>JAAGVU020000061.1:23952379-23976059 GCA_011763525.2 Mormyrus iriodes
TAAGGCAGTTCTGAAGGCGAAAGGGGGTCAAACACCATATTAGTATGGTGTTCCTAATAATCCTTTAGGTGAGTGTAAGTGCTCCTCAACTGTACAAGGCATTTCAAAGAACCATGAAAAAGGTACTGCAGTGGAAACTAGACTGGACTATGAAAAGTGATGATTGAACACCCTGAGCGTCTTGCGTATTCTCAGACACCAGGCCCTAATGCCATCTCACCCAGATCTTCAGGCATGGGGATCTTGGTCACCTTGAACACGATCACCCTACACTAGCTAAATGACTATTTTTTACACTCCTTTTCACTACTCTGCAAACATTCCCCAAATTGCCTACCAGCCTTCAAGAACCTATAATCCCAAAAGTGATGTAAATACTCCAGCAAGTCCTTGGTGAGTGGCTGAAGTCCTGCCGCCCCCCCTTGCATATACACCAGAAGAATAATAAGCTAAAATTAAGCACTTCTCAAAAAAGAACTTAAAAAAGAACACGATAATCCAAACAATATGGCAAATTGCTGACAAGTACGTAAAAACCTGCTTAAAGAGATACCGCCTGATAAAGTTGCTGAAATGTCCGGCCCTGAGCAGGGCACAGAAGCTGCCCGGATGAAAGCTCCATCGACAGGTTTCCTCCAGTCGCAGTTGTACCTCATCGCATCACTTTTATGCTATTTAAGAATAGCATCAGCGATGACAGCTCAAAGCACTTTCAAGGATGGACTTTTCACATTTCCCCTCTCTTACATGCGTGCTTGCTAAATTCAATTTAACATACTACTTCTCTAAGTAACAGAAAGCCATTCTTTTTACTTTGACAAGAAAGGGACTGCTAGAATATTATTTTTAAAAATCACAACTTAAAAAGTGTTTACATGACCAATTTATAATGTGCTGTATAATAATACTACACCGTGAAATCATGTTACCTTCCCTGCTAGTTGCTTGGATTTGTCTATGAGTATAATTATTGCAGTAATACAGATGGATACAGGGGCTTTGGCCTCCAGCCAAAAGACAGGCAGAAGTACAGCAGAGAGCAACGTGGGAGCAGGTTAGCGTCGCCGTGGCGCCCACCTGCTTCTCGGCATGCGTGCGGGCCGCCTCCTCCTGGGCTAGCACCATCTCACGCTCCGCTGTGATCTGCACACTCTCTCGCAGCGCCTCCTCCAGCTCCTCGATGCGATCATCCTTCTGTCGGAGGGAATCCTGAAAGACAAGCGCCGTGAAGTCAGGCCTGAGGACTTCACACGGCGAAGAAACAG
Source organism: Mormyrus iriodes (assembly GCA_011763525.2). NCBI lineage: Eukaryota > Metazoa > Chordata > Actinopteri > Osteoglossiformes > Mormyridae > Mormyrus > Mormyrus iriodes. The sequence goes on from JAAGVU020000061.1 coordinate 23,953,645, forward strand.
AGAAACACCCAACGCTCCTCCCCCCTTGCTCTGTTATACATGTTTTTTTTACTGAGCAAAACTTCAGTGACTGGTAACATCTATAGCGTTCACCACATTTGAATTTCCTCTGTTCAGCGTACATCATAATTAGTTTTTACTTCATAACCATGAAACTGGAGACAAATATAGCACGAAAGCAGGGTACAGTGATAAAGTTTGAAATAAAACCCTAAAAAAGAAAAACACTTCATAGCGAAGAGAGATTTTACAGAACACTTACTCACAGTACATGTTGATATTACGAGATGCGACAGACACTCTCCCACGGCGGTTAAAGCCCAAACCCCTCCCCCATCTCTCCCTACACTGATTCATCTGATGCTCTTGCAGTCAGTCTGTAAAACATTCGTGGACCCAAAGCAAAACCATGTGGCTCAACCAAAACCAAAGGGTCGATAAATCTGTTTTATCCAATTTTCTTCATATTCTTGAAATTGTGCAGTCCTAGGTAAAAAAAAACACATAATAAATAAATAAAAGCCTCTTAAAACGATTTAATACCAGAATAAGCTTGCCAAGGGCAAAAATCTCTTGCCAAGTAAACAACTGGGGGAAAAAAAACAATTGAATAAATTATTGCGGAAACTCAAAACTGTCGTCTCGACTCGATGAAGTCACACTGTGATGCTGAGTGACACCACGTTGTCATAGCAATGCGTAAATCCCCCTGTCCTCATAAACAAAACATTCAGCATTGCACCCCCCCCCATACACACTCTGATCGTGTTCCTGGCAGAGGGACGCTTGGGGGTCTTGGGGTGCGGTTGACGAGGAAGAGAGAAGACAGATGGGGGACACATATCCATGACAGCATCAGTCAACATGGCACCCAGGGAAAGATACAAAGATCCGAGCAGCAGCCCCCCCCCCGCCCCCCACCATCACCACCATCACCACCACCACCACCAACCAACCAATCACCCTGAGGCAGAGAATCTCACATTCATTCCTTACTTCCTAAACCATTAGTAAAACTCTCCTACAAAAACCTGAGACTTTCCATGGTGGGTCATATGGCCATTACAACCTTCTGCTGCGAGTTTGATGACCCACTTGCAGGAAAGCGGGTCACTGTTCACCATCCATGGTGGATTTTGTGCTGCCAATCACAGACCGTGGTGCCCAGAGAATTTTCCCGCCCCTGAAGGCAGGACGTCCACATACACAGTGTGGGAAGACAGATGTCACACTCATCGTTGCCGGTTACTCCACCACCGCATTCCAGTTTCTTTACACTTGGTGCTGTCTTGTGTTATTCATGAAATGTCTACTTGGGCCTGAAGGAAACCAGTTGCATGTGTCCCATATAAAGCAACATATTTCTGCCACTGAAGTCAGCACTTACTGGAAGCTAAGGCCTGCAGGAGGTGAAGGGTCGGGCGGGAAATAAGGCGCGCATCGAGTGACTTCTACTTCACTATCTTTTTTTGGTAATCCACTCCCTCTTCCCCTACGGCTAATTTTCCCAAGACAAACCGCAACAAGCTCCGGGCTGATCCAAAGCGACAGTAATCCCTTTTGTTTGGCCGATATCTCATTACGGCAAATCTTTGCGTGCCAAAACCACGTAGGCGATAGAGAACGACTTGGGGAGGGACCGTAAGGCTAAAATCAGAGCCACGTGTATGCCGAGGCAGCTATGCTGGGGGGGGGGGCACCGCGTTCTTCTGGCCACTTTGCCATTTACAGAAAAGGCTTGTAAAAAACCCCCCAGCGGGGGAACCCGGAGAATAGCTTGCAGATGAGGCATACTGGAGACAGGACTGTGATACCTCTCATGTGCTTTAGGGTTCCATTATGATTCTCATTAATTTATTTTTCTGGAGGGTCCATGTGAGTAAAACATAAGTACCCAGGCAGGTGCACTTGACAGGCATGTGTGCCACCCTGTGATGCAAAGGCCTAGCCTGGGTGTGCCCAGATAGAACAAGCAGCCTGACCTGGCTAGCATTCGCCAGGAAGCAATGCAGACCTCAGCCACTGACCTCAGGCAAGCACCCCCACCATTAATAGCAAGGAGGGGGAAAAAACAGAAACATCATAAAGTGAGCTAGTGCTCAAACTGGGTTCCGAGAAGCTCTTGCCAACTATAGAACCGGGTCAGATGTCCTCTGCAGATGTCCCTCGGAACTGATGTCATGCCGAGAGGCCAGATTTTCACAAGGAAGAGACAATGGCGCTGTGCTTCTCGTGGCAAAATGTTTACAAGGAGAAGCGGAACTCGGCGGGTGCACTGCGATGCTGGCTGGAACAAACGCAAGGTCAGCCAATAACATGGAAACATCAAACATACAGACAAACAGCCCAGATCAATAATTAGACCCTTGGAAGTTCATTACAGACAGCAGACTGGGGGTGGGCAAATGTGGATGTGATCGACTTCCACACGCTAAAACCCTAGAATTTATGCTGATCCATAGCTATCTACGTAGGTTCGGAACAGTCACTATCGTTAGCGACCCCGTCATCGAGGAATCCGTCCTCGTAGCTGCCAGTCCGGATACAATTTCCCTCCTTCTTCACCCAGACTATGAACAAAACGTAGCCTAGCTCACATGTAACATCTTGAAGCTCTAAATAAAGAAGTGGATGGGTGGTGCTAGGGGGGTATCGATTGTTCCTACTAATGAAAACAAGGGTTGAGTTGAAAAAGCTCATCCGCCACATCAAAGCGACAGTGTTGCTTAATCTTTGTCCATTATCAATAACAGAGAGATGGGGAAGGACTCGGAACAAAAGCAACTGTGAAAAGTTCTTATTTCAAGTCAGGTCCGTTATGTGGTCTTCAAAAGCACACCAGAGTGCAGAGCACTGCGCCCTGAGGCATGCACTGACTGCAGATCTTACAGCCCTGAACACTGTTTACTTTAACCAGCCCTCTAACCTCATTAGATATGGCTCTTTGAAGCTTGCTTCCTCTGTCCCATTTCACTTGTTGTTCATCAGCTGGACTGAGGATGTGCCCCACCCTGCACTTTACATGTGTTCACAAGATGGGCTAGATGACTGATACACACAAACGCCATGACGCGGACACGTTCCAGGGCATGTCATTCGTCATTCTCCATGTGCTGGGACTTTCAGAATTAATCGGGTTAGGGTTAGGGTTAGGGTATCCTCAAAACAATGATCACAAATTTGAATGGCACCTCTGCTTCAAAGTGAGAGCAAAGTCATCTACCACTGACATCTTGAATTACTGAATTACTTTCAGGAAGAATGAGTTGAGTCATTAGGAACCATCTCCTCAGTAAGTTCACTTCTTTACAAGGAAATCCCCCTAAAAAATATCCCAAAGAAATTAGATTACTTTTACCACAGAAATCTACCTCATTGTAGAAATATTTGTGTGTTTATGAGTCATCAGTTTCATATGGTGCCATCCAGTTGATGTCAACTCCTGGTAATCAGACAGACACCATTCCTCAATAATGTAACATCTTCTCTTCAAGTCTCCAGGCTTCCAATGGTATTCTCATGGTCATGACTTGATTTGAAGAATCCATCCATCTTGTTGCTGGTCATCCTCTTCAGTTTTTACCTTCAAATTTTCCAAGCATCATGGGTTTCCCCCAAAGCACTGGGTCTTCTCATAATATGCACAAATTAAAATGACTAGACTAAATCTGTTTGTGCTTCAAGTGAAAATTCAGATTTGTTTGATCAAGAATTCACTAGCTTGTTTGATCCATGGTGTTCAAAACCACCAAAAGAATTCACCGCCAAAAACCAAATCCATTGACACTCTCCCTTGTCCAGCTCCTTCACTGTCCAGCTTTCAAACCTCACAGAGTAAAACAGCCTCTGAACAATTCTGATCTTTGTTCTTTGAAATGCGTCAATTCTTTGCAAGTTTGGAAGTCACTGCAGTTCTGCCAAGTCCTAGTTTGCAACATATTTCTTGACTGGTGGATCCTGTTGTTCATTGTTCTAAGGAGTTAAAGATCCTTATAACCTCTCTGTCTTCACTATTCATACTACATCACAACCTTTGTTTTCTTCTCCGTCTTTCCTTATAAAGTCTCTTCAGATCATCTTCATTTGCTACTGTAAATGGTGTCATCACAATATCAAAGGTCGATGTTTATTCCACAGTTGTCTTCCATCAGTCTAGTTTCTTTTATCATGCATTTTGCAAAAAAGTCAAATAATGAATGGTGATATACATCCTTGTTCAACTCATTTACCAATCGGGAATGACTCTTAATATTATATCCCTGCCCAGTATAGAGACTGAGATATCGAATTTATGTATATATAGTCAAGAGGTTAGCATACATGCAGTGAGACAGTCGTTAGCTGAATAGGTCGAAAACTGCAAAACGAAAGTGCCGGACATCCACAAATGCTAGCTAGAGATGATGACATCTCTCTACATTACGCTGACACTCTCTGCCTCTAACAGCAAACCAATAACGCCCTAGCCCGACTCAGCTAGTCCAAGGATACCGATCTTAAATCGACTTTTCATTTAATTTGTATGCCAATACCCGAAATCTTAATTTCACGGCAAACGCCACTGCATGAAAGACAAGAAAAAAAACGACAAAATAATAAGGGCTGCTTCATCTGAATCTGTTCATACCTTTGTCGACGCAGGATAAATGTTATGTTTTTATTGTTTTTTTTAAAGAACCCCCCCAAGGGTCGGCATGGTTTTCTCTGCCCCCCAGAGCACTGAATATGCATTCCAGAACCAATTTCAACCTATTAAAACAAACTTATTTAATGTTTTGATAATGAACACAGACATGCCTTGTATCCAACTCATATTGGTGCAGCGCAAAAGTATTGCATTGATTATGCCAAACTTCCCGACTAGATCGTTTTATGGTAAATCTCTGCTGTCTAGCTAACCACAATAGGATTGAAATGTGGCCCATAACTCATAAATATTCTTGAATACTGTTATATCAAACGGACAGCAACCAAACCCCCACAAAGCATCCGGCGCAGAACAACTGCTCCGAGCCAGCAGTGCTAATGGACGGCGGATGTCAATGGCGGAAAACTCTCACTGCAGGTAGCGAGAACGATATCCAGGCCTTCCAGACAAAGGGAAGAGCCCACAGCTCATTTATTCACAGCCTGCCTTTTCTTTGAGCCAATAAAAGGCTTCCGTTCTACCCCCCTTTCATATCAGCAGTAATATTGCCTATAAAGCAGCATCACAGAACAGAGATTTCTGGATTCATTAGCTCCGACGGCTAATCCATCAGTTGTCGGCTGTGTGTGTTTTAGTAGGCGTACAGATGGTACCAGTGTGCCTGTGACGATGAGGATGGAGCATCGCCTTTAACGGAGAAAAATGACCTCATCCTAATACCCAGTACGGCTCTTTGCATTTTTTTTCCTGATGGTACAGAATTGGGACTTACGCACCTATTGATACATACACATGTACCTAGCGATGATCCACAGAACTGAGCATGCCCGCAGCTCACCTGGCATGCTAGGTGTCAGCTCCTGAGAAGCACACACTCTGTGATGCTAAAATACATTTTTACCCTCCCATAAACAAGCTCAGACATTCAAAACCACCGATGTCATCAACCCACCAATCAGAAAGGGAAGGCTGTGGCCAAGCATACAACACACACTCCGTACGCACAAATATTCGATATTTACGAAACCCAAGGCTCAGTATAAAAAGAACCCGATTATGCGGTGGGGGGGGGATTAACAAGCAGTCACCTTTTAAACACAACATTGGCTTTACAAAAGGGTGAGAACGTAAAGTGTAGTACTGAAGTGTACAATTTTGAGGGCCCCTTCTATACTGTGCTAGACGGCTTTCACTTTAATACTGTATACACACAGCAGAACAGTGTGTGATTGTCCTTCACTTCAGCCCGGCCTGACTCAGGCACTTTGTCCGTTCACTACAGCTACAGGGCAGCCAGGTCAAGCATTGGATGAGAGCAGCCAGGCCAGAACCGGTCAGGAGTGCAGCCAAACGAACCTTCAGGAGCAGCCCGGGCGCCAGTGGAGAGCTGGGGCCAGGGCAGCAACGAGACCCAGAGGCGAGTGTTCCCCCCCGTTTTCACTGCCTCCAAAGTCAACAGCGGTGGCTGTGGACGCGACCACCACTGCCCCTCCCCTGAAAGCTCCCTGTACTTCCAATACCACTTTTTCCCTAAAGTCTTCAGAAAGCCTCAGAAATTAACTGAAACACAACAGCCACATATCGGGTGCCAGCCCATTTTCACTCCAAAGGAAAGGAAATGCCTGGTACATTACGCTGACCTGTCCAACTTGCCCTGAGATGACTGTTGGACCTCGCCTCCCAGTCACACGCCCTCAAAGGCAATCACCTGGACTGCAGGGGTGAAGAACTCAGAAATATAGGCTGATGATTCTGATGTAAGGGGGTGTATGAGCAAGGAAGAGTTAACTGGCACAGCTGGATTTTGGGGCCCACTCATCCAAGCTGTAACCCTTCAGCCGCTCAAACCTTCTGATGGTTAGTACACCATGTGGCTCTGTGAGTGCCACTAACAGGCCGAAGGTCGCTGAATGAGGATGGAACCGCTCAGAGAAAAGGCCGAGCAAACAGGCAGATGAAACCGAAGAGTCTGATCAGAAAAAAGAAAAAACAAGGAGAAAGAAAAGAAACCTAATGAAACCATAATCAAGACAGACCTACAAGGATGCTGCTTTCCTGGGTTCTCATCACGACAGGAAAAACACTCCGGTTTCATAACTCTCCAACGTGTATACTCCCCCCTCCCAACAGGCTGAACCCCTACACCACTAGGTCCACCAGGGACCAACCTGGAGCAGGGAACCTGCCGCCAAACCCAACAGAAACCCGTAGACCCGGCCTAATCTGGGCCGCGGCCGCCAGAGGGAGCGGTGGAGTGTGGCTTGGGCACCGCAGACTGTTGCTTCAGCTGGGGTCGGGCCGCAAAGAGCCTCCTGACTGGAGGGGCCCGTTTGGGCGGTGGTCTCTCCAGTTCCACTAAAGCTCTCCGCTTCCACCCTGGGGCCGTAATGGTCGGCCATGACCGGCTGAGTCTTCCTCACGCTAGGTCAGCGATTCACCTCCAACAATCACGGCATGGGAATGAAAAAAGGGGTGTGGGGGGGGGGGGGGGGGGCACGATAGCTGTGTGCGGTTTGGAGGGGGAACCCGCCTCTACCGCTACTCACGGCGCTCTCAGGCGAGCGGCCGGCTCTGAGGGCGCCGAGCAGAGCAGGCAGAGAGCCCTCTCCCTGTCAAGGGTCTTGTTGCCGTTCTGTGGCTTGGGGAAAAAATCTGAAATGGGTGTAATGGGTTTTTCAGTTCTGAGGGAGAATCCCACTCAGACATGACAAGGAGGACCTGGCCCACACCATTCAGAGCTCGCCCACAGCTAATCATTCACATTTCATTCAATAATGCTCACAAGCAAATTTGTCCCACAGTGGAAAATCACTGTGAATCATAATAAAAAAAAAAACACCAAAACTGGGAAAATTGAAAATCTTTTCCCAATATAATAGTGCTCCTAGTATACAGAATGCACAAACAAACACAAGTCTAGGGTTAAGCAGTATCTGATTTCTCATACTGTCCATACATTACTATATGTACTATGGTGTACAACATTTTTTAAAGTAATGCTCTCCGGGTGTTTTGAAATCTTGGAGGGAGGGGCCTACAAGAATGGAAATACCTCAGTATACCCAAAATGCTGGCCGCCCTACCCTGTGACACCCAAACTTGCTCTCACCTGTATGTGCGTCTCTCTCTCTCATGGAGAGCAAGATGTTCTTAATGTTGCTCTTACCATCGTTGAATGTATTATGCATTATGTTCTTGCTTTGTTGGAAGTTGTGTAGCACTTGCTTCAGCACTGCTCAGCCAAGCCACACACACGCCTTGTCGACTCCTGAACGGCACGTATGTTTCTGATGTGCTATTTACCTCACTTGTACGTCGTTTCGTGTAAAAACATAAAAATGCCTTGACAATGGAAGACAGTAACAGGAACAAGATTATGGTCCATGATCTGGCTGTTGGAGGCAGATGAAAGAATGAGCCAATGCTCTCAGCATACCGTAGCCACATCTCACAGTGCTACAGTCTGTCCAAGCTGGTCAGGAGCCCCAACACAGGACGACAGGCTCCACAGGGATGTGACTCACCTTCACCAGCTGGGAGCTCTCGTTGATGTTGTCCTCTCTTTTGCGGGCCTCCTCCATGAGCTGGGCATTCTTATTCTTCTCCACCTGCTCCTTGTGCTTCAAGTTGGCTACCTTCTTACTCTGGTCCTTCATTTGCCTGCAGGCGGGAGAGGATAAGGGTCAAGGTCAGATTGACTCCACAATGCCAACAGAGCGAAGATCCGCAGGAATGACCATGAACGGTGTCAGACTCGGGACTGATGGGATCAAAATTGTTAAACACCAACGGAACTGAAAATCAATCTAGATGTTAAAACTTGGACAAAAACTTGAAAGAATTGGTCCCATTTACAGAGCTGGAAGCTGCAAGCTGTGTTCCAAATGTAACACAGCATGTTTCAATCTCACACTGTCCCCCCCCCACCCAAGCCCTCCTTTATTATGATAAGGGATGGAAAAAATATAGGATGCTACAAAAAAACACCCAAAAGCAATATAAACATTCCTGCAGATGAGAAAGACTGTTCTGTTTACCTTCAATCAACCCAGAAGAATTGATTCCATCCCAGTTCCATTGCAATGAAAAGCGCATTACGGGCGTTAGGAGCGTCTTCCTGTTTACTGCATTATGTAGCCTGGATTCCGCATGGGCAGTGTCACACATATCGGTTACAAAGAGCGTCTGACTGCATCAGGAAAACCTGTCCACCTCACCACACTCTCCCCACAGAACAGATGCGAAAAACCACCCAGTCAGCCAGGTTTTCACAGAGCTTAATGATTCATGTTACGACGTCCTGGGATACTTCTCCAGAGTCGCCACGGCGGAATCGAGATGCTAAACCCACCAAATGTAACCAGTGACTTATATCACAGGATTATGGGATGAGACAAGTAGCCCCCCCCACCCCATTCCTACATTCCAGGAAAAACTATCCACAGTTGCTCTGTGCTCCAGCAGTTGCAGAGCTTTGTAGAGCGATGAAGGTCTGCCAGCGTCACCAGACTGATGCGATGGTGTAAAACAACAACCTGGCTCCAATACGCCACGGCCCCCACAAAGAAGGCCAACCGGAAGGCTCCTGATGGGACAAAAACGAGGCCCATGTACAAGTGGCCCTCGATCATTCTGGCACCTAAGCCTAGTTGAGCTGAGTTAGTTGGGGGTCAAAGAAACAACAAGGGAAACAGCAGGCTGCTTTCTGGCTAATCATACAGGCTTTCATTTCACATTCTCCATTTTTATTCCTATTGAACCCTTACGGTGGGGGGGGGGGGCGTCCCACCATGGCACTCAAAGCGATGGGAGGTGGAAGTGAAGAAATCTGTGTCACCACTCACATGCCCAATGAGAGAATACAAGACAAAGAAAAAGAAAAAAAAAAGCCACACAGACTATACTAATTTAGAGTAGAAGACTTGATAATCCATTGTTTATGCTGGAGCTCCAAACAAGCTAAGTTTGCATGGTGCAAGCTCTGAAGTGAAAGCAGACATACGGAGCTGCCTGCTCTGACAGGCCACATATATTACAGCAGTGGATGAATCATGACATCAACCAAAGGCTCTCCTGGGGTACCCAGCATGCTCTGCTTCCTGAAGGGCCAACCATCCAGGCTCTCTCTATGACACATGACAGGAAAAGAATCTCGGCACACTGTGGACAGAATTCAATGACTGTAATACACTCGCATTCTCCATAATTGGTAAAATCTGCAAGCAGCTTTAACAAAGAAACTAATCACCACAAAAATGAATGATGAAGAGGTATGACAACAGGATGAGCCAGACAAGATACTCGGCAGCCATCTGCAATATTAGCAGTAATTCCCCCTGCACAAGCAACCAGCGACCGTTGGCTGTTCGGGGGGTAAGGCAGACGCTTTCCTGAATCAGCGGGCTGAAATAGCCACAGCTGTCAGCATCCTGAGCTCCTCTTCCGCATATCTGAAGGGGGTCTCTGGCTTCCTTGAAAACAGCACGCCGGTCATTCCAAACCCTGTCTCCACGGAAACACGGACAGGCATCCACAGCAGCTCATAAATACTCAGGAATGTTTCTCTGAGGCAGCACTGGGCAGCCCCCCCCCCGCTTTCCGGGCCGTCCCGTACGTGATTCTCATGCGTGTTACCTTTCATATTCAGAATGATTTAGCACGCATTCGGCATAGGGCGGGGTGTAAGGTTAGGGCTGTGTACACGAGAGATCCTTGTGCTAGTATGGGGGGGGGTGGCCTACACATCAACGCACAGCTTTGGATCATTGGGTTTCATGCTGGAAATCGCATAGGAGGGGCAGGTTAGGAGAAGACATCACACCGGGGGGTCATGAAGGGGGACTTTCATTAGGGTCGTTTATTTTAGCCAACTAAACCGTGGATTTTAAGGAAAAACACTTTTGTAGACAGTATAACCAGAGACAGACTCACTCTCTCTCACACACACACACACACACACACGTTTGCATGCATATCTTTGATGGGACTGTCCATTCATTTCTATGGGCATAACCCTAATCCCAACAATGGCAACCTTAACACCAACCCAGCCCTAACCTTATCCATAAGTAACCAAACAAAATTGGCATTTTTAGTTTTTTTTTACTGCAGTCTCAGATTTTTAAAAAAATGGTCCCCACAATGTCAAAATAACAGGTTTTTATCACACTGTGGAGGCATTTGGTCGCCACAATGTAAGGTATACCTGGACAACAAACAAACAAACACACACACACACACACACACACACAGAGAGAGAGAACGAGGGAGGACATTCCTGAAGGTGAAGTAAACAGCCATTTAAAAGTCATGTAGATGCTGTCAGGATGCCACATCTGTCTGCTAGTGTGCGTTTAGCCAAGAGGGCTATCAGAGGCCATGCCCAGGGCCCAATGGGGCACAGCCCGCTTTCTCACACAAAGAAACAAACTGAACAGCCAGCCTCTGGTCCCGGTGAAAGGGTCGCTTTCCAAGGCTGCCACCTGTGCCTCCGTTTGTAACCTGATGACTACAGGTTCGAGTCTGAAAGAGTGTAGCTGACATTCCAGTCTGTGCAAAGATTCACGACTGCAAGACACTTAGACTCAAAGCATCTGCTCACGATGATAAATCGCACATATAAAGCGAAAGGCGCCAAATCGTCACGGGAGAGGATTTCAGAAGCCTGGGAGAAGCTGTGAAGGACCAAAGCAACCCTGATGTCAGATCCACCTCCACGTCTGCTGGAGGGGCAACTGTATGAGTGAAACAGAGAGATTCTTTTACTCACTGAGGTGAAGACTAACGGGTCAATAGTTAGCTGAAAGAAAAAGGGCCCCTGGCTATCGGCCAGGCCCACAGATGGACGCTTAGCGAGAAAACACTAATATTTGGTATGGGGTGCATAAGATGTTCTATGTCTTTATTTTGGGGGTGGGGCGACAGTGGTGGATGTGCTGGCAGACAGAGGTTGCTCCATTTAACCTTTTCCAATATGAACATTTTCCTTCACGTTACGGACGGCCCCGGTGCTGGTCCATATGCTCTTGCTGCAGCAAGGCTCGGCTCGGCCGCCATTGTTTGGACGGTCCTTTCTGTATCGGTTTGCACAACTTAACACGCAGAGGGAAAAACAAGCGGCGGTGAATAGAAAGGCGTTTTATAACGAGGACGGGAGGCTGAATGACCTTCGCCAAAAACGGCGGCTAGAAGAAAAATATCTTGTGGCCTAATTTTCCTGTCAAAGTCCCTCCCCTTCTCTTCCTGGGGAAAATGACACACCGGGGACCTGTTACAGCACCTCACAGAGCCAAAAACAGCCCAGGCCATGTGAAAGCCATGCTCAGAGTCCAGAAAAACACGCAGACATGCACACACACCACATATCAGTAAAAAACACAGACATGGATGGACATGAGCATGAACTCCAGTCGGGGCTCACGGGACCGCATGCTTATACAGGATGTTTATGCAGTGGGTGTGCGGTATGTATTTAGAATGGGAGGCGTATGAGAGACCGAGGGGGTCAGGGGTCACCAATGACAGGGAGACCATAGCAGTGGAGTTCAAAGACAAAAGGACATGCTACTCCAGCTCGATCACAATGACGCATCAGTCTAATCAGTTTCATTGCTATGCATGAACCCCCCCAATTCCCAGCCGTTTCAGCTTTCCCTGTTATCACCCACCCACCCCCTCCCACACAAACACTCAGCGATACCAGGAGGACAGTACAGTACGAACTCTGGCACCCGTCACACGACCGCAGAGAGGAGGAGTGCAGAACAGGAGATGGACAGAGCAGAAGGAGAATGGGCGAGAAGGCCTTGATCAGCGGGCTGAGACTGCTAAGCGGGCTCAGCGTGGCGGCCGATTTCATCCGGCCTGGCTGATGCCACGGAGGCTAGGATTTCAGGAGAGGGCCACAAAAGGTTCAAAGCGACTCCCTCCTGGAAGCGATTCGAGATAATCTTTCGCCTGCAGTCCATTTAGCAACTCAGGGCTGACTCAAGAAGCACATCTCTGGGGGGTGTCAGGGGATTAAAGGCTCCAAACTCTTCACAGCTCTCACTCGCTGCACTCAATGGCATTACGGCCAATGGTCAATGGCCAAGTATAGCTACTTGCGTCACCCCTGCTAATTACCTGGCAGTGGTGCTATCCCACTCTGTAGCACTAGCCACAGTACTAATAAAGACTAGCACACTAATCACAGAAAATATGCATAGAACCCAACTCATTAAAGCCAAACAAACAAAAGACATTTTAATTTAAAAAATGAACAGCAAAACTAAAATAACCCTGGTTCTGTGACATTCCAGATGATAAACTAAAATGTAAAATGTAGATTGCTGCATTAAATACTACACAAATGAGGATTAATGTATTAAATTTGACGTGAGCGAGGATGAAGGCTGGGTGTGATTAAGAAAAGCAAACACAGAAGGTGGAACAGGCCTGATTTTTCAGTGTTCAAAATTCTGCTTCAACTCACTCTGACAAATAGATGACAGAATGTTTCCCCACTGAGACGGTCTTGTTCATTAAAATGACAGTCAGACATCTACAGTCAGGATAAAGCTGCCAACTCACACAAACCAAAAAATATTTATTTAAAAGTACCCTGGATGTCGACAGATTCTGCTGGAGATGGAAGCAAACCTCCCAGCCCCCCACCCCACCCCATCAAAACTGCGTTCGGTACCAGCCTGCAAATTGACAGTCTCAGGATGACCACTAGGAGTCCACAATCAACCATGGCTTTTCAACAGGAACCCGAACATAGCTACCATTAAAGTTCATTAAGAGTGATACAGACAAGTTATAATTTAGAGGCTGAAATAAAGCATGTTTTTGGGCAAGGAAGAGATGAGAAAAAGTGATGCGAGAAGTGGGTGAAGAGGGTGCTAGCGCCACCTAGCTAACGCTCCGCTTATAGTGCATTTCGACACATTGCAATCCTGTGGCGGCCTTTCCATGGCGGCGTTGTGCCCAACGACCTCGTGCACCCCTCCCACCGCCTTAGCATTTGCTCTAATGGAGTCGAGCATGCCCATGCCCCCCCCATCAACCCAAATCGGATAAACAGCTTTGAGTCAAACTGGGACAAGCGACTCGTAGACCGACATCATGATCGGCGTGATCAAAGCGTAATAACTGGGGAAGAGAAAGCCGCAGAGAAAGCGCACAAGCGCACAACATATCATGTGATGATTGTTTATTCGATTTCTTTTATTTGGCATAGCCGTGCTGGCCGGCCGGTCAGCCAGACGACCGCTGAGACGGCGGTCGCATTGGAGCTGACCAGAAATATCATAAAAAATAACATAATACAAGAAAAAATAATATGGGGATCGCCAGCACAGGGCCCATTCCGCCTCGCAGTTTCCAGCCGCGCTCTTGCACAGACAGAGCCGGCCTTCACGTGCTGATGGACTTTCATTTCAAGCTTCACACCCAGACCAGAGGGGGTGGGCTACACCGCGAAGGAAAACTGTCAACATGTGAAGCCCTGTGGCTCAGTGGGGATGGGGGGGGGCGGGGGGGTTGGGCACTGATTTCCCATTCCGAATAATTGAATTCCACGTGAGGTCAGGAGTGACCGTCCATCCCAGGCTTTGGGCGGGGCGAGACCAACACCTGACCAGCGAGCCAGTGCTAATGGAACAGGCTGGCCACACAGGACTGATGGGACACCACGCCCTCACCCCCTGCCACCCCCACCAATCCGAGGCTAGTAACTGCTGTGGGCCGACGTACACCACGCCGGGAAAAACAGAGCCTGCTTTCTTTGTGTCAAGTCACAGCGTCGCGTCTGTGATTTGACACTTAGCCAGACGTGGTTGAAGCGAGGGCAGCCATCCCCACATGCTCCGGGCGTTTACATCACGCCACACGTCACCTGGAGCAGGGACTTTAGCCCAAACCCATAAATTCTTAAATATTCATAACCTAAACATACCTGAAACTTTATTTGAGCTTGTTGATGCCGAGAGAATCAGGTTTTGTTCTTAACCCACTGAGTATAGGTCCTTAGACCTTAGACTTGAAATACGACGCTTTACTGATCCAGATATCAAAGTTTTTTCCCTGACACATGGTCAGAACCTCAGTGCAGGTAGACTTCCTGTGTCTGTTACAATCGCTCTCAAAGGGCAGAATGCAGGTGCTTCAGGGAGCCTGTAGCTCTCAGCTGAATTGGCTCTGAAACTCCTTGCAAGACAATCTGGGCTTGACAAGGAACACCTGACAGCTGAGGAATGTCCAGATAACTGGGATCCCGAGTGGTCACTCTTCAGGTCGGTGCTCCCATGAACCTGTCTACCAGTTGGCCCGCTGCACTGCGGCATTGTGGACACAGAGTTAAGACAGAGCTACTAACCTTGAAGCCAAGCTGTGGAGAAGACGGCATTCCAGTGCAAAGATTGAAGGAAGAAAAAAAACAGCAGAGTTTAGACAGGTTAATGAGCAGAGAAACGCACACATAGCAAGTCCAAAGTGCTGTATGCATGGGCCAGAGTCACCACATTGAGAGGAACTGTCAGGAACTGAGAATAGGTGCTTTCACACTACAGGAACCTTTTTTTCTGGAACCAGAACCATTTGCCACCTTCGCTGTGTTCACACTGCGGGATCTCTGTCCCAGATCGAGTTTTTTAGTCTTTTTTAGTCTCTACTCCAGACTCGGTACTTTTCGTTCGAACATGAACCACTGGGGAGGCACTTACAGCCATAGCTTGCTGATTGGTTGACCACAAGCACCAGCACTAACTTGGAAATTACATGAAAGTGCGGAGAAAAGAGATTTAATTAGCAGAACAAAAATCAAGCAGATAAAATTAATTTTGTATTCCAGTTATATTTAACGAATACATGTTTTGCTTGCATCTCCATGTTTCTGCATTGGAAAATCTGATCAATAACCAATATTTTTGTCTAATATTGCTGGTGCGGGCGGTGAAACTTGCGAGCGCTTAAGAGCAGAATATGTTACACCATTTTTTATTCTGTGAAAAAGATTGATCTGCCGGCCAGATTTAAAATGAAATATAAAAATGTCGCAGATCCTACGATTAAATTAAAAATAAAAGGCTGTGTCTTGTTTCGATTGCAATTGCTCCACCCCCCCATTAACTAACAAATTAACAAATAGCGTAATAAAACAACTTGTTCATTCTCCATTACCTTGGGGTGGAAATATTTTCGAATTATATTTGAAGTTTAATGTAGGAGCTTTTTGCATCTCCCATGCTTATTCAGCATAAAGGTTCCAGTTCCTGTTGTGTGGTGTGAAAGTGACACACGAAAGTGGCCAGGAGCTACAAAAGTTGCTGGTAGAGACAGCCCAGGGACTTGTAAAGAGGGACCAGGTTCCGGAACATCAGTGTGAAAGCACCTACTGAGACAGACAGATGGACAGACAGACAGGCTGATAGACACAGATAAACATAGGGAGACAGACTGAACATAGAGTCTCTTAGCTAGGCCCAGAGAGAAAGAACACAGTGTGTCCCAAGGAGCAGTGTCATCCCAGGGAGAACAGAAGGTAAGGTGTGGCTCTGGAGCAGTAGAAATGTTATGAGCACCCCATCAGCAGCACAGACACACACCCTTCTTGCCCAGCTCTCCACAGTCCTCTTCTCAGCAATTTAAAGTCACTTTTGACCATGCCCAGGAAATAATGAAGAGCCGAGGACAGGCATTACTAGGCACTACCAATACACAGCTTCCAGCTACCTACCTCTGCCAGTAAGACACAGCAGCCCTACCATCAAAATAGATCACACACACTACACTTCCCAAAGTTTCAGTGGAGGAAAAAAGCAGAATGAAAGATCAAAACATCTCAGCACATTGCCTATCACGCGACACAAGATGGAAGCAGGCAAACAGACCAAGACAAAAAGTCTTACCTGCAACTTAAACTGTTTTATTCAAAATTCAACACATGTCGAGAACACAGACTTCATCTCCTGTTGAAATTTAGCCTTGAGAAACCTCAAGGTTTTGTCCCCCCCCCCCCTTTAGATCTGTTCTTGCGACAAGCTCCTCACGCTTCAGTGGTCGTGTTCAACGCACCCCAAGGAGACCAGGGAGACACACCAACCTGCCGAGCACCAATCAGTAACAGTGGCCCGGGGGCACACAGCCACATACAGCTCCCAGCCAGCACAATTTTACTGTTATATGGACCCTCTATGACAAAAAAGCCAACTTGTTTTGTTATACCAGTTTAGTTGCTGGCTTTGTGCTAAAACGATTCGTGTCAAGCATAACATCAAACAGCCAGCAGCAGGTCCCCTGTTGGGGGTGAGACTTGCACTCTTTCAGCTTTAGGTTCAGTAACAATCACCGGCTTGTCTCTGGCCCCCGTTCACATGGCCCCAAGGGACCCCAGGGCCCAATCTCCACCAGGCCTTTTAAAGAGGTCGATTACAGCCCAGGCAGAGCATCTCCTTCCATTTCCCCTGAGGACAGCACAGCAGAGATGCAGGCCTCTTAGAATCTTAATGCTGCCGGGCACGTTTGCACTGGGAAGTATCTGGTCCACAAGGGCCCTGCACTAAAAACAAATCTTTGATTGAGAGCCACGCGCAGGACCACAAGACGTCTGCATTAATGACACCATGGCTGCTAATTTCCAGACACATAATTTCACACTAACGCCAAATCATGTTTGTTTTGACTGAGCTAGTCTTTAATTATTCATTTCTTTTATTTATTTATACAAGGGGTACTGGGAAAAATCTTATATTGCTCTAAAATTAATTACTAGCAATTAAGTAGCCTAAAGAGCAGAAACTTAGACATGTAGACACACACATCCGTGAAGTCTCCTGACATTTTGCTTCCTGCAAAATTCCGCTCGGATTGTAAGTCGCTTAAAAGCCGGCCAGATCTTGCAGAGTTCCCTCGGGGAATGGACCAAGGCAAAGGTCATGTCCAGCATAGAACAAACACCCCCATCCTCCTTTCTCCACCCCTGGAAGCCTTCATCTTGTGTAAGCATCCTTAGACACGATCATCATCTTTGACCCTACCAGCACCATGAGCTGACAAGAGAGCCAAGAGGAATCCCATTATTGAGGGCAAGCATGGGAAATTGGTTGAATCCTCCCCAGTCCCCCATACACAGTCCGAAAGTGCTGTGGGGCTGTGGGTACACAGAGGTCAAGCGACAGGCTCCACCTTACTCTCCCTGCCGATCATGTCCATTCTGCAGCAGACAGCATTTGAAAGCTCCCATTCAGTATGGAAAATGCGTGGCTGGCATTTGCCATAAGACACCGAAGGAGAGGCACACATACAATGAGTCAGTCCAGCATCTACCCTGCATTACTGTCTGTGCACCAGTGTGCATCACTGTGCCCTATAGTTAAGTGGTTACTAAGAATGGTGGGCCAGACGGATAGACAGACACACATACAGACAGCTAGCCCACTCACCTCTCCAATTCATTGATCTTCTTGTCCTTGTCATTCTTCTCGTTCTCCATCTCGCGCAGGATCTCCAGCAGGCGGTCCACCTCCGCCTGGGACTTGCCGGCATCTTCGCGGTGCCTGGCCACTTCCCGCTCCAGGTTATCGATGCGCTCCGACAGCTCTGTGTTCGCCTGAGCCTCGACGGCGGCATTCTGCGCCTAGGGAGGGAGGAGACGATGGTCAAAGGGTCACGGGGGCCCTCGTAACACAAGTATGCTAACCAAATCTTGGCAAAGTGTGTTCTCTGTGTCCCCAAAGCTGTGGAGCGTCTCGAGACATCAGGCAGGTTATCAATCCATGTAATTAGAAGCTCAGAAACACCGATGATGAATTGGTCAAGAACAGCACTCTATGATTGAAGCGAACCATACAGTAACAGACCATATTCCTCACTCGTCACAGCAACTTAGATGTGCAACATTCAAAACATGCATGCATACCTGCGCCCCCTATGGGATCTTCAGTAGTACTACCAATCTTGATACTTTTCATACGAATATCTCCATCTTTGCCGATCCTGTATCACTGAATCATCTGCACGGCCTCATGCATACACAGATTGCTAACAGACCAAAGGAGAAGCATTTACCAGGATAAACGGACACCCGCCCCTCCCCCAAGCCAGTACCCACGCCGCTATTTGGCCGATCATCACCTGGCAATGAATCATCGAGCTGATGGTGTTTCAGCACCACCCGCGAAACATGGCAACACATTATAATAACAAATGATATCAAGAAGCCGCAGCGGAGAGTAAGGTCTGAAAAACACGGACCCTAATCAGCGGGGGAGCTTCCGCTAGCACGCTCGATAGCCAAGCGCACAACCCAGGCCGCCTCAGCAGAGGCACATGACTGCGCTGCCAAGCTCCGACGTAAAGACTCGCGCGCGGCACTCAGGATAAAAGGTGCCAGCTGTGCATGAAAATAATGGGTTCCCAGGGCATGCCCAGGGTGTATCCCCCCCCCCCGCTCAGGTGCCCGAAACAGGGCCAGACATTCACATTACGCCAACCCCCCCAGGCCCCCAAACACCAGGCCGCTTCATTTGCGCCTTTTTTAATAAGTAATTATATTTTACTGCCCGCATTATTTAAGTCGACATTTCGGGGCCTTTAATTCGCTCCCTGAAGTCTGGGGCCGGAGTTGCATGACTTTCCATGGTTGCCGCCAAGACCTGTCATCTGCTTGGGGGGGGGGGGGGTCACAAAGCGCTGTCACAAAGAGGGAGAGAGTGTGTGTGCGTCTGCCGTGCTGCAGGGAGTGTTCGCAGTGTTATGGTGTATATAGACATACATATGGATGTTTATGGGGGGGGGAGGGGGCATAAAAGTGAACTAGCGTGAGTATGTATGAGAAGCAACCAGTGCTGTGTAAAGGCCTTTGCCAGTCAAAGAAAATGCATAAATGTTGGTGCAAAACTATGGTACATCTGACAAGGTTTGCCAGCTTAACCATTTCAAAACCTTAGCTAATCACCCCTGTGTTTGCAGTAGCTTGTTTGGCTAATCAATACCTCATTGAGTTATTTAACTAATTAAGTTAATTAATTAATTGAGTGGGTGGTGAAATTTAATGAATACATCAGGGGTGGCCAATCTTATCCAGAAGGGGCTGGTGTGTATGCAGGTTTTTGGGATAACCTTAATGTCAGCTGTTCAAACCCAGGTGTGAGGACTCTTCAGCCAATCAGTCCTCTAATTAGTAATCTAATTAGGCAGCTGCAGTGAAAACCCGCATACACACCGGCCCTTTCTGGATAAGATTGGCCACCCCTGGATTACATGAAACAGCTGAGGTGCCCCTGAGGAGAGGTTTGGGCCCGAAACAGTGGTCATCTAGCCATAAAGCAAGATATTAGTTTCTTTTTGGAGAACAGAAAAAATTCAAAATTTTCATTGTTTTACTGTTAATTTACATATATTCTAATGTTACATTATGTTTTTTCTGAGCAAATATACAATAACTACCCAGATACACAGCCTTAAACATTTACTTTGCATGCCTAAGACTTTGGCACAGTACAGTAAGCGTGATGATTGAAGAGCTGCTTGCTCGAGTCTCCAGGATGGAGAGGAAGTTAGACGCTAACGCAACGGAGACAATATGCGTGTCCCCATTTGTGTGCCACAGAGACTCAAAGAAAGTGCGTCGGGTTCATGAGCGAATGAGGGTAAAAACGAAGAGAACACAGGAGAGCCCACCCTTCCACAGATCTGTGGATCACTTGTCTGGTGAACAGGTGTTTCCTCGCACCGCAGCCTGTCACCAATACCCCGTAGTGTGTAAGGTTACAGGGCAGGCCACAGCTAATGGTGGAGTTCTCTGAGAAGCCTTCAGCCAATGATTGGGCTCCCTGAGAGGCCTACTGAGCTCAAGTGTCACGATATGGGCGGCACTCAGGGACGAAGGGCTCCTGTTAGCCAGTGCATCAATGTACTCCTGTTTTACACAAACGGTGTGCTCCTACCGTGATGATTTACTCTTGGGCTAAAAACTAGACAGACTCACATTTTATATTTTCAATTTTAGCAGACACTATTATCAAAAGTTACATCAGGGGTCAGTCCCTGGAACAATCAGAGGTTAAAAGTTATGCTTAGGGCTGACCCTGGGATTTGAACCAGCGACCTCCTGATCACAGGCACAGTGTCCAAACCCATTAAGCCATGCAACAGCCCCAAAACCTTCTGCCCTGCCCTGTTCTGGCCATCGCATTAGAGCACAGCAGCTGTCTATCACTGCTGCTGGCAAATCAGCGCCAAAAGAAATGCGTGATGGAGCAGCATGCTGTCGTGCAGTCCCCTTCACACACTGCTCCTCCTCCTCACTATCGCCAGCGCTGCGCAGGCCAAAACGCCTCCCGAAGCGCACACAGGCCGGAGCGTCGCGCACAGTAAAGCGTGAGGGTCACCAGCTTGCAGACGCCTGACGAATCGGAAAAAATCTGACGCCTGTAACGGCGACGCCTTTCACAGCGGCCTTTATTAAACCACCCGTCCAGACAGCGGCGTGCGTCCCGCGGGCATGGTTACTTGCCGCGACGGCTGTGCGCGGACTTGTATACGGCTGTGAAATTTCATTTGTTTAGAAAAATATAAAGCGTAACTACAAACTACCAGGCTGACTGTGCGTGGGTGTGGGTGCCTATCGGTAGCGGCACGCGAAAGCGTCTATACGTTCAGGCGCAGATTAAAAGCCCAGACTCTCATTATGGAAGGAGCCCGTGTGTTGAGCAAAGAGCATATCTGCCAGCACTGTCCGCCCGCCTGAGTGTGTGTGTGAGATGTTTTGCTAGCTGTCTGGGCTTCCAGTGAGGGCCCAGAAATTCACTGGGAGACACAAACTTGGTGGCGGCATTGGCGGGTCAGAGGCGGTGTAATGGACTCCGACACGCATCTCCACTGCACCTTATCCTGTAACACAGACAACTGCTCCAGGAGCGGACAGCAGCTCTCCGCCATCTAAAGTGGGGGCGGGGTCAAAGCGTCTCGCCCGAGACGCTGGAACGTTCCGGCACTTGTCACCACGTTATGGGGTGTGGGTGTTTCGCTGCCTGTTTCCATTACTCTCGGGATGCTGGCTGCGTGGTGGATACGGGGAGCTGGGAGCAGAGGCGTGCGCGGCGTGTGACACAAAGCAGCGGGAGCGTGAAAATGAAATGAAAGCCATTAATCAGAGTGTGTGCGTGCCCTGAATCCTGCTCCCCACGTTTGTGGCAGGGAGGCCAGTAGGGGGCGTCTGTGTTGGCGCAAGTGCCGTCTACATGTCACAGGACCTCGTCGGCTCTGACAGGCTAGGTGATGCCTCTCTGGCATTCCGGCAGCACCGCAGGCTGTGACAGTAGCTAAAACAGCGCCCCCTATGATGCAGTTTCCCCCCTCCCCCCACGTGGCACTCATAGCAAGGCTGCATGCATGCAGGATGTATCTAACCTTTTGTGGCCTGTGGCTGTACCCCTCCCTTGTAAAGGCTCCCTAAGGAACCGTCACAGCCCATGACCCCCCCACCCCCCACCCCCCAAGCCCTCTCTCCATCTCATGCTCACACACATGGCAAACTATAGCAGACACAGCAAGATGAGCCAACCTCCTGAAAGTCTAGGCCGGCGGGCGTGGGGGGAGGCAGCTCAAATGTCCGTAAAACAGGTGGGGGGGTTGATGAGGGTGAGGCAGGAAAATGTAGCACAGGGAACACGAGGGGAAGTCCCCATAACCCCCCCAGACACCATGCCCAGTTAGCGCTGCTGAGAGGTGGGACACAGAGGGAGAAATGTGGAAGAGGGGTGGGACGAGCTTGTACTGCAGC
>JAAGVU020000061.1:23976070-23999981 GCA_011763525.2 Mormyrus iriodes
GAAGAGGGGTGGGACGAGCTTGTACTGCAGCGAGGAGGGGGTGGGGGGTGGGCAGAGGCACACACACACACATGCGCACACACACGCTGATTCCACAGCAGGCGGACGAAGCCGGCTTCACTTACAAGGCGGCAGTAATGGCCTGACATGAGCTCAGAGCACTTCAGGAGGAAACGAGGGAGGGGCAGAGAAAAGGATGGAGGAGTGAGAATGAGTGTGAGTGAGGGGAACACTGCACGATGAGCACGGGGGCAGAGAACATGGTGAGAGAGGAAAGGGAACAAAAAGGAAAGACAGGAAATACTCTGAACAAAACGGAAAACGGCAACATTAAAGACGCCGAGGACACGGCTGTGGCTTGGCCTGTTTTGGTTTTATAACCAAAAATAAAAGGCACCGATTGCACACTGTAGTAAAAAATGAAGCATCAGAACAGACGAGGCGCTGCTTCATGCCGCCTCTGGGGCGGCGCCGCAGGACCCAGCCTCACCTTCTTCAGCTGGGAATCCAGCTTGAGACACTCCTCCTTCTTCTGCTCCAGGGTGATCTCCAGGCTTTTCAGCTTGGAGTCCTTCTTCAGGCTCGAGGAAGCCAGCGAAGACGCGTGCTCCTTCAGGTCCAGCAGAGACGTCTGAGGGCAAGTCGGAGGGAGGGACACAGGCACATCACTACTCACATTTTTACTATTCTTACCAGCTGCGTTATAGTGGTAATCATTCTCTTATATAAACAGAATGTCTTGGCAGGGTGATGCTGGTGAAGAGCAGGCAGACTGAATGACATCAGCCACACACACGACACCAGAAAACGCAAAAATATAAGGAGCACACGAGTCTCGGGGGGTGCAGTTCAGACAGACTGACCAAGCCTTAGGGCACGGGAGACATGAAACAAACACGCCCAAATAAGGAAGAGGCTCCAACTGCCCACTACTGGTCCATAAAGAGTCTGCAGTGAGCGCCAACAATAGGGGGCGCTACACTCTCCTCCGCTCCTGTCACTCTTCATACTACTGACTCGCTGTAGACTCTGATAGTAATGCTGTTCCAATTCGAAGCCCCCCAGGTCACTACTTTACCCGAGCACAGGTTTGTCTCGGTGAGTCTCGCTAAGCTTTGTTTAAGCTGATTTGGATGGGTGGGGATACAGAGGAGAGGATACAGCTTGATGGCCGGGCTCTGTCTGGAGAAAGAATGCGGGGATACTGTCACACTCGCCCCCAGCCTCAGGCTGCCGCCGCACGACCTCACCCCCGCGCCACACAAGGCTCCCTCCCAATGCCACAGACGGCCCCGCCCCTTCACCTCGCGGTCAGACAAGTCTCCCTGCAGCAGGCTGATCTTCTCCTTCAGCTCCTTCAGCTCCTTCTTGTTGTTGTCCAGCTCCTCGTTCTTCTCGCGCTCATCACGGTCCCGCTGCTCCTTTAGGCGCTCGATAATGCGCTCCTGTGGGGGGTTTGGGGAGGCCACAAAGAGGTTCATGGCCCACTTTCTCAGACCCCCCCATGACAATTCACTCACACATGCACACACACGTCATTTATCTCAACTTTAACACTACAACCAAGCGTCGGAAAAAGGACCTGTTCTCCAAAGCCCTACCAACAAACTAATAAAGCTCTGTTCTCGGGAACCTATTCACATGGGGGCGCCACTCACCTCAGACAGCTTGCGTTTCCCTCAGGAGGGCGCCTGCTCACGTGTGAAGCAGACTCAGCAGAAAAACGCCCCGCGTTTAGCTCTGCCGACTTCAAAGCGAGACGAGGGCAGGCGGGCGGCCTCGATAACAGGCCTGTTACTGCTGCAGAGCATAACACTGTGACAGAGCGAACTGCTCAAATGCAGCAGCTGGCACAGACGCAGCCACAGCTGCTCGAGCCAAACTAACACGCCTCGTGATTCATGATGATCTCTTGGGTCATGCAGCGTCAGTCACTGCATCGGACTCCCAGTAACACCCAGCGCCCCCGGGCCCGAACACACGGAGCCAGGTACGAGGCGGGCACACGGGCCGCATCCACAAAGCCAGGGCCTTCAAACAGAGTCCCAAATAGTGTCCCTTAGTGTCCCTTCATATGCCTGTTATTTAAGCTCTCCGCAAAGACTGGGGGGGGGGGGGGGGCAACGCCACTGGCTCACACGCGTAGTATCAAGTGCAGGTGTGCAGAAAGCATGATGGGAAGCGGCCTTCGGCGCTCTGACTGCCGAGAGCAAAGAAAGGACAGCCCGGCTCTACAGTAAGACGCACAGCAGGGTTTAAAAGGTGACTTAAAATCCAGCTCGGCGTGTATTCAAGTCAAATCAAAGGCAGCAAATGGGGAAAAAAAAGACTGAATAAATCTGAATTTTAAATTTTTAAACCTGCAAAATGCATATAAATTCTGAATTTCAGGTGACAGAACTGGATTTAAAAACTAACCGAAATACTGAAACCTCATCCCTAAATCCTGCTTCTGGAAACACTCACTACATACTAGAAACTGCAGAAGGTTAATAATTTATTTTTATTTGCACACCCATGTTTTAACGAATGGAAGTTTTATTGACGGACGACTACAAGCCAGACAACAAGCACTGCAGCTACAATTAATCATTCGATCCCTGCAGTCAGAACCGCAGCGCCCAAAGGCCTCCGCCGGTCAGCGGGATTTCCTCTCATTTCCACCTTTCACGTGGTGATTTACACAACGCCCTACCAATGCTGAGGGGTGACCTTTGACCTAGCTAGCATGCAGAGGTCACCCCTGCTGTCAGGCTGATGGAATCCTGCTCTGGCGGACAGGTTCCAGCATGCTGCCATACCCCCCCGCCCCCACAACAAAAAGGGCCATCAGCGGCTGGCACCAAGCGCCGGTTCACAGGGGCCACGAACAGCTGGGGTGGTCTTGGCTGACCCCTGCCTGTGGATATCCTGAGAGGGAGCTCATCCAAACTGCTCACTTTCTCAGCCAGCGCCTCCTCCAGGGTGGTGAGGGCAGTGTCCGTGTTGGAGGTGTCCGCCTGCAGAGATTTGACTCTCTCCTTCAAACTGCTCATCTGCTTCTCCTTGTCTCTCAGCTGCTCCTGCAGGTTCTCGATCTAGGAGAAAGCAGGGGTGGGGGGGGGGTGCGTTATCAACAGAGATCCACCGGAGCGGAGCCCTCTGGGGTTCAGATGCACGTTTGCCCATCCTTCAATAATAGGGCAAATAAAAAACAAAGAGAATACTTTCATTCACTTCCCTGTAACAAGCAAAAGCAGCAGAAATGACCTCATTTAAATGCAGTGGGAAGTGATTTATTCTAATCAATATTGATAATTCCATAAAAAACGATCATCTCAGAGATCTGTCATGCCGGGCACGGCAAACGACCAGAACTGTCTCCGAAAACAGCACTGGGTGAACAGGAACCATATCTAACATTTCCCTTCACTCAGACCTGCAAACCTCATGGCTCTGGATGAAATCATACAATAATTGAAACCAAAAAATAATAATTCATCAACAAACAAAAGGTCCCAAATTTCGTTGACAATCCGTATATTATGCTCTTATCTAATATTGAAAAGCAACACACACCAAAGACAAACAGGATGATAAATGGCGTCGGTGAAGATGGGCATTTCGACCCCGGTGCCATCCATCATAAAAAGACAGCTCCATGGAAAGATGGACCTTCCCCTCGCGCTTTGCATTTAATTAAACAGCCGTGCTTGATAAACAACCCAGCTGCTTCCCTATTGGCTCAAAATAATCACATGTCAGTACATCACCTTCTGGAAATATAAGTGTTATCGCCATGGCCGGGAAACGATAAAGGGCAAATGAATGGACAGCAAACGGAGGAGCTTGGCTCGGTCTTTCTGGTAAAGCAAATCCCGCCCCCATTTACATCTTTGCTTTCCGTACAAGTAACCATGGGAACAAGTTTCATGAAAATAAAGCCACAACTGAACGCCGCACCCACCCCCATATCAAAACAAGGGTGAATAATTTAGCAGCGCGATCAGGAAATGGAAGCGATGACGGCGCCCTCGTTTGGGGAGTAATGGATCCGAGGGCAGCGGTACGCCTGACAACTGGAGCTGGGAGACCCATCACAGGGCACCAGAGCCGCCAGAATCGACCCGAAACGTTTCCGCTTTTAATTAATCAAAGGATTTTCTTCAAACAAGGGGTTAAAAAAAATAAAACCACCATCCTTAAATTTATCCAGAAATTAGGCTCCCGCTCTAGATCGCAGAGGAAACGATAAGGTGGGTCGGCTTATGAATTTAATTAAGTGTGGTGGATATTTTGGCCGAGCTCTGCGAATGAAAACAGAAAAAGCCGTAGTGGGGAAGTGAGAAGAAACTTGATAATGAATTTGGTTTAAGCAACTACAGCCGTTTGTAGAGTCATAAAACTGGAGCACAGTTTGTTTTTTCAAATCATTTCAGGCGTTTGGGCAGATGTTCTATCGCAGCTGAGAGTAGTAGCAGAGGTGTTTTAAGCGAACAATTTAACAAGCCTATTTTCTTAATAAGACACAGTGCGTTACTGTCTGTTTGCTTGTTTGGCTGGCCTCCATGGCTGCCTTCCTGCCAGAACAATGTGATTCTTCCATCACCCCTACCCCATAAAAATTGGGGGGGGAATGGCACGCTGCAGAACCTCCCAAAATATGGCATCAGCTCTTCTCCAGGAAATGGAGGGTCCATCCACGGGCAAGAAACAGTTTCGCAAAAATACAGCGATGCAAAGCAAGCCCAGAAGGGTGAAGAGCCCTGCCATGCAAGGGCCTCCAGCCACCGGAGATGAAGAGCAGACCCCCAACTGTGGAACGCAAGGAGCCACTCTCCGGCAGCAGGGAGGGATAGAGGGAGAGAGACCCAGCAAGTGTGGGACAGCACCCCAGAATGCATCACACTACACACTCAACTCTACAAATACGGGAATTTACCTGCGTGCCTGAAGGTTAACTACCCAATACTCTACAACAGTGTTTCTCAAGGCCTAAGGGACCCTAAGATGGTCCACGTTTTTGCTCCCTCCCAGCTCCCATTGAGGACCCCAAGGACCAGTTTGAGAAACACTGCTGTACACCACCACCTCCTTTTCTGGGACTTGAACCAACAACCACGGGCCCAGACCTGTAAAAATTCAAGGGGAGCATTTGCTTTGCCCCAGAAGTCACTAAACATGCAGGTGGTATTTCCAACCCCCTTGCTGCCAGCATTTACAGACAAGAAGCTCGGTCCCGAGGGAATCAGACAACTGTTTCCGAGGATTTCCGGCGCAGTAAAATGCTGGCATCTCCGCAAGCTACACCCTGACAACATGGCTGGAAGGACAGACTGAGAGGGCAGCACAGAAAAAATTAAAATGAAACATGTTTGATTTTACATCCCTCTCTGGGTGATGGGACCACTCACACAGTCAGGATGCCCTCCCCTCAGGGCTCTGCTTTATGGCTGCACACACTGACATACAGATACACACACAAAGACACAGACACAGACACACACACACACACACACACACAGATTCATAGCCATGCAGAAACACACAGCCCCCACTGCGCACACCCAGGTACCAGCAGGCACTGAAAGCTGCAGAGCCCAGTGCCTTTGCAGTAAACTCAGTGTGTCCGCCACCCTTTCCAGAGCATATCTCAGCATGTTAATAAAATGTACAACCAACCACCATACTTTACAATGCATAATATCATCGCTGTCCAATGAAAACTGTTTTTTTTTTTTTTTTTACAATAGATGGAATACACCAATTCTCCTGTCTACTGATAGCATTTGACATCTAATTGACCAATGAAAAGATGTTTCATAAATTCATCTGTTTAACAATTACTCACAGTTGTATTACTTAACGAGTCCTTGTAAACCATAAAATTGTTCACTAACGGCTGTGCAAAAATGTGCTACGGGTGTCATTGTTTTACGGTTATTCGGCAAAGTAGTTTTGGAGAAATTCTTTTTTTCATGCTCCTGAAATAATGGATTTTTGGAGATGCATGCTTTTCATTGGACAGCGACGACATGCTGCCCAAAACAAGCTTCCGGGGGCGGGCCTCCGGTAACATTCAGCTATTGCTTATTGCTATTATTTATATTTGGCCGAGTTGCTTGTGCTGACTGCAGCAGAGAACCACATGTGCTCTGCGTACTAAAACCAACGCAACAACTGCATTCTTTACTGAGGCACCAGAGCAGGGAGGTCAGGAGGACGTTATACATCAAAATCACAGTGTCCTTGTCTGCCTAGACGGCGATTACGTGCATTTTCGGCAAACTTAAAAAGAAACACAAGTAATTAAAGTTGGAAAGACAAGAAAAGGTCAAGAAAGGCTTACAAGCTGAGTTTGGAATCGCGTGGCCTCTCTGTGGTCTGGGCTAGATCACAACCAGCTTGGTCGGACAATCAGTTTGCTGCATGACACAGAGGAAGCATCCAGTAATGAGTCCCAGGACTGCCAGGCCCACATGCGAATCTC
This sequence comes from Mormyrus iriodes, assembly GCA_011763525.2. Lineage (NCBI taxonomy): Eukaryota > Metazoa > Chordata > Actinopteri > Osteoglossiformes > Mormyridae > Mormyrus > Mormyrus iriodes. The sequence goes on from JAAGVU020000061.1 coordinate 23,982,540, forward strand.
TAGACTGCCTCGCATACTGGGCAGCATGGTCTGGCAGTCAGATGGACAGCATCAGCGACTGTGTCAGGGTCATGGGACGGTCACATTTAGTAATATGCGGTCCAAAGGCTGAAAGCACATATGGACAGATTTGCACGCAGTACCATACACATGCAGCAGAGGGCTCTTTACCCACCATCTGAGCAGGAGATGGATGGAGACAAAACCACGGCTGGAGCGGACACTTGGAAAATAAGATGAAAAGTGTTAATGGAAGGAAAACGCCAGGCTGGCACATGAGCAGCCGCCTGCATACGTGCCTGCTGGTCAACCACAGTGCACTGACACAGCTGTGTGTGCTCTGTAAAAGTGTAACCTGAAGCGGCCTTCCCCACAAGCCCCGGCCTTGAACCAACGTCACCTGACCGCTTGTCTCTGGCACCCACCTATTCCAGGGCTGTATCCTGCTCAGTACCCTGACAGAGGGAGAATTACCAAACAAGAGTCCCGACAGGCTTTCAGGTATCAGACACCCCACCAGCCGGAACGGCAGATCGGAAAGTTGGAAAGTTCCGGTAAACCCCCAGGCCTGACGGGGTCAGCTACGGGGCCTCCTTCACGCCACGCGTGCCAAAGTCATGTTTAATTTAGCTTCGTTAGTATTCCCTTCCATTGCAACTGACACTAAAGAAGTCTCCTCAGAAACAAGGCAGCAAGAACGGTGAAACAGAGGGGGATACAAACAGACTAATGAGGGGAGAGGATTCTCAGCCTCAGCCACTGTGACAATTTTAATCGACAAGTACTGGCATAGAATTACGCTGGACCTGTGGGGGCGGCGGCCTCGTCTGCCCTGCATCACTTGTCCATTGTTAGTTTACATACCCGCAGCGCACTGCGCTGCTCTCTTCCCGCATTTGCAAATGTTATTTCTTCCAGGTTGTCCTGCCCTGAACTGTCTCCCACAACCTGCCATCCAAACCGCTGCTTGCAATATTTATGCTGGCCTGAGTTCACACCAAGATTTCCGTCACCCTTCCGAAAACGCAGAGGGGTTAATCCTCTACCTGTTAATAGGGTAAGTGCTGTTTGGAGGAGGCGACGGGGCCGGCAGACGAGCTTATCTGGACAAAAGCATGAATGTGGCTGCTTCGGAGCGAACCCAAGCTGACGCCTCTTCATCCGCCAGCGTCTCCGTGACAACTGCCAAGGAACAGAGGCGCAGAGGACCGCCCGCAAACAACAACGGGCGAGGCCCCCTCCGGCACACGCCGGCCGCCAGCAGGAAATTAATGGGCCGCGACCTCAGACAGGAGCACTCCAGAGGCGAGGCAACCCAAGGGTTTGATCCAAGATGAAACAATCCCTGTTAATCCCATCTCAAGCGTACTTATGCCGGCCAATGAAGCTAGGGGAGGGGTACCTCTTCGCACCCCCAGCACGTCCTCTGTGGTTCCCTTAACCCACCTTCCAAGCTGTTTGAAACACTTTATAAAGATGATCATTATTTCTGGTTTAGTGCGCTATAGTGTCTTTAACGCCAGAAGGTACTACACACTACAGATAGGCTTATAATGGCCAAATCCACAGAGAGCAGCCACATAAACTGCAACAGTTATGCTGCCCCCCCATCCCTCTCCACACCAGAGCATTCTCCTGCTCTGGGCTTCCTGAGAGCAAGACAATCAACATTACCCCCCCCCCCATACCTTGGAAAGGGGGCACCGCTGAGGCAGTACACTCAGTCCTATCCCCATGGCAACAGGTTACCTGCACCGGTCACATGGGCATGAAGGGCCATGTGGCAGGCCCATTAAAGCATCCTGTGTCAAGCCTGGGGGGGGGGGGGGCTACATGGCAAAGCAACGTCTCAGGAATAATAATGGAAACCAAAACTGTTTCTTTCAAGCGCCTGGGAAGGGCTGTGGAATATCAAAAGCAGCGGCATTCCCACTGCCTGTCCACCCTCCTGGCCCCCCGGAGACGCCTCCAGGAATTACGAGCGGGGGTCCTGGAATCTCGATTAGGCGCGCTGCTGCTTCGTCTGCGGGGAAGCCCTTGGGGCCTGGAGACAGTGCCCGGTGGAGGGAGAGGGGAGGTCCTGGCACACGTTCGCTGCCGTGGATCGGTACCACCACCGGGCCAGACTAGGCTCAGGCGGCTCCGCCCCCCCCCGCCGGGAGGCACGTTATGAAGACGAATGAGCCAGGCCCGCCGGCAGCCGCGGTGCTCCGAGGACAGCGCCGGAGACCCCATCACAGGGCGCTCACGTTTTAAACATTGCGACGGGCCCAGGGTCAATTGGGAACCTTCTCAGGCTACTATCACCTTACAGACACGGTGAGGAAGTTGCCTCACGCCCCAAAAGCTGCTCGTGCCTCCGTTCGCATATCCTCCCACAGAGCACAGGGGGAGAACGAAACTCGACCAAGAACAACAATGGCGGACATCAAAGCTGGCCTGTCCGCCATCTTCCGGCAGCTGAGGGGAGGCGCTGCTTAAAGACAGCATTTCTACTCATATAAACTGAGACTCACAATTACATTTCAGCTGATTCCAAAAACCCATTATCCTCCTACTGGCCTGGTAATTTATTTGCCAAGATACTTAAGGGCAACCTGTTCCTCAACGGCGCTGGCTCTCACTGAATGACGATACCCAGACCAAATCGTCTTTCCTCTGATTTGCCCTAAGGGTCCTGAAGGAGTTTTGTATCCATCTGCAATGACGGACAGGCTCACAACACAATTTCTTCAAATATTCGCAACGATGACTCCTCTACATGGGAAGCTTAAGGAAACCAACCAAAAACAGACCCAGAGCGACATCTGCTGGCACTGACAAGAAACTGCAGCTAATAAAAAGCACAGCTGTTACAGCAGAGCTTGCTGAATCATTGCTGTAGGGGAGTCTTTGCCTTGCTCGTGTGGCCCAGCCAGTACGCTCACCTTCTTCTGCAGCACGTTGACCTTGCGCTCCTTGACTTCCAGCATGTCCTTCAGGTCGTGGATCTCCCCATTCAGCGTCCCCTTTTCCTCAGACATCTCCTGGATCTGCTTGCTCTTCTTGTTCAGCATGGTCTCCTTCTCCTCCAAGCGGAGACGCAAGGCATCCACCTGCACAAGAGATATTGTGGTCAGCCACAAGGGGGCGCACTGCCAGGAGTCCCCTTCATACTGATGCCTGACATGAATTTTACAGCCATGAAGAGATTACAGGACCATGACTTTAAATGACCTGACTGCCCTCATCTTACTACTGCAGTTTTTTTTAACACCTCATTCCTCTAAGGACAAATCCTCCAAAGTTACAATGAAGAATATTTAAAGGACAATAATGTTATCTCAAAGATCACGGTTAGAAAACAACAAGAGAACAGTCTATTAGTGACCTTGTTAATATGAAAGAAAAAATAGTGAGCTTTGCTCAAACAGTAATCCTTTACCACCCCCTGGTGGCCAAAACTAAAATATCAATTTGAAGATGAGAGAACACCATTTTGGGGGTGATCAGTGAATTATGAAAGCAAACATATTATTGTAGCAATAAAAAAATTAAAAACCCACTTCTTCAACATCAACTTTACCCCCCCATGTCTTGTATCTTCACTACAGGCATCCGCCGCACTTACCCAAGAAGCTAGATTTTAATCATTTTTCAACTCGCATAACACCATAAAATGCTTTCATTGTAAATTTTTTTTGCAAAAATGTTATCATCACTTACAGTGATAAGTCAGTCCTACACATCAAATCAAAAACACTTGGTGCGGTAATATATGTGATGAATAATCAATTGTGCATATTATTTTAAAAAAATCTGTCAGAATAAACAGCCACACAGTTTTGTTCATAGTGATGTAGGGGCTCACTAACTAGACTGTGCATTTCCGAAAACTAACTCATGCCTACTAAAATGCTCACAGATTTGTTGATGAAATTTCACTTTTAATAAGCAAGGCATATGTGTGTACTGCCCCTAGTGGCTAATGTGTGTACTAATGTAGGTTTTTGTTTTAAGTGGTCACATGCAGTATTTAATATGGCTAAATCGTGTTTGATGGAAAAAGAGTTCTACAGCCCTACAGTATACTGATAAAAACAGAAGCAGAAGGACAAAAAAAATGACAGGAGTACCTCGGTCTGCAGAATGGCCGCGCGCTGCTCCTTGGCTGTGAGTGACTCCTTAAGCACCTCGATGTGCTGCTTGCTGTCTGAGAACTGGTTGGTAAGTGTCTCCAGCTTGGTCTGCAGGCCCAACAACTCAGTGTCCTTTCTGGAGAGGTCCTGTTTCACCTGGTCAATCTGAGGGCACCCGCAAGGGCAGGAAGGAGAGAAGAATGAATCAGACCCCATCTGCAGCCTAATTCGGAACCGAAACCTCACGTGGGACGGGAGCAAAACATCACAAAAACCTACACCGGCCTGTCAAGCCCAGGCCTAGAGACAGAGACATCCCAGAGTCAGTATAAGCACCATGTAGCTTTAGTTAATACAATGACAGACACACCAGGAGCAAGCAATCACCCATTATGGATTAAAAATAAATAAACGAGGTATATCTCCAGCTGTGTGCAGCTGCACGAGAGTGACTGTAGAAGGATCTATTCCTTTATTTACTGTATAAAAAATACTGAAATTCCTAGTATCCTATGATTTCTGCAAGTAACACATAACACATTTGACAATCCCCACCCTTCTATCTGCAAAACTGGTTCCGACCAGTTGAGCAGGCAGTGGAAGTATTAACTTAATTGACCAAAAGGCCGAATGTTCAGCTCCCCAGAGAGCCCCAGCTGCAGCATCCTTCAAAAAATACATACACATGGCATCTCAGCTGTGCCCTTAAATAAATAATATATCATAATCCACTTCTGGGTCCCGTGGGGGCTCAGAAGGGGTGCTGCCTCAGCAGAGACATCAATAATTGAAGCTGCAGGTTGAGATGTGCAGAGGGCAGGCTCTTTCTTCCCCATTGGCTAGGATGAGGGCACATGACTGGTGTACTGGAAGGTTACTGGCCAGAGCTGAGATGCAGGTAAATGGATATCTAGACATGCCAACACACAATTCTCCCAAATGATACCTCATTTTTCAGTTCTATGGAACATCCTGCAAAGAAACTGTGACAGGTGAATTGCAAAAAAACCAACACACACACACGAATACAAATACAAATAAAAGTCAAAGAATCACATTGGGGGGTCCAGTTTTGCAAGTGGTAGCCATGGTTTCCAGCAATGTTCATATGATAAGCACCCAATGGTCATTTGTCGTTAATTTATATTCACGACATGGTTAAAAATGTTGGTTCAAGAGGAAGGAAAAATCCTACACCCAACAGGGAGACCCCCCCTCATTTGAAATTAGTACGGTGTGGGTTCAAATTCGTGGTATAAGTCCACGTACAAGAATTGGTGTATGAAAATAAAACACAAGAAAAGAAAGACGCTCCCCAGTGAGAGGCGCCACTCCACAAAAACGCAGCCCCCACATGACGAAATTCTGCATGCTGGACAGAAAAGGGCCAAGGTTAGGATGGACCTCCAGCTACTGTGAGTCTGCCTGTGGGCACCCCAGAGAAGAGGCGTGCTACAACAGCAGCAAGAGAAGCTAATTCAGCCAAGTGGGCATTTGTGTTCAAAGCTCTACACAACCAGCGCTAGAGAGCGAGCACGGAAGCTTAAAATCCAACCTCAATCTGAAGACAGAGCGCGAGCAGAAGGGAGAAAAGGGGGGTAGGTCAAGAGAGAGAGACAGACAATCAGAGAGCAGATTCTGAGAACCTAGTGTGATACCAGCCACTTCCTGCTAGTTTGGAGGAAGAACTCTGCATTCCTGATGGGGGAGGAGGTGGCCCTGATACTGGACCAGCTCACAGGAATAAAGCACTGACACTATAAAAATTTTTCTGGCACTCTGGTACAAGGAACCAAGCCTGCCCACGCAGCCACAGTTGCTAGCTATGAGTCTCCATTTTCATGCAGTATTTAAAAAGTTTTTACAGATCACTATTTAAATTCGACTGAAAAATGCACTATTCTTTCAGAAATTGAGTTTCGCTAACTACTGACCAACTGATAACCGATGACTTCCAGTTAATTAAATCTGTTTTGGTTAACCTGAACAGATAAAACAAAAATGATACCACCATTCTCAAACATCCATCCAACCATTTTCTATACCCACTTGTCCTAAGCAGGGTCGTGGGGGCCCGGAGCCTATCCCAGATGTGGGCGCAAGGTAGGGAATAACCCAGGACGGGGCCCATTTTCAATCAGGAGAAGTCATATTAGAATTTCACCTAACTAGACTCAAGGTTAATGTCAGACATGTGACTTAGTTTATTAGCATGAATGCAGAGCCATGTTACACTATGGCTTTTACACGGCTTACATGCATTCCAATACATGTGCCTCATCCCTGAAACTGCCACAACACAGTGCGAGTTAGCAGCCGCAGACAGACTCAAGAAGGCAGAGCTCAGGGTGTCAAAATTAGCTTGAGAGGTGGCACTGGCTCTGTCCGTCCCATGATGCTTTGCATACACAGGAAGCCTTACTGCATAGACCTCCAGCTGCAGCTGAGCCACACGCTTTTTCAGCTCCTCCCCCTGGGCCTCTTTCTGAGACAGCTCCTCCTTCAGCTGCCCTACCTGTCAGGAGAGTGTGTTGTTAACCACAACACTGACCATTCGGCATATACCCGTTAGGTCACATGATCATACCACCCAGGAGAGCTTCAGTGCTCCATTTCCAAGAACTCTCCAATTCCAAAAAAAACAACAACAATTCTGCCGCACATCACATCTGGGCAACGTGAACATGACAAAATTCAAAGGTTTTCCCGCAAGAAATGCAAGGTCAGCTATACATTTAGTTTGACCTGGACAAAAAAAATGGGATGAAATGTTCATCGGACACACGCATTAACATCAGCATACGGCCAAACGGGAAAGCTAGCCGGCAAAAGCATCCCTGATTCAAGATGTCATTTGTTCCCCATCAATCAATGTTGGAATAACATCAATAAAAATATCCGCCACATTACTTACAATAAAATATTAATAGTCACAGTAATGATAAAAATAAAGCCAGACAAAAACAGGAGGAGGTCATGGCCGAGGCTCCACCTTGTTCTTCATGAACTTGGAGTGACTGCGATAGACTTCCATTTGCTTCATCTCCTCCTCCCGCTCCTCCGTGCTCAGGGCACCGTTGGACTTCAGCATCTGTATCTCCTCCTCCTGGTCCCGCAGGCTTCGCTCCATAGAGCTGATCTTAGAGTCCTGAAGGTGGCAAAAACAGGCAGTTTAACAGCATCTCCACATGAGCTACAAAGCATGGGATTGATTAGTATGGACTGCGGTTGAGTATGAGGGAGCCCTGTGCAGAGGTACCGATTCACTTCCTGGATTCAGCAATTTGCTGACAGGGCCTAAAGCTTCACAGAGACTGTCAAGAAACTCATGAGGTCTGCAAAGCAGTTCCATGTGTACTCACACACAGACATATACCCTTCTTTCTCACAGATACACACACCCTGTGCTCAACTTTACCTTCATCTCAATGATGGTCTGCAGGGCCTTCGTTTTGGCTGACTCTGGGGCTCCCTCATAGCGCCGATGCAGCTCCTGGTCAGGCAGAGATCCAGACACCAAAGAGGAACCATTCAGAATCCATGTCTCACCATCCAGGGCGATCTTTCCCGCTTGTCCCTATAACTCCAAAATGTTATATCTTCCCCTTGTTTCCTCCATAGAACAATGAGCTCTGGTGACCTCTAGTGGCTCAGGCAACCCAGACATTTCCTGTAACCCCATCTGCTTCTAGGGAAACCAGACACCAGACGTTCTGCAGAGGTAGAAGATAATCAGTTTAAGCCAAGGCCGCAGACAACTGACAGGCGTCCACGCTGAACGAGAGCATGACCCCAGAGTCAAAGGGGTATTTCAGCGTCAGCAACACTCAAGTGGTTTTTTCCAGCCCCTCCCTCTTGGAGAACAGCTCATTACAGAAGCAATGAGACAGTCAGTCAGTTTTTCAGCAATTTCAGGAACACAAAGCTAGACAAGGGTCTTAAACGTCAACAGCATTTTGCTCCCTGTCAAAATCGTCTTCAGGAGATAAGTTTCAAGGTTAAGGCTACACTGCCACAAGACCCATCGTGCTGCCTATTTTGATGCACTCTGCCAAAGCAAGAACCTAAAATCCAAATATCTAGCTATAGCCCTTATCAAAACAAGGCTGGAATAAATGTGCTACATAGTAGAGCAGGTGGTGTGCTCTTTTCCCCCTCAAGTGGCATAAAAGCATACACACCAAAAAATCGTGAAATCAAACGTAGGGAGCAATTTAAGATTTCATACCACGTGTGCCTACCAGAGTCAGTGCAGAGTCTCGAGTAAGCCACATGAAATACACCATGCGATTGATCTCACCAAACGAGTTCACTTTAAGAGCAGCCGGGACTAATATGACCCCACAGTGTGCTTGCTGCACAGTTTGTCTTCTGCCTTACATCGTTAATGGGGCCATGTTTTTCAGTAGTATCTCTGTCAATCAGATGCCTGGGCTCCACATATGTTGTCAAGCCCTTCTTGTTCTTTGGTCAGAAGCGCCCCTACAAGGAGCGTGCACAGAAGCTACAAAGTCAACAGGACAAAACAGATCGTCCATCTCGACGTTTCTCGGGCAGACGAGAACACCAGACGTGCGGCCTTGGTACTACGTCCACCTCTCTTGAATTCCAGCCTGCAGCTGCTGCAGTCGAGGGTTAGCTGCAGTGCAAACTTTACAGTAAAGCAGTGCATGTATCTGGGAGCCCACTGCCCCCGTCACTGCAGATGCAGTGTACAGGTAGTACGGCCGGGAGTTTAAATTCTGAAAACTCTCACTGATCTTCATCACAGAGAGCGAAGTGGGATCTGAGACAGTTGGTAGCACTGTTTCGAAACTGCTGAGTTCAGGGGGGTCGACACCTCTGTATCCTACCACCCTGTCTGCCACCAGGTACCCAACACCTGTATACTAATGAGCGCAGACCCCTCCCCACAGTGCAAGAGAGCAAAAGAACAACCCACACAGCCCCTCCTCACACAGCATCCGGGGCAGAGGCCCAAGGCACCTGCTGACATCACCGTGGCTGATGCTTTGTTTCAGATAGCGGGAGCCGGCAGAGAGATGGTGCGGAGAAGGCGTAGCTGCTGGCCGTTTCCTCTACCACGGTGATTCATCCCCCACGCCATACTGATCTCAGCCAGTTTGATGCTGAATTCCATTAGGAGGACAATCGTCCGTCACCTGACTGAGGGCACCTCCTTCTCACTACAGGCCGAGCGTGTGCCGGTCAGTCACATTACTGCTTCTCCTTAAGGATTTGTTGGTCCTGCTTCCACAACATAGTATCACTCAGAGGCTGCATCTTAAATCGAACACTTACACAGTACATACCGAATTTCTTTAGAAGCCTACTAATCAGCCGTGAACGTAGTATACATGAAGGCATCATGCATGCACTCAAACTGCGTTCGCCACCTTGAGTCCTCCCTAACCTATTATATCAACAAAACAAATAAATACACACATTTGAGTCAACTTATATGACTGGCTATCGGCATCGTACTCTACTTATACTCAAAGAGATGGCACGCCGCAATCTTGACAAAAACTATCTGAGCAAGCGACATTTTACGCCAATCTAGCGGCTTTGGGGGCTAGCGTAGAGTCGTTTGCACACATCAGAATTTCGATGTAGAATGTCATCTGGGTACCGTTCACCCAGGGATGTAGGAGTCAGGTAGGACATGCACCTCACCTTTGTGGTCACATACTCTCTCATCCATACTAAAGATTCGGGCATACTGCTCTCATCACAGACTACATTTCGCGTGCTAAGTAGCAAACAAGTATGCAATTTGAGACGTACCCAGAGGGCTGGGCAAAACTTTTAAAATGGGTGTAAATATGCTGCATTGACCAGTGTCATACGGTGCTGGATTACAGTATGCACTGAAGGCTGGAGGAACCGACCTCACGTAGAGCGCCGACCTCTTTCTCCTTCTGCTCCAGCAGGCTCTCCAGGTGGTGCACGTGCATCTCTGCGTCGGCCAGACGCCGCGTCCGCTCGTGGTCCTCCTCGCTAGCCTTGGCTGGCAGCCCCTTGCTCTGCAGCATCTCCAGCAGCTTCTTGATGGACTCGTCGCGGGCACCCAGCGTCTGCTTCTGCGTCTCGATACGCAGCTCCATTTCCTCCAGCGTCTTCCGCAGCAGGAAGAGCTCTTTGGCCTGCCGCTCATGCTCACTGTGCAGCCGCTGGAAGTTCTCTTCGGTGAGCTCGGCGCCTAGCGGCTCGCCGGGCCGCGTGCTGCAGTCTTGCTGGAACAGCTGGTTGAGGTCGCGCTGGATGCGCAGCTCGTCCTGTAGGGCCTGGATGGTCATCTGCAAGTGCTGCGACAGGAAAGGTAGAGAAATCAATGGCAGAGAGAGAAATTACAAAGTCTGAAGAAGGAAGCCTGCAAGCATACAGCAGCACTTAACATAAATGCGATAGTCTGTCATAAACCAAATAAGCAACCAAACAACGAATCAGTCAAGAATTAGGTCCACACCCCATAACCCTTCTGAAAGTTCACAGGAACCAGCAATTTGCCAAGAATGCTTATCCACCACATTGATGCAGTAACTTGCCAAGAGGGGGTGCTCTTATAATTTGCTATCCCTACACTGCGGTGCCTCCTAGATTGCTCATCGTCATCCCAACTTCATGTCATTTATAGCTCAAACAAAATTTCCATCGGAATAAACCCTGCAGGTGAAGACTCAGAGGTACAGAGGCCTTCCTGGGAGGATTTGAACTCACTGCCATCAAGGTGACCAAAAGTTCAGTTCTTAAATGACTTTGCCATTTCTGCCATGACGGTCAAGCTGAGCAGAGCTGCAGGGAATATAAGTGGCCATGAGGGGGCAGCACAATTACAGAGTGACATCAGAGCCGATGCACCGCGCAGGGAGAGCGGCTGAGCTTAGGTAACAGTGCATCCCTTCACTATCATGCCCAGAAAATCGACCCAGCACCGCCAAAATGGAACTGCTCGCTGACAGGCAACCACGCAAGCCAACTCACCAGCGAACGTCACCATAAAGCCAATCACAAACTGAGACTCTGCACTTGCCTTCCTCCCTGGCCTTCTACAAAAGTGCTCACCGCATAAGTGATCTGCAGCCTGCCTCTCTCACTCTAGACATAAGGGGGGGGGGGGGGCTAGCCGTTTCTCTCCCAGCCATAATTCCACAGGCGACCCCGGTTACCAGGCAACGGCAGCCGTCTGCGAGCGCACAGAGTACATGTCTCCTCCCTCTAACGAAGAGTGCCTGGCAGGAGTAAGCCAAGAAAAGGCACCTTCAATCCTCAGCTGAGCCATCCTGGTCACACCTTTAACCCCCTGGGATGTGGGCATAGGAAAGAGTGGGAAATTCTCTTAGTCTGAGTAAACAAACTCAACAAACATACCCAATCACCCTTTACTACACAGAACAAACAATGAAAGAGATGTGTTCTAGTTTTAGATGATGTGCATAATGCAGAAAGGTTAGGGGCAAAGGGCTGATTAAGCAGCTGATTTATCAGCAGTAAAGAACAAAGGAGAAAGATACAAATAAAGCCTCATGCTGATCACTACTCTTTCCAGTTCACCATCTACCAGGGGGCAGCTAAGCCGCTTACCAGTGTAAAAAAGATCAAACCAAAGTCAAATCTCAGGAATCAACCTTCTTTCTGAATCACATCTTCAGTGCTGTGCATCTGAGGAGCAGACAGACTGCCCTCCATCTGACAGAGTGAGTACAGGTCTTAGGGCTTAGATAAAACACGCCCAACTGAGGTATAAAAATGAAAAAATTCCAGGTGTCCTACCCCGCCCCTCACAAGTCCCTGCCAGCTCACCTTGGCTGGAACCCTGTCACAATCAACCATCATCCGTCTGCACATTAGTGACCAGTGTTCCACATCCAGCCAGCGATATTAAAGCAGGTACACAGTGTCCCGCAGAGACACGGTAAAGCGCACAGTGCGGTCAGCATAAAGGTAACGGTATAAAGGTATAAATGGTATAAAACAGCATAAAGGAGAGGTAACGGTACAATATGGTTCCCATGTCAACCTAACGCACCGCTATCCCTTGTCGCCACAGGAACGCGATCTGCAGCTTGAGGCTCCAGGACACCAGGCGTGCACTCAGACAGGCTGACGTCTGCAGGCTGGGGAGAGCGCCGTGAGACACATGCGTGTGCCAGCTGGCTTAAGCACGGGGCCCCTGCGCACGGCTTCGTCTCCATGGTCACGGGGCAGGCGAGCGGTCCCACTGCTGCACCCACCATCCAGACCCAGCCCAAACCTTCACCCAGGACACCCTCTCAACACAGCTATCTGAACCAATCGCTCATCACCGTCGACTGACTTTCACACCAAACGGTAAACAACAACAGGGACAGGATTAAGCCACACAAGAAGGACACTGAAGGGGCAGAAGTAGAAGAGAAGGAAGAACAGCAATACTATCGTATTTCCCCACAATGAGCTACCATCAGTGAAAGGGCAGGAGCCGGCTCAGGTTCAGGGGGACGTACATCTGCCTCCAGTGAAACTGTACCATCCTACAGCCACTTACAAGAAAGCGGATCAGGTGACCAATGCACTTTCCCCAAATTTATACATCAGAGCATTTGGCTGACAGTTTAGGCAAGCACACAACTGAAGGACCTCCCGAGACCTCCCAACCTTTGGCCAAGAGTGGCAAAGGAAACCACCAAGAGCCAGCACAGTAAAATCTCACACACAGATAAGCAAATATACCACAGTTAACAGAAGTGAAAGCAGTTTACGATAACTGAACATACAACATACATGTTCCTTACTGAGTACAGTAAATAGATTAAGCAAAATTAAAAACACTGGCAGAATGAATAAGTAGGGGCCGTGTGTGGTTCAGCAGACTAAGCCTCTGTGCCTGGGATCGGAAGGTCCGCGGATCGAGCCCGGTCTCAGCAGAACAGTCATGTCCGCGGGCCCTTAGGCAAGGCCCTTAACCTCCAGCAATATGGGTGCCGTAGGTGGCTGCCCTTCTCCGTGATCCCCAAGTTTGCCCTCACCTTAATATGTGTTTATGCAGGATCGTGCGAAAAGAGAATGTCCCCGTGGGATCAATAAAGTATCATTCTTCAATGGTCATGAACACACAGTGAACACACTATATTAACGCACATCAAGAAATAATATTCACGATTTTTCATTGATGATCAACAATACAAAAGAAACAAATGCTTATCCAGTACAGGGTCATGGGGGTCGGAAGCCTGGAGGCTACCCAAGGCAGCAGAGGGCACAAGACAGGGGACAACTTAAACAGGATGCAAGTCCATTCAGAAACAAGCATTGTCAAGTTTTTATTACTTTTAATACATATTACATAAACTGAATATGTAAAACACTGTGATGAGTCGATGTGTTCATTTAATACACGCCAATTCAGGCATCTGCTGCAATGGAAAGCGGCAGAAATGAAAAAGACATCTTTTAAGCAGCATAACAGAATGGGGCCAGCCTAAACTAAACTTTATTTAGGTTAGGAAAGAAGGTGTATGCGAGAACTTTACTAAATTTCACCAACAGATATCCCACCGAGCAAATCACAAAGTGAGATGGTGGGATCCCTTACCCCCAAACAGAAACACTGCACATGCAACACGCGGACGTGTCCGGCTCACGGAACAGTGACAACAGTCTGTAGCAACGGTGAACCAACAGCCAGCAAAAAAATTTAAGCCTAAGACTAGTTCACGTCACCACTTAAAGGCTGTTTCGTTGTGCAGAACTCTGCAAAGCTGACCAAAGGGGCTCCAAGAGGTTTCCACAGAAAAGGAGAATGGTAGATCTGCAGAGACGCATGACAGCATCTCAGAAGGTCAAAGGGACATCTGGCTGGCTCCAATGACAACAGAGCATCAAGCCCAGAGACCGAGACCAGCAGAGCAGAAACGGGCCACGATTCAGCTCAATGTGATGGCTGCCACCCCACAGCCCATCCCTGATGCCTTGCAGTTAGCTAAAGGTACACTAAGGGAGACGAAGTGAATTATTCAAAGAACTTCCCTCGGGAAGACGAACCTGGCAGTGTTGGTTGAGGTAGAGCTCCGCCCCCTGAGCACGCTCATCAGCTGATTAGCATTGCATAGTGACCTAGTGACAGAAGGGCAGGTCAAGCAGATTCAAGGATCTTGTAGAGCTTGTGGGGGTCTACTTTATGTTTTCAATCAGGGTGTCGCTTTGTGCGAAGCTACAATGAAGGTTTTTCACCGGACCAAAACAAAAAGTAGCCTGTCTTAGCTCTGAAAGGCTGCATTCACATACTTATTCACGTGATTATCAGCTTTTATCAGAACCAACAACCACTCCCATTAAATAGATTATTAAACAGACTATTTTTATATGTAAACTAATGGAGAAAGACATGCGTCAAAGATGATTCACAAACAGTCTAAACCAATAGCATACAAACGGTAACAACAGTCAACAGCACCAGATAAGCAACGCAATGCAACAGACGTCACTAATAACATGATGATAAATGTTCGCGTTCAAGGACTCCGCTTAGGTGCTGAGCCAATGGGAGAGCAGGGTGAAACTCTGTGTGACGTGAAAACCCCATGGCGCTGACTACAGGCGGCTCCTCTTCACTGCAGCCCATCTGGACTCAACATGAATGCTGTGAAAAGAGTGCAGTCAGCTTTTTCCACCTTCTCAATCAGCATTTCTCCCCTATAGGCAGTACCCCCCCCCCTCAGGGGTAATCCTGATGCCACAGGGTGAGGGAATAGGTCATAAAGGCCTTAATGAACCAATTACAAAATTCAAAAGTAGCTTAAAGCACCTATGCCGCACAACAAATAATGTCAGCTGTAATTTGAATTAAAAAAAATGATTAAACTACTGTGAAAATATCCAAGAAATATTTTTAAAACCATTTAGGTGAATGACTAAGCTTGGGAGGGTCTTTTCCTATATCCTCAGTCAGGTGCCATCAGGCACAATCCAACCACAACAACTGGGCACACATACAGGTCTCCCCCGGCCCACCCCTCCCCGTCAGCACCCTCCTACGCGCTTCATACAGGGAACGGAAGCCACTGCGAATAAACCACAGGCTGCAGAAGAAAGGAAAATATCCAGAAAAGGAGTGGAATCCACTGGAATTTGTACTGCACTTGGTCGGAGGAGCCATAATGCAAGAAAGTGGCCGACCAAAAAAAGCACAAAGCCAAACATCGACTTATTACATTACAAGGAGATGAACATTGCAAAACACGACCTATAAAGAATGAGTGGCCTCTGACCTTTACTCCACTCTTTCAAAACAGGGTCCTACAGACAAATGCTTGTAAGGTAGTTACTAATATACATAAACACACACAAAGACATAAACATGCATGCGTCTGTTATCTGTTTGCATGAGTAGCAAACGTGCTTTTCCCTCTGCAATCAAGGCACTGACTTCCAGTCAAAGCTTCAGTTTAAACACAGAGGCCTTCTGATTTAAACAATCAGCTCTTACATAATCACAGAGGTTATACAAGCTAACACAATTACGTAACTCAAGAGGAAGGGGTTTGTTCCAGGCCGACAGAGCCTTTGTGGATCTGCAGGTGACCAGAAACAGGGAGCATTTCAATTAAAAGTACTTAAAATATGTACTATAATTACTTTTGAGTATTTTCGAATTTGTATTTTGCTGGATGGAAAAAAAAAAAAATCAGGTGTAATTCATAATTGACTAATAAAATACTTAGACAGATTGTATTTTAAGCATTTAAAATACTTAAAATACTTTGTCATTTTATTCGTTTTAAATATCCCATCACCATCTTTGGTTAGATTCAAGTAAATCACGTGATCCAGGGCCAGTCAATCCTATAGGCGACATAGGTGGCTGCCAAGGGTGCCAACTTCTAAGGAGGCGTCGACTAGCAAGCCAATTTCACTTTGCCTTGAATAGGGAGTGCTAGCAGTGATGCTCGCCTAGGGCACCACACTGGCAAGAATCAGTACTGACACGACTCATCCTGTAGGGACCAACTTGCTCGGTGTGAACTTTGTTTTTCCATAATCAATAATCCAAGGACAGAAGCTGCTTCGGTGCCTTAAAGTAAAGCGTGTAGTAAAACATACTATCAGATATTGCTCACTTAATGTCATTATAGGACAGAAAAATAGAGCAATTAGTAAAGAGCAGTGCTCAGCTCTAGAACTCGTGAATTACTTTGCGAGCCTGCTAGTGGCATTCTACTTCATTTCAACAGGCATACTCAGGCAGTGGCATTTTGTGGTTGGTCATATAAGACTTTATTGACTGCATTGGAGATAAATCAGGCTAGCTGCTTTTATTCCTAAGGACAAAATTAATTTCACCCTACTTTAAGACAAAGTGGGGAATTCACGTATTATGATAATTACTTTCAGAAAGCGTTGGTGTGCCTCTTTGTGCGTGCACACATACACACCAGCACCTCTATAAGCCACCGCCCCTAATTCTGTGGGAAACACTGGGTATAAATCAAGCGTGTAATGGTTCAGAATCCGAGGCTGAAACTGTGATACAAACGTTCACAATCGTGTATTGCCCTCAACCTCAACAGGCTGCACCTGCAGCAGCGACTTAAGCTCTCATTACGTTACTAATGTTACAAAAGTTATTTTTTCAATTCACAATTGACACCAACATGTGCAATACAAAATTACTATTCCATTTAAAGTAATGGCATTACTAGGGCTGTAATGGTACACGTATTCATCAAGTACTATTACTATTTCACATGTATTTTTGTATTTTCAAATTACTTGTATTTTAATTGCATACATTTTCTCACAGCAGTATTTTGTCTTTTATTTTGTTACATTTGATGAGCAAGTATTTTGTAACAAGATACTTTTCTGATGTATCTGTGCCCACCTCTGCAGGTGACCTCACTCTTGTTCTGAGGGAGGCCAGGGCTGGAGAGAAATCCCCAAGAGGTTGTTGTGAGGAACAGGAGATTGGGCCAGCCATGACTTTTGATGTAAGGCAGCAAGATTCTAGCTTCCATAAAATCTGTCTGAAAAGAGAACCCTTGTTTAGAGGTCCAAAGCGAGATGCTCCTTTCCTGCTCCAGAGTAGGGCTCTCCATCATTCATTAACAAATTTCAAAAAGCAGCAATTAATTGATTTTTGAAACACTATTCTTAGGAAACCAGGTAGCCAACAATATGGGAGTAGATAAGCATTATATCAGGTTGCACAAGGTTGGGGGGGGGGGGGGGGGTTTTTTTGGAAAAAAAGCCATTGAATGGGAAGAAAAGCCCCTTCCACCCCATTACAGCAGAGGGGAGGGGGCAGCATCACTCCCCTGTTAATATTATTCAACATTCCCAAAAA
>JAAGVU020000061.1:24008674-24032684 GCA_011763525.2 Mormyrus iriodes
GAAGGCACCCTAATGAAATAAGCTGAGAATGTGGACGGCTGTTACCCAGCCCTGTAAACGGGCTTATAAAGATGGCACACTGTTCCAAGAAGCCATCAGTCCATCATACCAATTCAATCATCATCATCATCATCACCCTCATCATCGGCTGCAACAACAGAATCAGTTTATCGGTGCCTTTCACAGATAACGACCAGTAGCCAGCTGATGAGCAATGACCTCAAGCCCCCTCACACCCTGCTGGCCCCGAGCAGTCACCCCTGACGACCTTATGTAGGTCCAGAACCCTGATGCCCTCTCTGGCTGGCTGAGTGTCCGGTTCATATTAGCAAGGCGCTTCTTTCTCTTTCCCATTTCTCTCTCTCTCTCTCTCTATACCTCACCTGCCATTTATAGACTTCCCACCTCAGAGGAGTCACAAGGGGAGGGGAATTAAGGACAGAGTATTAAGAAGGTAGTGGGTTCACCAGGAGGGGGAGAAACAAAAAGGAGGCCTCAACATCAAACCAAGGAGCATTTTGCTCAACATGCTTAAAAATTTGTCATCCTCTGCTGAAATAGGACACAGAAATCACAAAGCAGCCACTGTATCAGGGTCATTCGATGGCCCCATGACTTCGTACCACCCTTCAAGAATGACCCTATCCTGAGCCATAACTGGAGCAAGCAGACAAATGGCGCTTTTAATCTGAGAGCATCAGTCTACAGTGAATCAAGGTAGCTATTAATAAACCCCTGAAACCCTTGCTGGCTAT
Source organism: Mormyrus iriodes (assembly GCA_011763525.2). NCBI lineage: Eukaryota > Metazoa > Chordata > Actinopteri > Osteoglossiformes > Mormyridae > Mormyrus > Mormyrus iriodes. Next base: position 24,009,430 of record JAAGVU020000061.1, read on the forward strand.
GGCAGGCGCTAATGCTGTGGTTCAAACATCATCATTATGGCAGGAGGAATGGACAGTACAGCAAGGATGGTAGATTCTGTGCTTTAATGGTTAAAAAAGATCCATCGAACGGTTTGCCTGAAAATACAAAACTCATACTTCACCATGCCCGTCCACCTCCCCCAACCCGGCCTGCGCCTCTCACCTGGGTCTCGTCCTGAATCACTCTGTACTGCTCCTTCCACACTGCCATCTTCGAGACCTCGTCCTTGCGCAGGGCACGCTCCTTCTTCAGCTCGGGGCTCCAGAAGGTCTTGATGGAGTTCATGGAGGAGCTGAGCTTGCTTTCCTTCATGTCCACCTCCTTGCGCAGCAGCTCGTTCTCCCGCAGGACCTCCTTCAGCTGCGCCTGCAGGTCCATGATGGTGTTGTCCCGAGCCTGCCGCAGCGAGTGAGGCACCGTGGATGCCAGGCCAGAGGGCATATGATGGTCCCCGAACGCGATGGCGTCGCTAGGGCCGGCGCTGGACGGCGTCGCCGTGGCGATATTGGGGCTGCTGCCCATCACCGCCCCGCGGACTCCGTAGGGGAGCCTGCCGCCAGAGCGGCCCAACGTCATGGTGCTTTTGGGTTGGTCAGGAGGTACCGCTACAACCTCGTTGTCGCTGAGGTACATGGGGCCTGAAGCAGCATAGGCTGCATTCAACGACTGAATGTTCTCCATAGAGAGAGTCTTGCCCCCGGAGCCACCCGCGCCCCCACCGCTGCCGCCTGTGCTGTTGGTGCGCCGGTGCCCCAGACGAGGCGAGCGAGGCAGCCGTGGAGAACGTCCAGGGCTCTGGTTGTTGCCCTCTATCTTGCCCACAGAGCGGGCACTGCCATACATGATGCCGGGTTAGACCAACACCTCTCACACACAAAAGAACCAAGACCAAATCTCTCTGAAGAAACACTTTTGCCCTTTAAAATTCTTTTTTTTTTTTTTTTTCCCCCTCTCTGGGACCGGATGACAAAAAGAAACTTAAAAAGAAAAACAAATGAAAAAGAGGAATAAGTTACTTAAATTTTTCATGTGCTAAGAGGAACTTCTTTGGTGAAGTAGTACTTCCGGCGAAAGTGCAGGAGCTTGGATCTGTGCTGAAAAGGCCCGTCAATCACAGGGTTCAGTCACTCCATCGCTCCCAAATGTGGAACAGCACATCCAACCTACAGAGGAAGAAAACAAAAACAAAATAAGAGCGAAAGAAAGCTGTACTCAAACACCTGCCAAGAGACAACCTCGTAAACAGGAATCCCCCCTTCATATGGTGCCCCAGCTGGTGGGTTATAAACTGACAGTTTGATCAGAGTCCAAGAAGCACCCACACCGCCCCCCCTCCACTTTGCAGGAATTTTGCCCCTCCTTGTCTAAGAGAGCCACCAATGCAGTAATAGTTTCTGTCACGACACTGCAATCGCCCTTTTCAGAAGTCAGACCGTCAAAGGCTCTCTGTTAGAGCACTTAAAATGCTAGAAGATGGATAAACCGCCACCCCCACCCCCCCAGCCTGACAGCCACTGAGGAGGTTCTGCTGTCCTGGCCACTCAGCGTCCCCCCCCCAGCATGTCAAAGCTAATCAGAGCGAGCAGGCAGGGAACACCGCAGGGCTCTACTTGGATGCATCCCACACAGCCACAGAGAGGCCACACACATACAAAACCACCCCTTTGTCAACTCCAAAGACACACACGCACCCACACACCGAGATAAGCCACCCAATACTGGCAAACTCCACACAAACTCACCTCAAACCTTGGCTCCAAACAACACCCCTGCGACCAACCCCCCCACCCCAAATATGACACATGGCCCACACATGCAGGAACAGGGTACAGTGGAAGGATAAGAGAAGCGCGACACTTTCAGAAAGGCCATGCGTCCAGCCAAAGACGTTCCCACTGACGGCGTAAGTGGCGGGCTAATAAACACCTCATTACATAATGATCCGCTCAGCTGACTAACTTCCATTTGGTAGCTCATTCTCTAGATGCAGACACTCATTCCTTTAGTCAAGTTTCCCATTGCTTTTCTTTTCACTCACTCACTCTCTTTCCTTCCCTCTGGCTGCTTCCCCTTTCACTCACTCTCCCTTTCATTTACTCAAATGCCCAATCGCTCCCTGCTTTCTCACACTCACCTGCCCTAGTCCTCATCCAACACACTTGTAACCAGCTGTGACACCTCTGTGCTGCGAGAGACAGATCTACAGCACACAGCTTATCCCCCAGAGTAAAAAGTGGTGAAGACGTGACCACTAGTGGCACATGCATCTAGATGCTGCACTGGAGGAGATTGAAGATTAGGGAGCAGAATGACGACAAGGGTTTCCCCATTACACTTTTGGAGACACCCACCCAAACAAAATTACATAAACAGGCAATGACGAACGTGTGGGTGTTTACCACTAAAGGCCTACATCTACTAATATCACTATCAACACATTTCCTGCAGGTTTTTTCCTTTTTATCCTGCAGAATAAGATTATCCACATTATAATACAGCAAGCCACTATGCCTGGGAGTAGAAACAGCATAGAAAGGACTCACAGGACACCCTCAGCGGCAGCAGATGCCGGGTAAATATATTTTGCAGAAATTTTGTATGTAAAACACATAAGTAGTTTAAATATAGCAGTCATATCAAACTGACCTAGAAATGACCCAGCCCTGGTTTAATAGTTACCTTTCCACTGTAATATAAAACCATCGAAAAACACATGGTCTACTTACAACATGTCTACAATAAAATTTCATTTGTGAGTACTCTCGCAGGAGGAATACTGCCACAGTGGTGAACTGTTTTCTGCAAACAGCATCACTCTGACAAACACACACAAACATTTTCACAAACATCTCATTATAAACGGCACACTGCCGCTTTACAGAGACATCAGCTCAGAGATTTTCCCAGAATGCTCTGCAACAGGAAGTACACTATGAGGAGTTTATCACACACTACATAAAACCCCACCCTAACTGTGACGCAGTCTCATTGACTGAAAATCCATCAGCAACAAATGTGCAAACTTACAGGACCTGCACATCGTCATCGCTATGGAAATGGGGCTTCCTTTCCTGCATGTTGGCCATTACAAAAATCAATATTGCCCTAGCCATATCTGTGCATTACACAATGCACCTGGCATCTAATAAAAGCTGGACGCCGCCTGGCTATTTATATAAACAGATTTCGACTTGAGTATTTGAGAACACAGTGAGACTAAAGTAGTAAATGAGATTTCAGTGACACACCTCTTCTACAGACCCACTATAAAGATGAAGGCATCACCAAAATGCAATAATCAACAGGCCCAGCAGGCCTCTGCAAGCAGACAAGTGCTACAGGCCACCACTACACACTAATTGTCAAAATTTAACAATGCCCGGCACTGGCTGCTAATCGAGCCTCACTGACTCCATCACCACCACCGCAAGATGTCCCAACAGGAACTGCAGGGACTGCCAGCCCCCCAGCACTGAAACCAATAGGGGGGGAGTCAGGACAGAGGAACGGAGTAAACAGAAGATGACAGGGAGGAATTCAGATTATAAACAATTCAGAATTCAGAGAGAAACAATTAAGATTGCAGTTTGAGCATTTAAAGTACAAATCCACTAACATGCAAATAAGCTCATCGACTTCTGCTTTCCAATTGGCATGGAAGTCAAACTACAAGATCAGCCATTATTCTGGAGCATTTATTCCAAAACCAAACCCCAATAGACTGTTCCCAGTGTTAAACACCCAGCTACACGACCCTACAGCTCTCTAGATTGTGTTTAACATGAACAGGCTACCAAAAGTTCAGGCAAACAGTGAACTGAAGGCACAGCAGGTGGGAGCCCCCCAGTATTTGCAGGTACCATCAAATATATGTATTTGATTATCCTGACTACTAGCACGCCTTGTTTAGCCAATAAATACCTAATGAAGTTCATTTACTTAAGTGAACTGGTGATGAAATTTAACAAACACATAGAATGACTGAGGTGCTCGATGGACGGTTTTCATAACCAAAGCTGTGGTACAAGACATCAGTAAATTTTTGGAGAACAGAAGAAATATTTGCTACTTTTTATGGATTTACTAGTTATTTGTATATATTCTGTTTTTTTCCCCCAAATATACACTTAATGACCAGATAAATTGCTTCAAAACACATAACTTTAACTGACCAGATCAATAACTTTATACAAATTTTCTCTGGCAGCCTAAGACTTTTTCACAGTACTGTATATGCAGGTGTTTGAGAATGAACCCATAGTTTCACCATCAAAACGGATGTACTGATTTTAAAGATGAGGGACACTGTTGAATAATGTTCTTTCCTAGTTCACAGTTCCTAATTTCCCCTAATTTTTAGTGGGCATTTATCTAATCATAGGTCTGTTCTTGTGTACAACATCCATGCAAGCAGTGGAGACTAACACAAAGTACTTCTTCTAGCCTGGTTTAATTTGCTTGAAAAACAGCGCGACCTTCCCCACTCCAATCACCTAGGTGCCTATTAAAAAAAACAATTTCAGTCTCAAAACATCTGGTTCTTAATCGGAGTCTGAATTTCAACTCTTCTATACCCTTTATATTTGTGCACTACTGAATGCAAGTTCGTGACTATGATAAGAAGAACCAACATCCCCAGGCACCCCAGACTGTACTTTTAATGCCCTTCTATCACCAGGGAAACGCCACGGGATGACATCTTTCTTTATATGCTTTAAAAGACTTTGCCTCAGGTGACACGCTTTAACAACAAACCCACTGTTCGCATATTACTTCTAAAAACAATTAAAGATAAGAACCCATCTGACATTCTAAACATGATTACCAATTAATAAGAGCCAAAAAAATAAATCCACCTGTATCTTTTAAAAAAGCCTATGAACAGTTCTATATCAGTGTGCTCTATCACGCCATACATTACATTCAACAAACTTACATTTAAAAATAGTCATACTGTGTAAATATCTTCCATGTGCAGGTAGAAAAGTGTAACAGTACTAGATGATTGCAGGATCATCACTCAGGAGCACAATCTGCCCGCAGCCATTTTCCCTGGCAAGGCTCCTTGTTTAGTGAGAATGCATATATTGATTCTGTTGTGAACCATGCCCCATTGCTAGAAGGGTCTGGGGGCCAGGCAGAGCACAGCAGGGCCTACATATTTCCTTTTCCTCAAAGCACAAACAGAACAAGGCATGTCAAACACACACAATGCTGAGAAACCTTCTCCACTCCGTATAATTCCTCTAAGAAAACATTTTAAAAAATAAATATAGCACTCTAATGGCACTCCCACACTTGAACCATGCAGACTAGAAGCTATGCTTGCTGATCTCACCTGACCAGCACTTGCGTCAACACCCTGCTTTTCAATAACTCTTGCATTGCCCATCTTCCCTGTGATCTTTCAAACATCTTTTGTTCACAGATTTTTTTAATAAAACTCACCTGGGGCATAACATTAGGCCACAGGCTACTTCCCCCTTATCTGAGCTGCTACCTGTGATGTAATGAAAGTTTAACCTAAATCAGAGAATGCTGCCAGATTAAAAACGTATTACCATCTGAACTAGTATAAATATAAATAACGCCAGGTTATAGTTAGTTGCTATGAAAAGAATTTCATAAGGGCTGAATGGGGGAAAACACATAAAAGCATTAATAACAAATCTAAGTCCCATCTCAGGCCAATTTGACAATACAGAAAAAAGATGAAAATTATATGCTTGTACTGCTGTACAAACATTCGGTGCAAGTCATTCAAATAAGAAATTTCAGTTTCACAGCTTCCATTACCGTTATTAAAGCACATTTAATAATGTCACAGTTCATGAGCAGGAGAGGGTCACAGACTAAATAACCATTTTCTGGCAGAGCTGGTACACACTGATCTCTGTTCTGCTTGCCTGGGTGGCTATAAACTCAACCCCTTCAGTGAGGCCGCAGTCTTGGAATAGCGAGTCGGGGAGGTGCCATCCAGCCTACTGCTGTAATTCCAGCCCATTAAACCAGGACGAAATGCACCACAGAAACAAAAAAAGACTTCCACGGCCTAAAAAAGAACAATTTAATTAATGATATGACTGAATTATTAGAACACTCTTAAACCGGAGGATTAGAAAATAGTCCTGTCAAGAGGTCAAGCAAAAATCAGCAAATTTACATGTCACTATTCCAGAGCACAACTTGTTACATACACTAATATTGGATTGCTATCTGTATGTACATACTTGCATGCATTGGAGTACTACACACTGACTCAATTACAAGCAGAAACAACGGGGTCAGCAAAATATGTCAACATCAGTTGAAACCTAACCTCGCTTGAATTATTCTGCAGTGAGGTGCAATAATTTCCCACAGTATCCCTGGAAGTCAATGATCTTGGCTATACATCCCATCAATGTTCCCTGGAATGAACCTGTCCTGTTGGTCATCACGGAACAGCACTAACTCCAAACAAGCCTGTCATCTGGCAAGTGTCAGTCAGCCGTCAAACTAGGTTCCCAGGCCTAATGTTATACGCTAACATGCAACCATACACATTATTTTTTTAATCTGACTATGTAGCCCATAGCCACATTTCTATATCAAGAAACCAAGTGAGAAATTATTATATAGTAAAATGAGGAATGCAGGTGTATCAGTGTGCAAGTGTCTACAATGAGGAGTGGGGGATGGTGGGAAAAAGTAAAAGGGGAGGGAGGGCAGGAAAGTTGCATTCCGAAAGGTGTTTCTCACATTCCATTGTTGCAACAAGTATTCTAACATTAGCTGCATAAATGACAGGCAGGGAAGGAATAACCAGTATCTCTGCCAGCAGGCTGTGCTAACAGTAGGAGGTGGCACGCACACAAACATACATACACACACACACACACTTACATATGTAACACACAAGTTAAAAAAACACATTTCCCCTAACCATTTCAGGTTGTGTTCCCCATAAATGCCACCAACACAGCAGAGGAGGTGGAATAGTCCACTCATATTCTCATATTGATACCTTGCTTTCTTTTCTTTTTTTCTCACTGTTGACTGAGTGCCCAGATAGATGTACTGAAATGATCCTGCAAATAGCAACTCAAAGAACTATATCCAGGTACTGTCAGAGGACACTTAGGCATGTAAAAGCTGGGGTACAAGCACTGTATGGCCATTCAGCTGTGCTGTCTGCCACTCTAAACCTAAAGGTAACATCTAAACTGCTTCTAAGACACTACTGTTAAAAACTGTCTGAAAAAGCAACATATGGAGTGAATTGGGTAGTCCAGCCTCAACTGTTTCTGCAAAGTGGAATCACAAAGCATCAGTCTACTGACTGTTCTAAAGGGACCAGCCCAGGGTTACTAGTAAAGCTGAGTTTTCCACAAAAATCCCACCACCCCACCCAATAAAATCCTATGCTTACCCTTTTGCTAATCTGAAGACTGAACACTGAAAAGTCCACGATACACTTGTCTCTATGTGCCTGCTTGCATTTTGTTTATGTATTTGGGAGAGAGTGATTTCATGATGGAGCATCACCCTGAGATGGCCAGGAGCATGCTGCTGCTTGTTAAACCAAACAGCCCTGACGCTCATCATGATCTGCCCTACTTTCAGTATTGTAAATATTTTTGAGAAATCTCCTGCACTCATCCACAGGAGAAGGATTTCAGAAAAGACAAAAACCTGTTCGTTTACTCTCCCTCTCATAACACAGACCCCTAAAGCCCCTACCCAGTCATGCTCTGAAGCCTCAGAAGCTGAATGAAGGTTGCCTGAACCTGAAACACACTTCTGATAGGCTTTAAAGGAAGGCCAGTCCTGACCGCCACCCTTCCCCAAAAAAACTCACAGAGGTGAGAGAACCACAAGGTGGAAGCTGAAATGTCAATCCCCACCCCCCAGCAGCATGTCAGTATTCCCACCTTGCCTCTTCATAAGGCAGGTTATCCACCAGGCATGCCAAAGCATTTCTGGGTGGGGCTGGGGTTACAAGCCTGCGGATGAAAATGATGCACCCCCCCTCAGGTAAACTTCACTGCTACTCAGCACCAGTGATAGCAGCCTAAGTGTACGGGTTGACACCTATTCATCATTCCTTGTTTGTAATTTACAGTCACTTGTTCATCATTCTTTAATATGGATCTCAATCCTTCTTCTTAACATTAAAGGAAATGCGAAATCCAATTTTGAAAAAAAAACTTTTGTCTTAATAAATACAGCATTACTACCATTTAAAATGATTTTGTGTTCTGGGTGCTTGAAACAAGGGAAGGTCTCTATTAAATGAAGGGAAATTAAGAAAAATAATAATAATACAAATAGCTAAATTTGGATCAGCGTTGTATAACAGGTATTAAACAAAATACATTTTAAAATCAATACATGTAAGGCATTTATTTATCTATTTGACATTACAGTAGAGGAGTTACAATATTTGCCAGCTCCCTAAGATTTGAATCCATAACCACTGTTTTATTAGCACAATGCTGTACTTGTTGAGCAACAGGAGATATACATACAGCCATTATGCGGAATCTCAAAAGTGCAGCTAAAACATGGATGTGGTGACACTGCCTTCACCCCCTATTAGCAAGATGAAACAAGAGCAGGACATCGGGAAGAACAGGCCTAACTAACAGGTCTAGCATCACACCACAACTCTCAGAAGCCTATCAAATCAGATGGGGTGCAGAGTAGCAACTTAATTTCAGTGTAGAGAGACTGCATCTGGGTGGATATCTCACGAGGGTTTCAACCCCTGAGGATCTTCCTCGTGTTCAAGCATGACTTGACTTGCTTTGCCCAAGAATAACTTTGCTGGGCTTCTGCATGTAAAATAAACTGCTGCTATCTTTGAAAAGCACTGCAATCAGGAGAGAAGCCAGACAATGTTATTCCCAACATGAGGACTTTAGTGGAGTACTGAGACAACTGACAAACCCACACGCACCAGGACCGTCCTACGATTAATCATGCTTTCCTTATATCTCATTGGCTTAATTTTAGCAGCATCCCTGTCACACACACAGAAAACATACTGATCTGGATCAATAAACATTCTGATCAAATTTCTATTTTAACTGCTTGTGAGAAGCTTCCAGTCATGGACATTGTGGCATGTGCACAGCTAGTGAAGTGGACTATTTCACATTAACAGTACTTTACCTAATAATAAAGCCCTATTTCTTCAAAATCTACTCTATTCAGACTAGAGATATAGTGAAATGTATTAAATGTTTTGAAGCGATTTAAGTATTTTTAAAATGTTTAAATGCTTCAGAAATTTTCAGTAAAACAAAACGCCCATTTCATAATATTTTTGACCGTACTAATGCATCCATTGACCAAAGCCTTCCAGCTGCAGGCCAAGGTGCGTGTTTCCACGCCCACTGCGTGTATCTATTACCCGAGGCTACCCTGACTGCTACGGCCATGATCCGCCTCAGCGACAACTATGTGACACAAATGCAAAAGGCGGATGCAGACGGACGCCACATCTCCGGGAAAAACCAGAAGCTCGATCGATAGGGAAACTTATGGAGCCCTGAGGATTACACTTATTTACACCATGATCCTGGAGTAACGGCAAGCCTAATGCTAGGCAGGGGTGGAGGGGGAAATCCTCGGTGCCGTGCAGTCCGCAAGCCCCCCCATCGCCACCACCGCCGAAAATTATGATTGCACCCGTGCCTTTCTAAAATAATGTTTAAAGTTTAAAGTAATAATGCATGACTACGAAATAGTAATCAAATAAATCATACTCGTCCACCACTGATGGGCGGTAACATGCCATCTGGAAGTACTGGGAACAGCGGTGTAAACCAGTTACATTTACGCCTAAAACTACCACGTTTGAGCGCATTTGGGCAGCTATGCTGTGCCGTTTGGAAAAAATAGAGGTGTTTTCTAAATCTGTGCTCCAAAAAAAATAAATTACTCCCCATCCCTGACCATGTTATAGGAGTCTATTCTGAGCTGCTCGTCATAACGAGCTGTGTCCGTCACAGCCTTCCCCCCCACGCGACTACAGTTTGGTTAACCTAACTAGTACCAGCCACGTTATGGTCAGTTTTGCATTTGACAGGGTTTGGAGACTGGCCGAAAGCGTGGCCGGCCGGAGGTTAGCCAGCAGAAAGGTGCAGGCGAGCAGGGGTGCCGATCTCCCCGACGGGGACGCGGTGCGGCAGCCTAATCGGACTCTCGACGGTCAGCCCCGAGCGCCTGGGTTTACGGTCCGTCCAGTCGGGACAAAAAGACGGCCAGGCGGTACCGTTTTAGCCCGCTAAGTAGCTAGCGGACTACCTGGCGGAAAACGCCAGTGAAAGGAGACACCCTTCATCGCTTTCGCTCAATACCTCCACCCTCACCTCTCCCCTTCCCTTCTCCGATATTTCGCTCAGCATTATAAAGCCCCCCACACACGGTGCCATTACGACAGTCACTTCTAGCACGCAAAGCGTCTTAAAAAGCCCTCTTTTCGAGGCAGTCTGAGACGTTAAGCGTGCCCGTCTCCTCCTGCCAACCAGCGTCTGACTTCAGCTGAGGAGTACAATGATGAAAATCAGTTTAAAAAGCAGCCGCTTACCTCCTCGCATATCCCGTCCGACCGGTGTGAGTTACCGCCACTGCGCCGCATCCACCGTCACCGAAGGACCGTTATCTGAGAAAACGTCTCTCAGTAGAAGATGACCCTTCAGTGTAACAGTTAGCTAGCTATTTCTCCCCTTTCCACCCTCTCTCCTTTCCCCTGCCAGCACTACGAGCAGTTTCCCAAGCCAGGGCGCTCCGGTGACGTAAGGATCACGAAGCGCGTTCACGCCGCTCACTTCCACGGCCACGCAGGAGTCCCGGTGCACTCCGGACACGCTGAGGCGCCATGCTGAGAAGGTCGCCGTTTCTTCCCTTCAGCTGTTATATTTAAATTTTCGTTTGTATCTGGTATTGTATCTACTGCTATCACGAGTAAAAATTATTAATAATATTCTTTTTTGAAATATTAGTAAATCGTACATCTGTAATTTACGTCTTGCTGTTTCAGTCAAATCACATTCTTTCTTTTGTTCAACCATTATTATATTACAAGTTTTTCCCACGCTCGTGTTGCTTCTTTTGTAGGATGTCACCTCTCAGAAAGCTGTCTTTAGATTCTAAAAATTCGTCATGATACTTTGTAAAATACATGTTTTTATTAATACAAGCCGTTTCAGAAAATGGATGGATGGATAGATGGATGGATGAATATTACTGTTACAATACGAATGTATTAAAAACTTTGATAATATGAATAATGGAATGAGGCACGAGTCTGCTTCTGTGTTCCTCGGCATTTCTACGAATGTGTATTTGCATATCATGTATAGCAATCTTACTTCTATATTTAAAATTTATTTTTAATATATAGTTTGAATATTTTACAGAGTATGTGCACATAATAAAGTATATATTTATGAGTATATAATTATATTATATTTATTTCATACTTTCATATATTTCAAATATATTGAAGATATTTATGTGTGTGTGTATATATTGGGTTAAACTATTATATACATTGTTTTATGTTAAAGTGTAATTTTTTTTACCTACTGGATGCCTGGATGCATACTGGAGATCTATCTATCTGCCTGTCTGTCTGTCTGTCTGTCTGTCTGTCCATCTAATGAGTTGCCCTATTATTATTTTAACCTTATGGTTTATTTTTGCGCCCCATCCTAGGATGTTCCCTGCCTTGCGCCCGTAGCCTCCGGGATGGGCTCCGGAAACCCCCGCGACCATGTATGAGCGGTTACAGAAAATGAATGGATGGATGGTTTATCATTGCGTACATTGTTCGATATCAGTTGTATCTTCACTGCATGCAAAATATTCATCTTACCGTTTATATATTTCAGTAAGGCTATAACAAATATTTGACATCTAAGAATAACTTTCACGAACTTTATCCGGATAGGTCTATATATAGGTCCAAGTTCTGTAGTTTCCGCAAACCCGTCTACGATAAGCGATCGAAGATGGACAGATTATCTCAATAATTTGAGATGTAATACACAACATACCCACTCGAGGTCAGTATTTTCCACCCTGTTGCTCTTATGATTTTCAGTGTTGTAGGTGCGTCTTGCGAGATGTAATTGGCTAAATGGCATTAATTATTTTATTGTTAAGTGTGTTTTGAGTGTGTTTTGTTTTCTTCTGGATTCTGTAGCGCTGTGCATAAAATCTGATACCCAGTTGCCAAATGATTTTTGTGAAAGAAGCTATATTGTACCTATTTTATAAGTGGCCATGGTGACGTAATTACTGATACTGTTAGGGTTTTCATGAATTACCTTTTCACGATATTTAGTGACGTGCAGCACTGTGCAGTTTCATCCTTCGAAAGTACAATTGTTTATTGGCCTCTCTGCGTGTATGTCCTTTGTAGTACATCGCAAGATGATCTGCGATGTCGAGGATGTTTTTATTGCACGTAGATCATGTTCTGTGCTCAGAGTTGATTTTCAGTGCATTTTTTTCAGCAGCAGATATGTAAGGTTTAAGGAGCCATGGTCTGCTGTTCCTATGGACAACATCATGCCACAGGTTTTTTAGTGTTTCGTACATATTTGGCAACAAAGGAGCCTGCTGCCCACTTTAACAAAGCAATCTTTGTGGCAAGGAGTTCAGCAGCAGCAGAACATAAGTCCCATTTGTTTGAATTTCCTGGGCAGGACAGGGGAATCAGATAAATCGGATAGTATGGCCACCTTGATGATATAGATCTTTATGTTGGCACCTCATTCAGGTGCCAAATCAAAATATTCATGTTCTCATGTGACAGTAGCTAGTAATCAATTACACCTCCAAGCAGCCATCAGCATCACGTGACATAGGTCATGCAAGCAAAGGCCTAGAGTGCCACACCAAAATACCTGGACAAAGGTAATACTGTTATATCCTTTATTGCATAATATATGATATATGAAATATAGCATACATATAAAGTATAAAATAAAGCTGGCATAATGACTGTGGTCTCAAAGTAAACATCATATAAGATATTTTTGCTTTGGAATCATTGAACACTATATGCTATCATTTAAATTAATTCTTTATGATAATTCATTTTTATATTAATGATAAAATGCAATGTTAAATTCGTGCACTATTTTCTAATCACTAGTGAAGTTGAATTAAAAATAAATTAAACATTTCTGACACTACAAAAACCTAAAATGCCTTTTATGCACAAATACAAACTGTTGTATGTGCTTCTCATGCGATGCTCTTGGCGCGCATGAACAACTGTGGAGGACTGTGATGGCCGACATGCTAGGGGGAGTAAACCTGAAAGTAAACACAAAAAAATAGCAAAGTTTAGTCAGAAGACAGGTTCATTTAACATTTTATTTTTTTATCAGATGCTTTTTTCCAAAGCAACGTACAAGTGACAGAAACACTCTTTCTAGGTTCTTCGGAGAAAGAACCTAGAAACATAAGCCATCTACGAATACCATTTTATTGGCCTGAGACACCAGTAACAGATCATGGTTCATTGTAAATAATGGTGGATTTTTAATAGATTAGATTAGATCAACTTAACTGAACCCAGAGGGAAATTCTTGCGCATTCAGCAGCAAGGCACATAGAGGACAGATGAATATACATTTTTCCGCAAGACAGACAATGTGCAAATATCTGACATAATTTATATCTTCAAGCAGTCAGGGCCTGTGAGGGTCTATCACTCTCATGATAAATCACACACCAACCTGTATTTCTGTGTTTTTTTTTCATCTGCACTGTCAGTCAGGTTTGGGGTACAGTCCTGTCTTCTGAACTCCAAAAGCAGTGATGAATATGTTAATAATTACAGTGAAGAACACTAGTCCAGTAGCTACATTGTTTATAATATCCAGCTTCCTCTGGTTGGCAACATTATTGAGATCCTTCCGAGCTTAAAAACAAAAACAAGCACAGCCTGGTCAATTTTGACGGTTAAACAAAAGCTATTTCAGCAAGCTAATGTTGCATTTTGACTTTCTGCACGAAAAAAGGCCCAAAACTATCTCACAGGCCACAGCATGTGCATATAGGCTGCAATGTATGAAACACAAAATGATCTATGTTTATTTGAGTCAAAAGATATAACAGGCAATTCTGTTCTTCAATGGTCAAAAGACCTTCAGTTTCAGTCTGCTTCTTACCCATGACCACAAAGAGAGCCCCTGCCAGGATCTGAAGGAGGAGGGAGACCCCAATCAGCACCAGAACGGTGATGTAGTACTTGAAGTCGGGTCCTTGCTCCAGAACGGCCTTCATCTGCGATGCATTGGCCATCAGCAGCGCCACATCCAGCATGCTCTCTGCCACACTCTTCTTGGTGGCATAGTGGTTCATGTTGATAGGGGCCAGCCGCTCAGGCTTGGGGGATGGGTGAGGGATGGGGAAGAATGTGGGTATAGAGACCATGATCACAAATCAGTGAGACACCCCTGTAAATAACTGAGCTGTAATAAATCTCCCCCTTGTGCAAACTCTAGCAGAATTTATATTGGAATTTCAGACTTTATTTCACAGCTTTTGATAATCTGAATTGTTCTGTTATCCAGTTGAACTTAATAGTAAATTTTATGGCATGTCACAGAATTACTTGAAAAAAAGTAAGTTTAAGTGGCTACGTTGTATCAGCACTCTATTTAGACTACAATGGGTTCTGTCAAGTGTTCTCAGTCTGTGTGGAGGTGTAAAGTATTTTCACACTAGGATGAGCATCTATTCTGAATAATCAGTAATAATCTTTTGCTCTTGTCTTGCCTCAGCTTTTAATTTCTACTTTGAAATTCTCCAGTGCAACGCTTTATTACAGATTTACGTTTTCATTGTTTCTCCAGCAGATGGCGCCACATTCACAAAAGAATACATTTAAAATGCTCTTGACCATAGGGAGTTAATGTTATATTTGGATACTTTTTAATTCCACAACTTTCTGTCTCTAAACTAACTTCACATTCTCCAAACTGATTCGGAATATCTGCATTTTCACCGCCGAACAACAGATGGTAGCACATTCTATACAAATAAATAACTGGCAGTGGGGGTTGCGTGGGTGTGTTGTGAGTTATAGAGAGGCAGATAAAAGGACAAACACAAAACTGTTCCATGAACTGAATTGTCCCGTGTCACTGCATCATGTTATAAAAAAAGTGATCAACATATCCGCTGGCTAATAGCGAAGCAACACTTTAAATATTACAATCACATGCAGCTTCAGCAGCAGTGTGAGTTTCACGCGCATTTCCAGCGAGCCTCCCGCTGACTGCTGGGCCCCGTTGTCGGTCCCCGAGGAGGGTCACGTGATAGTAACCGGAGCCGAGGACAGACTGGCAGACTCCATGCAAGCGGTCCGTAGCCCCTCGGGGTCACATCCACAGGATGCGTGCACACTTCTTGCCTCCAGCTAACAAAGGACCGCTTCAGGTGAACAGCGCGACACGGGAAGGGGGGGGAGGGGGTGTGACTTTTTCCGAAGGAAGCGAGGAGGTATGAGACATGCAAGGGACATAGCAACATTCAGGTCGTATGAAGCGTTTGAAGCGTAGGGAGCATGGGACAGTTTGGATGGGAATATGGAGGGGATATTTAGGTGAAAGACTATCCTGTCCCGCAACTTATAAATGGCTAAAACCCTGAGCAAAAGAATCGCACATATCCATATTCTCAATTTTTTATTATACTCCCACTTTATTGTTTTTATTAATATTTATATTTATTATTATTTTTATGATTTAAGTCATAAACTCATGGTAATGTGCGCTATAACAATTCAAAGGTTGTAAAACATTACAAATATATCGTGCTTTTCTTTTTTCTTTTTACGTGCTTCGTTTGTTTCAGTGTCCCGTTAGAGATTCTCTTTTCGAGTCCCAAAACTAATCGGGTTAGTATTATGCGAAGTGTATTAGCGCGTTACACCGGCGTTTGTCGCTCCACCGTCATTTCTTTAACTGTAGTCGGAACATGCCTTTTGTTTCTCATTTTGTAGCCCGATAATCAAAACAGGAGTTTGCCGCAGAGTAATCGATGTAAGTTATGCCTACTAAAATCACATATTACAATGAAACCAATTCAGCGCAAATGTTTGCCGTTTAAGAGAGCGAGCTGATTTGTTTGTACTTATATCGCGTTAGTTTGAAATAAAGACGGCTAATGTTACTGCACCTTATGTGACCTACACTCAAAAAAACAGGACAGCGACGTCAGATTTTACGCTGCCTACAATTTCAGTTTCAACCTTTGGCCAGAAGAGGGAAGTGGGTTTTCAGAAAAGTTAAAAGAATGAATTTAAAAATGTTCATGCAGAAAACATGAGTGTTTTAGCTCACCGAAAGGCCTTAAGATAAAAATAACCAATGCCTAGACTGTATTATCAAATATTCTGTATTTTATTCAAAAGTATAACATCAAAGAATGTTAATGTATTCCATTATCAAACTACACTGTGTCTTACCGATATAATCAAAAAGGATGCATGGTTTAGATTCTATATGTTGAGATTCAAAAGTTTACACGTGTTTTTTTTTTTAGAAAAGTTAAAATGAGAACAGAAATTTTAAGAATAAATCAGGTTTAACCTAAATGAGGAATTAGGCATGCATCCAAGTACCACACAGGCTGTCATATTAGTTTTGTGTAAGCCCAGAATTATTTCGTTTTAAAATAAACACCACTGGGAAGAGGTCTTGAATATTACACAAAAGGGGCCCAGATATGTCACCCACACAGGAAGTCCACCTCCCCTTCATTCCATTGGCTGCTGTTCCATCCAATAGCGAATGGCAAACGACAAGGAGGGTTTCCTCGAATAGACAACACTTTTACCATAAGGTACGTACCATGTAGCTGTGAGTGAGGGGAGTTCTCCAGCAGTTCCCCACCCCCAGTTCCTTTCACTGATCCTGCCCCCAGTCTTGTGTGTATCTTGTGTGTAATGTTCCCCTCCATGATGACTGGGTTAGAGAAGTGTTTCCCAACCTGGTGCTCGGGGAACCACATATGGTCTATGTTTTTGCTCCCTCCCAGCTCCCTGTCAGACCTGGAGCTGGGGGGCAGCAGAAATGTGGATTGTCTAGCAGGGATCTGGGAGGGAGCAATAACATGGACCGTCTGCCAGTCCCCTAAGACCAGATTGTGAAGCACTGGGTTAGAGGATCGGTCCCCAGGCCTGTGGATTATCACTGCCACATGGCACTCTACATCCGGTCGAAGGATGGGGAGTTCACACTGGCAGCTGGCAGGAGCTCTGGTGACAAGACCACTACTGACTTCCCTTCCTTGGGAAGTGACTCAAAATCAAGGGCCCCTGAACTGGTGCCTTCAGTTCAATTGTTGAGCTCTGAGTGACAATCTGGCTTTTCTACTGACACACCTGAATGGTCCTTATGCGGACTGAGTAACTGACAAGTTTTCACATAAGATACAATTTATCAGGTTAAAAGGGAATTCCCTAGTTCAGCTGGCATTTTATAATCATTCAAGGAAACATCATTCTGTGTTTTAATGTGTTCATTGAAGAGAACATAATTTGTTAGATTTTGGCATATATATTATGTGTGTGTGTGTGTGTGTTTGTGTATATATATATATATATACACACACACATCCATACGTACATAAACTCACGCACAGCATTGTGCAAAAGTCTTAGGCAGTCACAGAAAATGTTTAAAGCTATTTATCTGAATTAATAAGTTTATATTTCCTGAGAAAAAAGTTCAACATTAGAATATATGCAAATTTACAGTAACACAAGAAGTACTAACAAGAATTTCTTCTGTTTTCCAAAAAGTTACTGATAGATGAACGCCGCTTCAGTTCCCAAACCTCTCCTCAGGGGCACCTCAGCCATTCCAGGTATTTGTTAAATTTCACCACCAGTTCAATTAATTAATTATTTTCATTTGCTAAATAACTCAGTGAGGTTTTGATCAGCCATCCGAGGTGGGGTAGTGATCGAGTCAAAAAATACATGGGTGTACAGATAGTTGCTGCAAATATTGGCATGAAGACGTTAGAGGAGGTTTTAAAATGGCTAAGCTGAAACACTTTGATAAATATTATGGCATTAATAGTTTTACAACAACATGATGATCATTAAAAAAAACTTAGGAATTTTGCACATTATTGTATATAATATGTATATATACTGTACATACACACTATGTCACAAATTTTAATTATAAGGTGACGTTCTGAAATACATTCTTTTACAGTACTAAGGAATTCTTTAAAACACACAGTTGTTTTGCAGCTTATTATTATGTGGTTAAAGCAGCTAAAATTACACACATAAATATTGCACCATGGTATATACTTTGCACCCTATTTTCGAGTAATGAGCCAATCACAACCAAACCTCCAGGTTTGAATCCATTGCTGTATGGAATGTCGGCTTTTGCTACGTCTTTGAGTTCAAAGCCATGATTGGCCTGCGCCCTCGGAGAAAGGCCTGTATCAGATGACCTCTGCCCGTCTTGTCAGCATAGGTCCCGAGAAATACCAGCAATACTAAACATACAGTGGAGTGATGAGGGATTAAGGCAAGGCAAACAATGGTAGCTTCGAAACTCTCAGCCAGTCATAAATCAGTTTATTACTTAACTTTAAGTCCCATTCCATTCTTGACTCTGGGCTTTTGGTTGATGTGTTACTCTGTGTCATTAAATGCTCATTTAGTAAAATATTAGAAAAAGGGCTGGCATCTTAAGAGTGTGATGTATTTAAGGAGCAGTTATTTGGGGGGCAAAAGTTCAGTTTGCACAAGGGAATCTATGGCATTTAAACCTGTGCTCTTCAGTAAGAATATAGAGCTATATAAATGGGCAGAGTCTTGAGCAAGGTAGTGAACTTCTATTAGTTAGAATAAATGTGTTCTACCATATAAATGGGTGAAGTGTAAACCTCACAGATAAAAGCTTTGAGTTAATGAGTAGTAAATGTCACTGCTGTCTGACCCAGTGGGGTGGCAAATGGGCCCCTGCTGTCACCACAGTCTCCATCTCCCCGGCCTGCACAAAGTGCCTTGTCACTTGACTGCCACACATAAAAGGAACGGGGCTAAACAAACAGGGGGCACCCCCCCCCCCACACACACACACACACACACACACACACACACTTCCGTGGAGGGTCCCTGGGTTCACCAGATTTAAGCTCCTCGTCAGTACCCCGATTTGTGGGCCTGAGCCAGGGCTATGCGGCAATGGTCCCATGAATGGAGAGTAGTGTCTGGGACCAGAAGGCAGTAGATTAAGATTTTGATTAAAAACTGAATGAAGCTGCTGCCGATTGTGCAGTGGCTGGTGGCTGGTTAAATGGAGTGTAGTGTGGCACCCGGGCCAAATAAATATACAACGGTTTCTAAGAAGTTCCCTCCATTCCCAGCCAAGTGGCTTTTCTCCATGTAATGGGCCATCCCTCTATTCGGGAAGCCAGAGCAGCTGCCCCAGCCCCAAGAATCACGTGTAAAAACATCACCGGCAGTGGGCCAGTATGGTGTGGACATGCCATTCCTAAGCTGCCCTTCCCAGGCTGGGAAATATGTCCTTCTGGATCCTTTGGCAGGTGCTCGCCCCATTGCCTCAGTCAGTTTGCAAGTGTGCTGGATTGAGGGCTCTGAAGTAATGCTAAGGTATGATATAGCTGGGATATTGCAAATACCTGAATAACATCCTCGAGTGTTTTAAAGGTAGGGTTAGGCAGGTTAGGCTGCTTGATGCCACAGTGGGGTCTATTCTTCGACGTGTAAATCGTAATTGATTATAGCTCCTTAACTATCAGATCCATACTGCCATTGTATCCTGAAGCAGAATGCAAAGCAAAGGAAGCCTGCAGCACCTGTTTTGAAGGTGGGCCAATAACAAGGCCCCTTTAGCATGTTAGCAAACCTGTTGGACAGAGACTTTGGGTCAGGTTACCTGCTCAGGGCTGCTACAGAGGGGCTTGCCTGAAACCGGATTTAACGACACAGGCTGTCAGCCTGTCAGCCAGATGTTCCACAGTCTCCAGCGACAACAAATCCAGGTTAATATGGTCACGTTCGTTAGGGAAACACGGAGTTAATGTTTGAGAAATGGAACAACATGATTGTGGCCTCGTTTTCGTTTCACGGCCCAGTATGGAGCTCATCCTTGTGCGCACAGGAGCTAACTGGACAAACAAGGGTGGCAGTCCTGTATCAGGACGTGCCATCCACCTGATGACTCCCATGGGCCTGTCTAGCCGTGACCTCCCCCCACCTCAGCCCACAACAACAGAATGGCTCCCCCACCAAAATTAACATCCCACCCCAGATGTTTTCCCCATCTCACTGCCTGGTGTTTCCAATACGTTTTAAGCTGATAATAGAGGATGTGTTTCTCTCAACAAAAACACACTTAGAATGGGAACGGCTGGGGGCGGCGCGGGTTTGGGGGGGGTGACCAAAGGACATAAGGGAGTAACGCCAGAGCCCAGGGCGGGGGGCTGTTTGTGTTCTCTGGGCTCCAGCCACCGCCTCCCAACAGACTGGCCTGCTTTCCCGACCTTGTGAAAGATGGCAAACCTGGGACGGAGAGCGAGCAGAGCGAACGACACACAGGCGGTCGAGGAGGGCTGACACGGCAGAGCGTACTAAACGAGAGAGAAAATTGTGGAGGAACTGACTTCTTTTATTCCCTGCTGCTCCAATGTCCTGCATGAAGCTCTCGCGATGCCTTTTCCGCAGTGGGGCGCAACATCCCTACCTGACTCACAAAGACGGCTGACAAACGTGTGGGTAGATTCACAGAATTCAGCCGCGTTACTGATCCCTAAGCTTTGTAGGCACCATGTTTTTATTACGGCTTATTGCTTGGCTTTTCAGTAGCTCTGAGACTTTTTTAACCTTTATTTTTATTGGCTGAACATGTTAAATGTTGGGGGGGTTCAGTAGGCATCACTGTTGCCTCATGCCTGACATCCAGAATAGACCGCAGCCTGGTGCCCTTTGCTGCCTGGGATAGTCCCCAGGCTCCCTGCGACCCTGCCACTTTTTAGCAGTTGGAAGATGTTTTTTCAAGATCTGTCGAATACATTTCGAAAGACAAATGACAAAAACAAGCCGAGACATAGCTGAGGTTTCTGCAGCTGTGTGAGCCTGACAGTTTCGACGTCACTGATGTTCATTCTGCTCCTGGCCCAGTGTGGCCTCTGGGTTTACTGATGGTTTAATGTTTTCTTATTTCAGCACATTCCCTGGCAGTGAGAGATTTACATTACAGCTCATGCCCTGTGCTCCAGCAGAGCAGCCAGGGCTAGGTGGATCGGTGACAGGCAAGCCAGTAGTGGCATACTGAGACCTTTGTGGTGGCACACGCCTGTGAGCACACCCAGCCGGGTACGGCATGTGGCCAGCCAGATGCCAGTCGTGCCTAATGCCAGGCTGAGTCACAGCTGCCACCACAGCTCGTGGGCATGAATGTCTCATCCTCGGAATCTCTGAAAGGCGAGACTGCATTCCTCCACTAGCTAAGCAGGAGGTGGGAGGAAATGGAGCAGGAGCGGGAAGTCGGAAGACACAGCCATTGGGAGGGGAAGGGAATTTCTGTGGTGTGTGGGCGGCAGGAGCCTAATGGTTGTCTGTGGGGGCACAGAAACAGAGGGACAAGAAAAATAAACCAAAGGCGAACTTGGATATGACCCTCATCCATAAGTTCAATGTCATCTTAAAAGGATGTTACAGTGTTTGTTCAAGAGCACCGCAACAAGCTCTGACCAGAAGCCTTTGTGGAAGGAAAAAGATGTTAGTTAGCATAGCTAAATGTGGAGACTCTGTATGATGTAATTCCATTGCTGTAAGATAAGGATATCTGAGCCATAAATCGTTTTTATTTGAGTTTTTTTTTTATTTCACACATACCAGGGAGTGCTGCAAGGATGTAATCCTGTTGATGCACAAAACCGAAACCCACCTTTGTTTTACAAACCGTCAGGACCTTGACTTGATAAGATAGAGGAACTAATTAGCTGCAATGCTAAACACAGTCGCAAAAGCTGAAGATGAAATGTTCAGCCAAGTTTAGACAAAAGTATCTCAAGGTCGTGCAGCTGTCTGGTACCTATCGAAAGCCCTGCAATTGCCCTGAATAACCGTTCATCTGTTCTCACTGCCTCAACACTTGTTGATATGCGTGTACGGGTTCAAACAATTGCATGCAGAGCTGGATTACTGTAGTTTCTTAGTCCGAGTAGGAAACAAATATTCTCTTCATATCAGAATCAAGTCTTTGACTGAAATTTCTACGACACCTTCAGGTTATGAGCCGGTAATCCACTTCGTATGTCCTGCAGGGATATTTTTCCCAGTCCTGGTCAACGTGACCCACCTTTCATGATAGCCTTTGATCTAGATGAGTAATTAAGTAATTATTCCTGATGGAGTTGGTGTCTGAATATATCACATGACAAATCTCTTTTTCCTGCTAATTAAAGACTTCCATTAGTCTTCTGACATTTCAGATGCATTCAGCAAAGTTGTTTCCGATAATTTCCGACTACGATGATGTAAAATGAAGTTTAAGTTTCTAGAAACGTCATTTTGGAATTGACAAGGCAATGTTTATAATTTAAATAATGAAACAATTATTTAGTGTTAGCCTTGAATTTAAATTGAATTAATTACAAAAATAGCTATTTGGTTTTTTGCAATTTCACAAATTATAAAATCATGAAAATGTAACACGTATGAGATTTTAGTTTGATATAACTACAAATTGTGTCATCTTCAACCTAGATATCTACTAATATGATTTAATCTGTGATAACATCTCAGAGACACTAATTATGTAAATGATAGCTGAACTGAAAGTCAGCCTCTGCTCTGAGGTGCTCATAAATTACATCATTTTCAATCTGATGGAGATCTTCAGGAAAAACACTGTGGTTTTAAGTTCACATTTGAACGTACTCTTTTGCGGTGGATTTCCAAGCTCTGTAAAAGCACAAAGTGGTCTTTGTGGAGTGTGAAATCGGAGATGTGTGTTCAGTGGGTGTGTGTGTCTCTGTATAGCAAGCCTGGGTCTCTCTGGTTCACTCGGCATGTCGAGAGTGCCTGTGTGTGTGCCTGTGTGTGTGCGTGCCTGTGTGTGTGCGTGCCTGTGTGTGTGCGTGCCTGTGTGTGTGCGCGCCTGTGTGTGTGCGCGCCTGTGTGTGTGCGCGCCTGTGTGTGTGCGCGCCTGTGTGTGTG
>JAAGVU020000061.1:24032784-24044709 GCA_011763525.2 Mormyrus iriodes
CTGTGTGTGTGCGCGCCTGTGTGTGTGCGCGCCTGTGTGTGTGCGCGCCTGTGTGTGTGCGCGCCTGTGTGTGTGCGTGCCTGTGTGTGTGCGTGCCTGTGTGTGTGCGCGCGCGTGTGTGTGCGTGCCTGTGTGTGTGCGTGCCTGTGTGTGTGCGCGCCTGTGTGTGTGCGCGCGCGTGTGGGTGTGTGTGAACGAGGTTGTCCACTAGCACTGTTTCGCATCTGCAATACTGGCTTTAAGCACAATGCTGCAGGAGAACCAACAAATAGACCATATCTGTGTTTGCATATTTACTGTCTGCTCAGAAGAGGGACCCCAGGCTAAGAGCTGTTTATTCACACACGGACCCTCTCTTGCGTGATTTAATTGCATAGTATGCATGTACATAAGATGTTCTACATGCCAGCACAGGTATGTCGTTTCTACTGTTTCTTGTTCATATAGTAAGACAGGATGAAATGTAATTTGTGGAGCAATCAGTGTTGAGCAATATACTGAGATATGAGTGGCAACCTAGTATGTCCTGTGCAAACTGACCATACAGCATTCTTATGAGTGTGTAATACTGTCCCGCTGCACTGGGGAGACAGGGTGTTTGTTTCCCTGTCCTTCAGACCATGTCACCCCGCCTGCTTTTGTCTGTACTGCCACAGGAAGAAGAGGCAAAAGGGGGAATAGGTACAGGAAGACGAAACGACCAATAGACATCACTGAAGTTTTTTTTTTGCATCATGAGTAGCTATCAGCAGCTAAACAACAAAATAACAAGCATACAAACACAGGCGCTGTGCGATAATTAACGTAACACTATGTTTTTGTTTGATCACGACTATAAGCATGGGTTCGCTGCCCTATGCTATGCTGACACTGCATTACCACCAACAACCTGAGGAGGTGCTAATGCACCCTCAACAGCTACTAAGAGAGAGACGTTTTAGCAGGAACCCATGCTGACAGAGACCCATACACACAGGAGAAACAACTAGATGCAAATGAACCTGACCTCTCCAGCAGGCGAGCGAGGCTCAAGGGCACAGTCAGGTTAGGGAATCTCTTGTAATGGCCTCCTGCAACCCCATAAACAGCAAAACACTTTGTTTTGTTACCCATTACAGAACAATGTTCTTTGTCATGTACTGATTCTGCCCGAAAGAGAGAGAGAGATACTGCACACCCTTGTCATCCATGCAGATGCACCCTGCTCCATTTCCCAAAGTATTTGGTGAAATATTCGATGGTGCAAACAATAAACCATAATATTTTCCCTCTTTCCCATGCGTCAGACTCCCCTTCATTTGTTAAGGAGAAACATTTATCCAACATCACAAACTGAGTTTGCACTATTCTACGTTTCTTTTACCTTGTTAACTAAATGATACAGTTCACCTATGTATCTTTACCAAGGTGACTAGTCCCAGCTCACCCAGCTAGGGCATGTTAACCAAACCATCTGCAGGCAATGTGCTTGCCTAATTCAGGTACTGTCATTATTCTGTACCTAAGCAACCTCAACCGATGAAAGTGGTAAAATAAGAATTCATGGTTATTTTTAGATTTTCAATCATGAAAGAAGTATCTTTGCTACTATAATTCTTTAAATGAATGCACTGGATGTTTAAATATACCTCAGTAATGTGATCTGGAATGGGCCACCCTGTGACCCTGATAAGATGGAAGATGGATTGACGTTTAAGTAAGCCATGAACTTCACAATCAAAAATAGACATTTGTTTGTTTGTTTATTTGAAGACTTGTTCTAAATTCATGTTTTGTTTTGTCTTGTTTTGATTTGTTTTAATCTATGTGGCCTTAAGTGCTTGGAAATCTTGACACTTCATGGAGTGTCTGAAGTGAAGGTCACAACTACAGGCTCATTTGAAGAAGCAGCTTTTGATTGTATTTCCCCTGCCGCTGTAATAATGGCTGTCCTGACTAAAGTGATAGTTTTCCAGATATATAGTGCTTGTAGTGTAGTGACCAGTGGAATGAATGTGGGTAGAGTGATTGTATTATACTGTGCTTCTCTGTGGTACCATATCACCCATCATCTGTGGGCCTTGGTCACGGGTTTCCTGTTTGTCTGCAGGATTGGCCCGTTAAACTCCCAGAGGAACGTCAATATGTCATACTCCCCAAGGATGAAGTCAGACCAACAGCTTGTTGACCCTCTCCAGGAAACGCCGAACCAAAAGAGAAGGATGTCCGCCCGGACGCACTGAGTGAAGCATTCAGCTGAACTACAAATTCATCAGTCACTGTGTCATAGCTTTCCCAACACAGCACGTTGTCTCGTCATCATTGCGGTTCCCATGTGGAACCCACCATTGCACTTCACTGCAGATGTTCCTCGGTCACATGATCACAGATGACAGATGCTCAGAGTCACGTGAATGACGCATCAACATTCCTCCAAGGCAGCCAAACCCTTCTGTCCACTTGGTCGGCAGGATGTGTTTATCAGGAGTGGAGCACAATTACTTTTTAATTACTGTTATTGTTTTCTTTTTGTGGTTTCTGTTGAACGCCCCCTTGTGGTTATTTCCTATGCCACCCATGCCAAGCGCTCTTATACACACCCTCAGTCTGTTGTAGAGTAGTTACACAAGGTCTGAACAATTGACAGCGCCTGAAGGTGGGATTCTGCCTTGGTATGTGGAAGTACTGGCCCGAACCTGAGCACACATCTCCACTCCTTGACCCGTTGCCCTTCGCCACTCCCCACACAGGCAGCCAGGCTTGGGTCATGCAATCCCATGAATCACACTGAGGAGCAGGGCCCCTCTGACAGGCATCTTTTAGGGCGGGGGCCAGCGGGGGCTCCCTGCACTTCACTGCTCACATCCATCTCACAGTCCACAGGGCAGGGCCAGATGGCGCAAAAAATGATAAAGGTTGTAAAATCGAGTTGTTGCACCTTCAAAATGAGGAGCAGAAATTGTCAAAAGCTAAGCTGTGTCACAAAACCACAGAAAGATTCAGTAATGTGCAAAAGTCTTAGGAAGTCAAAGGAAATGTTTAAAGCTATTTATCAGAGTAGTAAGGGTATTTTTGCTTGATAAATGTGTATATTTGCTTAACTTAAAACATATGCAAATTAACAATAACACAATAAAAACTAAAATAAATATTCTGTTCTCTAAAAAGTTATTTATATTATATTAGATGGCTGCAAGAACACCGGTTCTATTCAGAAACTACTTTACTTGTGCTTCTGATATGTGTTTTCTCATTAAAAAAAAGTGGCTTAAGGAGAGTTTTAAATGGTTAAACTGACACCCTTTGACAAACATAATATAGTTTTACACAAATAAGAAGATCATTAAAACATTATTGTCTTTGACTGCCTAAGACTCTTGCACAGCACTGTAAATCAAGATTTAAATATCTATGTTTTAAGGAACAAAGCAGTATGAACTGGCTTGTGCAATGGGAATGACATGTTGTCTTGCTAGCAGTCCCGGTTGTCTAACTGCCTTGAATAGTTTACCAGAGAACGCCTTTAAGACTGAAGTTCTCTGAGTGCAGAGGTGAAGAGCTGTGCAAGCGTGCTTCATTACTTTAAAATTCTCACAAGAACTCCAGAAGACCATTAAGGGGTTTCTACACTATCCTTCACCCACTTGTCCATCCATCCATCTATGCATCCATCCATCCATCAGATTTCAGTAACCACTTGTCCTGTTCAGGCTTGTGGGAGGTCTGGAGCCTAACCTGGAGGCTATGGGTGCAAGGCAGGGAACAACCCAGGATGGTGCACCAACCTCAGCCACTTGTTATAAAGGAATTTAATAAAACAATTTGAATAATTAAAATCCATCCTAATTTTAAGGCCAAAGTGACATATTGGAACATTTTTTATTTTAAATGGGAAAAATAGGATATTGTTCATTCGCTTATATCCAAAGTAAATTTAAACGATTTGTAATTCAACAGATCTCCAGATTCACAAAGATGGTTTTCAGATTGACCAAATCTACAGAAACTCTGTTTCCAGAGTATGATGTCCCAAAGGAGGGTAGGATCAACCGTTACATCTCAGTCAGGTGCAATTCATCTCACAGTCTTGCCAAAGACAATATACCACTTTTTGCACCAAGCTCGCTGGTACACAACAGCTGTATTTTTGATCTTCTTACTGTTATGACTGGCATCCCATCCAGGGTGTACCCCGGCCTTGTGCCTGGGGCTTCCTGGGATAGGCTCCAGGCCGCTCCACAACCCTGACCGGGGTAAGTGGTTGAAAGATGAATGAATGGGGGTTCCTGTTACGGACACTGCAAAAAATTTGTCTGCTGAGGGCTGCAGTGTGTCACTGTGCTCAATGTGCTTAAGCATCTAGTAGCTTTGCAGTTGCTGCAAATACATTGAGCTATATAGGCATATATTCCCAGAATACCTGGACCTGCCTGTGGCAAAACTGAAATTAAACAGGACTCAGTCTTTTCCATGACAGAATTGAATCCCTTCACATATATAAATACTCATGTGAGCTAAATAAACAGATTTGAGCTAAACACTGTGTCTATTGAAAGCCACAGCACGGTGATATCCTGCACCCCATCACATCCAGGGAAGGGGTCAGTCTCCTGTCCAAAAGTCTGTTCTCATCGCTTTATGGTGCAGAACTTCCTGGCAGGTCCATGAAAAACTCACCTCTCCAAGTAACGCTTTAGGCTGCAAACACTTTTGACTTTTAGCCTGCATTCAGATTTCTCAAAATTATTAAAACATTGCTCAGGAGTCATTAAAGCTTTGGTATGCCTGCACCTGTCTGTCTGTCTGTCTTAGTAGTGTGCAGTGTTGTGCAAGTTACTGAAAATTAGTAATTAGTTACAGTTGATAGTTACTTTATTCAAAAGTAATTCAGTTACTTTACCAATTAGTACATATAAAGTAATTAGTTACTAGGGAAAGTAACGGCGTTATTTCAGTTAATGTGTACGTACCCAGGCAGCACACATACGTCGTCAGGACGTTGGTTTAAGATTGGGAAAAAAAATGATCGCGTTCCATTTAGGACTATTAACAATATTCAAATTATTAGATACGCTAATGTGTATTTCGATGAGGGCATTTTTTTTTTCAATGATTTTGCTACAATCAGTTCGGCATAACTTTTATACGACTGTTACTAGTTCATGTCAATATTTAAAATAATAAACGTATAACTTTTATCAGTTAAATTATTTTTCTGGTATATGTTTTACAGTATGCCTACATGCGGGGTAAACCGAACAAATCTACCCTATAGTATATAAATATATATAGTCTAACCCTATTGTGGGTAATATAGCCTAATCAGGAGAAATAACAGTAGGCTAAACACCGCATAGTGACCTCATCACCATCGTGCTGCTGTTGAAATGCATCGCTGAGTGATGTCTCTGTGACATTGTGCCAATGAGCAAATGATGTCATAGGGATAATAGCCTAATATCGCCCATTCATTACGCCACCGTAAGATCAGATGACGTTGGATCATAAACAGGAAATTAGGGGAATAGGCTGCACTTGTCCCTTAATATTTTCACGCAAGACAAAAGTAACAAGTGACGAGCCCATTTAAATTACAGTACTTTTAATTGCGTTATTTAAATTAAAAAGGTAATTAGTTACATTACTCTGCCAAACGTAGTGGAATTATAGTAACGCATAACTTTGTTACTTTGTAATGCGTTAAGCCTACTCCCAACGCTGGTAATGTGTGTTTTATACATTCACACGGTGTTCCGATGAGACTCTTTGTTAAATAAAAAGTACACAAATAAATATAAAGGTAATCATAATATTTGTATTAAAAGCACATACAGTAAAAATTGGAAGAAGTCAAAGTACATATTTGGCAGTTCAAGATTCTTTGAAGCACTCTGCACAATCTGGACAGATCTCTATGAAATGAGTTAAGCGTAGCCAGTCCAGCTGCTATTCCATCACGGTCCCTTGGCTGGATAACATTACGCAGGAACACATATCTCTGGTTTAAATTATCCTGCTCATGGCAAAAAACGCCTCTGTTTCTGCTAAGTTATTTTGCTTGCTGTTTTAAGACCTGTTTATCTGGCATTATGTCATGATTCATATTTCATGTTACAACGACCCTGAACCTTTTTCTTTTATAAAATAAAAGTTGCGTGTTATCATGTGAGCTTGATGGGATTGGAGATGAGATCATTCTTGCTTGGGCAATCCGAATAAAATAGATGATGGACAGTCTTACGGTCCATCAGTGTCACTTCACCTTGGCCATGCTTCTCTATATTTAAGTATTATATCTGCTGGCTGAAACACGGCTGCCAGCAGTCATTTCTTTAGCTATTTCCTCCTGGATAGAAGGGCAGGTGCTACAGGCTGTACCATATGTTAACGCCTACATTGGGCCCAGAGGAAATTCCAGTTGAGGCTAGTAAGCCTTCTCAGATGCTATCAAATGGGTTTGTGGACAGTCGCTCTGATCTGGGAAAGCTATTGGTACAATCATACTGTTTTTTAGTTTAAGGTAGCGTAATTCTATTGGAAACTCCACCAGCTATAAGAGCAGGGTCCAGAAAACTCTTACATAAAATATGATCTCCAGGTGGGATAGGAAGGAGTCAGTCAAAGCCGAAGCGCACCATGACTCCAAAGGACTCCTAGCTGATCCGTTGAGGGATGCTGGTGGGTTAACAGTTTAGGACATGGACTTGTAACCTAGAGTATAACTGCTGTAGTATTCTTCAGTGAGTCACTGAACCATGAGGTGCTTTCTTTAAAGAACTTCTTTGGTGCACTGTTCCAAAGACCGAAGCCATCCAGTCAGAAGACGAGTCGGGGCTCGCATCACCATATCAGCTGGGTGTGGTTGTCATTGCCCAGGGGGTAGAATGATGCCCCTCCCACAAGCTTCCATTAGCCCCTATCTCCTCTACACAACCCTCCCCCCCACCACCAACCCCAACAGCTACGCCTTTCACAGACACTCTGGGAATGTTTCAGCTGTTTTGTACAAGCAAGGGGTGGACGGGTTGCCGTAAAGTGTGAGTACCAGAAAAGATCAGAAACAGGGGCACTCCAGACATGAGTCATGGATTTTTTGTCATGAACCTGGGCCCTTTGGACCAGGCATTGTAATCTAGCTTAACTCCCTCATTTTTCCTTTAACTTTCAGGAAGATAGAGCGGGTGTGGGGAGGGCACCATGGCAAAAAAACTAGTTTATATAGCTCTTCTGACGCCATCCATACCCAGAAGGCCAATGGTTTGTGCCACAGTAGAAAGTGCAAAGCATTACCATGACACCAAGTGAGGGCTTTGCATCAACATATATTTGAAGAGTTTATCCTCAAAACAAATACAACTGAAACAATGCAAATAAAAGCCCTTTATATGTTTCATTAATGTCCTACAGACATCTGTTTTAGACATTCCGCATAAATACAATAGATAGACCTCAGTGGTATGGAGAAGGGGGACTTTCCTATTGCTTCTCCAGAATATGAAACATATAATTCACAAGAAGTTATTTACTCCACTCTAGTCAAAACATAAACATGAGAGAGCATCTTCAAATCTGTCAGCAGAGAAATGCACATTGTGCCCTAGTACAGACAAGCCTGCATTTTTAAATTTGGCATCTTCCTTGGTCAGACTCAGCAGCCTGTCATTAGCTCTAAAAATAGCTGCCCGAAATATGGACAGGCATTAAAATTCCCTTTGATTCAAAATAATATGTGTTATAGGGCTATCTTCTGTGTTTGTGAGAGAGCATCTTCACGGACGTCACACCCCTCCCCAGCTCCCCAGGGTTCCGTCCTCACCATGGGAACAGTCTTCTGTCAGGGCAATGTGATAATTTCTATGGTTCTTTTAATTGGCTAGTACGTGCATGCTTTGTTAATCCCGAGCCACATTATGGGTCCTTTCTGCCTTAGCAGGTTGTCACTAACTGATATTTGATGAATGACCTCTGTCGTTTAGGGGTTGGGGGTGGGCAAAGGGGGGGACACAGTAATATATTGAACCTCTCTAATCATCTTCTACCAAATGCATGGAAAATACCTCAGTGGAGTGTGAAAGCAAACAGCCATGGCTCCAGCAAGAATGAGAGAAGGGAAAGAAAGGAGAGCAAGGGAGAGGACAGCCTGCACCAGCCTGTGGGGAAAAAAAAGCTGTTTTTTCACTTACCTGCAAGTCGACACGTCCTCTCGTCGCTGTCATGGTGGACGACTGCTGCAGGACAGGACTCCGTGTGCTTAATGTCCTTATGTCTCGTTCTGCCGTCTCTTGCCCGGCAAAAAGTTAGTGGCCGACACACAGAGTGAAAGGGAAAAAAAGAGGCTAAGTTGGCAGAGGCCTTTGAAGAAATTCAAGGCACCGCTCCACACAAACAAGTGTGTTATTCATCTTTTTTTTCACATCTGTGCTGCATTCCGTAATGATGGGACTTGGAGTGGGATGAGGTAGCGGAGCAAAAAAAAAAAAAACGAAGTGACCAAACAGAGCTCTTTTAAGCAGAATGCTAACAAGTCACATAAGCACCCTGTATTCATTGGGGGAATAGCATAATAAGCATAATGCTCACATTTAGTCTGATCAGGCCTGTCTGCAACACTGGGTCTGAACCTTCTATGTGTCCAGAGTTCCCAGCAGGCCAGTGGTGCAAAGATCTAATTCATATGTGGTCATACGTTCCATTTGCATTTATTTGGTTGCCTAGATTCTTTTTTTAAAGCTCGGCAGCATTTCAAATGTGTTTTTTTTTATGCATAAGGCACAAAACCTGCACGACCACTTACAGTGACGAGCTGGGGAGCTTTTATTCCAGTATGAATGTGCTTTTCTTCACCTCTCAGAATGCTATTTTTGTCCAAATTTTTTGACAGCAGTACCCAAGCTAACAAGTGAGTGACAATGACCACAGAACAGTGTGCTAGATGATCAGATATGCAAAAAGCTTCCGCATGCGTTAACTCACTACTAGGCAGGACTAAGCTCCAACAGAGTACTTTTAACCAAAGACCAGGCAAAAATAATACACTTTCTCCTCTTCAGGATTAAAGTGACTGTCCAGAGACTCACAAGTTTACAATGTACTGCTTGGGTAAGCTTTCCATCAAGACTGACTTTTGGCGTTAATGCAACCATAGAAGAATATTTTTTTTTGCAGAACATTTAAGCAGACTTATGGGAACTTGCGGTGCTGAGGGTAATCGCATTTAGCTGTCCTGAGTGCTTTCCAAACATCTGTGGCCTCATTTGATTTTTTTCTCCATTGTATGTTTACAACAGGTCTGATGCTTTAGTACCATAATCTTTATTTGCAATGGGCACAGAAAGCCAGCCAACATCTACAGTTGGATACAAGCAGCGCAGTATAGAGCTATACGTGCTTCAGGACATGTGCTTGTGATCAATTCATGACCTAGTAGGCGCTGTGCTGTTGTACATTCGAGTTAATGTTAGGGTAATTTCTTAACTTTAGTTAAGAAACTTTTTAAAATGAAAAATTGATTATTATTATTATTACCATTTTTAGTGAATGCATTAATGACAACAACAACAACAACAACAACAACAACAACAAATACCTTCATTTCAAAGTAACTGTGAAGCTTTTGACACATGCCCCAAAGAATCATGGGTATTTACGGGTACTTCCTGGCAGAGGAGGAGTGTAAGTCCAGCCTGTGCTAGTCACTTATTCAGCGGTCCCCCCTATTCTATAAAGCGCCATTGTGTGGCACTCACGTGTCACCCGGGTGACAATTCCTGCCTAGCACGCTGGCTGTCACCGCGGCACATTGCCAAGGCCTTGATGCATTCCCATCATCCACAAATACAACGTGCAAAATGCTTACAGGGCTCCGCAGAGCCAGTGGAGCCGCACCAAGGGCTGCCGCTTCCCCAAGCCCTGGCCTCTGCTCCGTTCCTGGCATGATGGATGCTTAAATTCCACAGTCACAGCAGAATAATGCCTTAATTTTGTCTAAATCTTCAGTAAGGACAATTTTCATGTATTACCTTCTATTGGATGATGGGATAGGGAGGGCTGGAAGTATTTGCACCATAGACATAACCCTTCCATGTCAACTTTCAGTTATTCACCTCGGCTGTGCTGAGCTTACTCACAAAGGGAGAGGAGACAGGCTAAAGGAAACTGTTGCATCAACATGTGCTACTGACAAGAATAGACTGGGATTAAAAATCAACCCTGGACTTTGAGGTCCCCCATGGCCCCGCGGTATATTTTCCCAAGGTGGTGGGACGGGGGTTGCCAGATGGTCACTCCAGCCCTCTCTATTGAGGCCCTATCTATAGGAAAACACACACATACCGCATTATAGCAGACCCTATATTTCTTCCTACAGTGTAGTTCCCTTGCAGACAAATTTATCCATAAGGAGAAAGATTCCTTGCAATTTTGATGTGTATGCAACCAGGTATTTTGAAGAAATAATTGACAGGTACAACAGCAGAGTCTCCTCTAGGACACGATTCTGCAGTGTTCAGAGCCTGCTTTTTTTCACCACTATGCTATCTTTACCCATTTTGTTGATCTTGCAATTTGAAAGCAAAACACTGAAATAGTTTGTTCTCTTTGCAATTATAATAAAATCAGTTGTATTCATCAAAACCACATAAGACCACTGTAGCGCAGTTCCTCAACACAATCAAGCTGCTTTTTCGACCCTGTTATATACATATGATTTATGTATTTTTGGATATATTTCTGTTTCCTGACTGACAGTAATTGTTGCTTTGCAAGTTCTTTTGGTGACAGTGAACAGTAGATGACAACAGGATGTTCGTATCTAAACAACTGGGTTACACAAACTTACACAAACATTTTACATAAATGAAGTTCCCAGCCAGAGCTCAAATTAAATGTCTGGAGAAAGAAGGATGTCTTAAAACCTTTAGCTTTTGTGAAGAAAAGTAATAATATGGTTGTATTTTTGTGTTCATATTTTTGAAATGGTGACTGTGCGTGACTATATTTGTGGTGTTGCTTCTATACTAATTAACTCACACCAGAGTTCTTTACGTCTTTCTTGGCTGTGAGGACAATTAAACTTACATTTAAAGCAAGACAATACATTTTGTACTAAAATGTACTTCAAACACAAAGTAGTATCAGTCTTCTTTGCTAAAGACATAGGCCTCTTCAGCATCCCCTAGTGGTGCAACGGACTATAGAATAGTAGCTAAATGGCTTTACAGTATGTCTGACTGTGCAGGCTGACTTTGAAGTGCAGGAGCACGAAAAAGGGCATCTCAAGCAAGAGAGGAACTAAGTACCTTCTGGTCATCCTATCGACTTTCTGGCTATCACTGTGAGTAAAAAAAGCCCTGCACCATCACCACAGCAGCACAATGCTGCTATCTAATCATGCAACGTGTGTAAGGGAACACTGGCCCAGCATTTAACTTCATGCAGTCAATGTAACTAAATGTCTTTTTCCCCATTTGTTATGAGTTTAGTGTGTTATTTACAAATGCGACCTCTAACAAGAGATGAGATATAATTCAATTTTAAAAGCAACTTCCCTTTTTCTCCGATTGAGGGGAACGTAAAGACAGCAATGCCTCTGCTCTCATCCTCAGCCTGTTACAGATCAAAAAGGAGACTGCAACTGGAACACTATATGAAAACAAGTGGTCTGCAGCAGGCAAATATAGAGAAAATCCATACTGAATATGTAAATTGTATAAGACAATCCAGAATAGAGCAATGCAAACATATAGTACTGATTTGGACCAGAATAATACTCATTAGACAACTTCAACAGATAAACCGTAATTCTTCTATGATTCAGATGCATGTCCTGATAAGAAATAGAGCTAACATATCCTGGATATATTAGATAGCTATGTCAAGGGCAGAGAAGCGCCTCTCACAGCAGGGGGGGTGATGGGGGGATAAACTTCGGTAAAATTTGCTGATTTT
>JAAGVU020000061.1:24044809-24063585 GCA_011763525.2 Mormyrus iriodes
GGGGACTGATTAATTAGCAGACCGGGGGAGAGGGAGAGTTCTAGATAAATTGCTGTGAATTTTGCATGATGGTCTGTTAACAAAAGGGGAGGTCGGTTTGGGGGGGGGGGGGTGTTCCCATGGTGAGTTTCGCCCCTTGCCATGATGGGCCCGGTGAGGATGCCCTCTGCCACCTCGCCTCCTCCACTACTGAGCTATATTCAAGACGGGTGAAAAAGCTGTAAAGGTCACAGTGTAATTCTGGAAAATGAAAATGTCCATTGTTCGTGTGAATTCTGAAAACTTTTCTCCTGCAGTACTGTTTAACTTTATGACAGATATACGGAAGATGACTTGCAGGCTTCGCTGCGGGCTTGTGTAAAAAAAAAAAACATGTTATGAACTTCATATTAAAAGAATATGGATCTTAGAGCCAAATTTATAGCACTTGAGCATTCTGTGATGAATCTATTTTGCTTTTCCAATAAAATCTGATTTTAGACAGGCAGAATCATAGACAATCAAATCTCTTTTGTTTTTTTTAATTAATTTAAATATGCTTTTAGATAGGCAGCATGGTAGACAACTAAATATGGTAAAAATCAGGGGTGAGGGTCTCTAAGGACTTTGAATAATGGGAAAACTGAAGGCAAGCTTTGACTTTTGCATTCTCATGGCATGGGCAGGGATCCAGCATTCGCCATGAATGGAAAACTTGCACTTGCTAGTGATACCTGACCTTTTTTCATGACTGAACTGCCCTGACAACCAGGAAATTCTTCCATTAACTTTAAGAGCTTTGCTCTGCAATTTCCATCAGTGTGTGCAAAGCACAACTCAGGCTGATCTACTTGAGTAACCCTGAACGATGTCCATTCATTTACGCGTGCAGCCTTTGAAGATAATGACTCAGAGAGTTTGATGACCCAACGGTGACAAAAAAAAAATGAGAGCCATAAGATCATTTTCACCGGTGCAGATATGATAAATATATCGAATATGCTTTAAATAATATGTTCAACTGCTTTTTTGATTATCCGCATATGCAGCACAAAATGCCAGAAAAGCCAGCATGGATTTTTTAATTAAAATATATTGTATTGGCTTGAATAATTTAACTTATTTCTTTACATTAACACTGTTAGTGCTAAATATATACTATGCTTCTCATAGTCAAGAGGTGAAACTGTGATGTTCACAGATTAATGTGAACTAGCAAAAAAATCAACAAATTGGAATGACAGTAATTTTATTTCGACACAGCATATGAATGCAAGATTCCCTTTATATCCCTACATTGCAAGTCAATCATTTTGGACGAGGTAGAAGAACATTGTTTTGTGTTGAAATAGTATATGTGCAACCAAAGACACATGGCAGTGACACTTTCTATGTTTTGGAAACACATATTAATCTATTGTGCAGTTTTTTCACCTTGTAGTTGTGGGCTGTAACTGCCTGCACCAGTGAAGCATAAACACAGCTTTCACTTCCTGCAAAACTGAACAGGAAGTGTGTGGTGAGACAAGGTTATTATACCCAGAATGGAATTCAGCTTCTTAACTGCAGCTCTTCATTTGCATCCTGACAAATTTTTCTTCCTGAATAAAAAAAAAACATGCACACCTTATGCGATCCTTAAAGGACCATGGCCTTTTTTTATTGGCTGAT
Organism: Mormyrus iriodes; assembly: GCA_011763525.2. Lineage (NCBI taxonomy): Eukaryota > Metazoa > Chordata > Actinopteri > Osteoglossiformes > Mormyridae > Mormyrus > Mormyrus iriodes. The sequence continues at coordinate 24,046,460 of JAAGVU020000061.1, forward strand.
TTCTTTTCAGTGTGTTTTGCCAAAGAACCTTGCTGTTTTGGCGAAAGTGTTGCCTACTTGAATAAGTAGAGTGTGAAAATAATGGCAATTTTTATATGTCTTAGCTTGCTTGTTACTCATAGTATTAGTGCATGCAAGGAGCTAGTAACACTGTATGCAGTTATAAATTTGGGTAACGTGTCACAAGAGGACATTATTGCTTTTTTTCCAGATGCATGTCGAACCTAAAGCTTACTATTTGAGCTACATGGCAACTCATTGGACATCGTTGTCTCAGACTGCAGTTGTTGGAGGTTTAAGTCACACCTCTGCTGTTTGTGTGGTGTTTATATGTCACTTTAGTTTCTACCCACAGCTCCTACCATGACATAAGGTCAAGGCTAATTGACATCTCTAAATCGTTCACAGCAAATGTATACGTCAAGTTAAGTGAACATCCCTTCTCGGGTGTCTACAGCCTTGTGCCCTGTGCTTCCTGGAATAGGCCCCAGACAGCAGCAGTGTCAAGACCGTTTTGCTGCATCCATTAGCAAAACTGGGTAATGAGACACTTAAAAGCATCAAAGTTCCAAAGGGACTTAGCACCCACGCACAATCAGAGAGAACATGCTGAGTAAAACTAATCAGCCTTACTGCTTCTTTGAAGACATAAAGTGCTGAAGAGACTGTGTTGTGGCAGCTTTTTAAAATGCAGAAGCTAGTAATATCCTAGGACGTGTGATTGATGAAGTTATGCAAAACATGATTCCACTCAGAAGTACATGAAAACATAAATGTCTTGTTTGCCATCTTCTTGTTATATTTATAAGAGTAGTTTCCCCAGAGCAAGAATGTTCACTGAATGTACAAAAAATGCATGGTCAGTTTCATTCATATTTTGCCTCTCGCGTGCATTTTAGAGACTTTAAAACTTTGGGAAATTCTTTGTGTTGTATTGCACTATGAAACCATTGTTCGGCTCTAAACAAAACAGTCATGCCCGCTCGCCCCGATAGCTGCGCTTTCAGTTCGACCATGTGACTCGCGGGGGCTACGCGAGCCGTTAGCTTCTACAAATGCCTTTGTCCGTTAGTATTTTGGAGTTCTCACGCGGCGTGCCCACTGGAACCCTGGGAATTGCAGTTCCGGAGCTACGCGCTTTGTCTTCTTAAGGGCAGACTACACATCCGATGAGCTCACCCTGATCATGCGCAGGCGTCGTAAAGAATTTCTCCCTTACATCTGGAACTGTGAGAGGGGGAGGATCTGTCGGTTTATAGGTAAAGTCGCCATTTGGTCAGTCTGAAATGGGAAGCGGCAACGAGTGAATTTACTGGGAGTTCATCTCCATTTAAGTCTTTGAATAAAGCATCACATGTGTGGAATATTTGCTGAAGGAACTATGTAAGCAAATGTTGATTTTGATTTAATTGTCCGCGCACTTCTAGCTATCGTTGCTAACGAACTGAAGGCAGACCCTTTTTCTTTTCCTTTTTTGTTTTCTTCTAGCTGTCTGGTTATACTGGTGGTTTTTACCTAATATTTATTCGTCTAGTTAGTTAGCTGTGGTAGAGTAATTTGAAATATTTTTTTATCAAAGTTTTTTTTTTGTTTCCTCCTAGTGGCTGTCAGAGGCAAGAAACCGGAATGACAGTGCATCGGTAGTGTAGTGCTGGATGTTAGTCAGCTAGCAAGCTAATAAATAATGTAAAACACCGGGCAGTGAATGCTGGGTGCTGTGCATGGAGGTCAGCCCTGTTCTTTATTTAAAGACTACGGTGGGCCAGCTCCGTCTCGTTGTCGCCAGTCTGCCCGGGGACTTCCAGGCCAGCTAGTGAACAGTCTCCGGACCGTGTGACAGATTTGTTACCCATCCGGAGCCGGGATCTGCGGGCCCCGCGAGAGGCCCGCTTGGCGGTGTCACTGCCGGTATCCAGCGGGAAGAGGCGCCGGCTGGCGGTGCGGAGCTTGTGTTTGGGTGGACCGGACAGCTGGATTTAGGATTGTCGGTGGAAGTCGCCTCGGCTGGCGAAAATGAGGGCTTGAGACGGAGCCGCGTCGATGGGGGTGCCTCGGAGCTGTCATCCGGTATCCGTTTGCAGGGGGGGAACAAAGAAGGTCCGTGTGTGAATCTTAATCTTACCTGTTCTGTCGCATGGTCAGCACCCGACTGGTGGGATAGAGACACTAGTGTCGAGATGGGGAAATTGGACCTGAAAAGAGGGAGGCGAATTTGAAAGCATTGTAGAACAAAATGGGATACTTTGGAATAAAGTATTGTCCCGCAAGATTAACCCCGTGCCAATAAAAAAAAAATAGCTTCGGGTAGCTATTGTTTTATAAAAGGAGTGCAATCAGCGTTTGGTGGCTGGCCTGCTACATTTTTCCCGGCAGTGTTTGTAGCTGGTTGTGTCCGAGTTGGCTGCTAAATATTGAGCAAGTAACGTATTTTCGGCATGAGTAGTAAACCGATTTTTTGATAACTGCATCGCTTATAAGCTGCTGTCCTAGTCTTTCTGTACATATCTCCAACGAGCAGATGAGAGTGCTGATTCCAAGGATAGGCGAATCTTTCGCAAAGTAAACCCCCGTATTTTTCCTCTTCAATCTGTAGAGATATTGGTGACTGCGCCAGAGGTAATATTAGATGGATCCCCACGCCGACCTCTTATTTTAGGCACTGGTGCAGCAAATGAAGGCGCACTGGGGTGCTTTTGCATGCGTATTTCTGTAGTTTTGTCAAAGGTAGTAAATGACTTTATTTTGTAAAGGTTGGTGTCCCCTTTTCTAGCTGTCACGGAAGTTGGCTAGCTAACCACCTTTTTACCAGTAAGTTTCTCTGTCGCTCCTTTAACTCGGGCCACCCAGCTACGCGCCTTTTGGGCAAAGAAAACGTGGTTTTGAGGGTGACATGTCCGTGCGTCGTAGTCCGCCTGTAGCTAATACGGTCGGATAGTTTTAATCTTGGTTTGTATCTTTTCTAAGATACCGTTTTAAAAAGACGCGCCGGGAAGCCCGCTGATACGGGTCCAGCTCACGCATGCTGGTTTGGTACGCCATCGGTGCCTGGCCTCTGTGTATAAAGTAATGCGAAGTGGCGAAAGCGATGTAAATTTGGTTAAGTGAATTTATTACTGATGGTTTTATGGATATTGAACGGTTCGACAGGTATTTATGAGTCTATTATGCTAGCTAAGAATGGGTTTCGGCTAGAGAGGCAGCTGACTGCAGCATCGGGTCTCATTGTCTTTTTTTTTTTTTTTTGTCTGGTCACCTAATACAGTTACAATTTTTGGTTATAAATAAAACTGCAGACGAGACCACCAAGAGGGCATTCTAACGCACTTATTTGGTTAATAAACATTCGCTGTATTAAATTATTGTTTAATTCGCGATAGTTTGCAATCAGTGGACCACGTAGCGGCCGGGTTGCTGGGATTACTTTTAATATTTCAAATTCAAGGCAGATTGAGTTACAAGGTCTATTGGGATGAGCTCGCTGTACTTTTAAATGGTCCGGATCTTAATAGGTTTCGAGTTACAACACAGCCAGGAACCTGCCTGAAGTCGAATACATACGTGGAATCGAGTAAGAATTAAAACTTATGGCGACAGCTCGCCTTACCATTTTTTAGCAACAGTGCATGCTTTCAGGCTGCAAGGGTAAAATCAGTATTGGTCGAAGCACGTGTGGCGCCCCCCCTAGCTGTCGGTAAAAGCTGTCGACCAGAAGAGTTGCGTCCGCCTCTGGTTAAAATACCGTATTTCCTGATGAAGACGTTTTTGGTCGGAAACTTTAGTAGTTTTAAATTCATAATACTTCTGTCCGGTAATGTTTGTGATAATGTCAATACCAGTCACTGCCCTTCACTATATGAACGGAACAGAACGTAGATAAATGGCTTATTGTGCAAATTTTTGTTTGCGAGCGCATGATTTTTATAAATTATTGTTCATTTTATCTTTTAACTGACGCCTGTCTTAAAATCAGTAAATCAGTTATCAGCTTAGTGCTGTTTGGGACACTTAAGCATTTTATAATTTGTCAGTTTAATGGTTCCTTTTAACTTGTTGTTTGTGGTGTATGAGAGAGAACCAAATTGTATAAACAGCATCGTGTGCTTTAGGTATGCCTGAGATTTAGGGTCTCATCTACATGCCAGAAGTTGTGCATGCCCGAAACAGGGGAACGTTACTGTAAAGTGAAGCCGTTTAGTTGTTACTGGCTGGTTGGCCCCACCTTCCCTACCTTGAATGGCATGACGTCATTCTCTTCCCTGTTCCTGTACTGTAACCGAATGCCATGCTGCTGATTTACATGTTGTTTTAGTCTTGAGACATGCATATAATTTTGTTCTGTTTTTTTTCCTCCTCCACCCCCCTTTTTTTCCAGTGAGCCTGGACCTGACATTCGGTTTGCCATCCCTGTGTGCAACTTCTTGAGAGACAGCCCTCTGCTCCCCTCACCGGCAATCTCTTATATTCAATGACGGCCTTCTCCATGTCGCTGCAAGATGGGTGGCGTGGATATAACGGTCCCCGTTTATACACATCAGCAGTGTTTGTGTTTCTGCGACAGTGTCTTGTTCTTTTCCATTTATAAAAGAACACCCCCTCTCCTGGGGCCTGACCCTGCGTGCTTTAAACTTATTAATTGCCTTTAAGTGACACCCAGCATAGGGCTCACCAGCAAACCCCAGTTCTCTTGGTTTTGTTTTTGTGCATATAAGCAGAGGCCAAAGCTGAGGTTTTAGCATTTTTTTTTTTTTTTTTTTTTTTGGTTTTTCTTAGTAATTTAATTCTGCTGCTTCTGCACATAAGCACACATGGAAAATATGTCAGAAAACCCTAACAAGGTTGTGACCTTCCTGGCGCCCCCCCCTCCTTCCCAGAAGAGCAGCAATGGCGCCAGCTCCGATACACTTGTCGGCGAGAAAGTGGGGCCGGAGGTCCGGCGGCGGCGCCACACCATGGAGCGTGACCTCAAAACGGCCGAGCACCGTTTTTTTCGCCGGAGTGTCATCTGTGACTCTAATGCCACGGCCCTGGATCTCCCCAGCAAGGCCTGCTTCCTCACCTCCCCACCTGACTGCGAGCTCAACATTGCCCAGCAGGAACTTGGGACTGGCTTCTCTCTGGGTTCGGAACCTGGTACGTGTGTCAGAGAGGCGGTGGTTGGGGAGCTTGCAGAGGACATTGCTGCCGACGTGGACAGGCTGGCTGAGACCCGGAGCGCACAGCCTGTTCACTCCCATGGTGGAGATAAGGAGCTTTCTTCTAGTTTACCCGAAGAGACACTTCCATCTCTGGAAAAGGAACTTTTGACGGAAAAGCGGGAAGAAGAGGAGAAGGAGGCCGCCAAGGCACGAGCGGAGGCTGAACAGAGGGAGGAGGTGGAGACCAAAGCAGTGGGCACCTCTCCCGATGGTCGGTTTCTCAAATTTGACATTGAGATCGGACGTGGCTCCTTCAAGACTGTCTACAAGGGCCTTGACACTGAGACGACCGTAGAAGTGGCTTGGTGTGAACTTCAGGTAAGATTTCGCCGAATAGTTTTGAGCCTCCCATAAATGGGCTCCACTGTGGACCTCTGAATTATTATAAACCACCTGTACTCAGTTCTGACAATGGATGACTGAAAGCACTTTCACCATTACAGGGAATTATATTTTTGAAGTAATTGCAAAACATGAAGATTGAAGCAAAATGAATGTGGTGTGTGTCTGTATATTTTTTCTAAATTAGTTTTGGAGCCCAGTCATCCATTGTTTACATTAGGTACAAAAGCATGCACTAGATTGTTCATAGCAGAGCAATACAAAAAGCTTGTTTTTGCTAATCTGTCAGCTCAGAGTTACAATCTCTAAAATTTAATGGGATTTTCCTCTGGCACTCAGGCACAAATCCCATGTTTATAAGTACATGTCATAATGTAGAGGTAAGTGCACTCTAAGCATTAGGATGTAACTGTGGCTTCAGAAAACGGTGGATATCCCAGGTGGTACCTTTGACTAGCCTCTTTTCTGAGTTTGTCAAGTGTATTACTCATGATGCTTTCAGGTGGCTCTCTTGGCTCACTTTGTGGCCATTTTTTTAAGACTCAGTCCCTATGAAGTGCCAGAAGTGATGTGGAAAGTCCAGGATTAGGGACCCTTAATTGGCTGAATTAATGGTCATGTGGACAAGCCATTTCAGATGCAAGCTGGGGACTCTATAATTGTGTCTCAGGGGTTGAGTGTAAATTAAGCTGTTGTGTCTAATTACAAATCAGACCACTGGAAGGGAACAGGAGCAACCTCCTGCTGTTATTTAGTAAGATAATTTGCTTTTTTATTTCATAATTTGTTTGGCTGAATACTTATTAATTTTGGATTGCACTGAAATATGCACTGTTCTGTGACCTCCCTCTTGTCAATTTATATTATTGCCTGTCTGTGGGACTTAAGGAAGACATTACTAGGTGCACTCACTGAAATGATTCTCCACATATTTGTCTTGTTTGGTACATCTGCTACCTGACCTCAATATATATTTTTTTGAGGTCCATAGTGAGTGAGGATTTACAGAAATTGCTCTAAGTTTGACAGGAGTTGAATAGTGCAAATAGCAGCCATATAGATGTGGTGTGAATCTGTGATGAAGGTACTTCTAGCTTGTGAAAGTATATGTGGTGCTTGACTGGAGACTTAAGACGTTTGTATCAGTGGCAAGGCCTCTGGAACAAGTTTAAGGTGGGGCTGAGAATTCAGAATGCATTAGAATTGACCTTCATTTTTGTCTGAAAGGGACCATAAGGTCATGGGTATGTGTGCATGTGTGCCTACATACATGTGTGTGAGTGCTGGACTTGAATGACTGAGAGTCTTGTCCTGCCCCTTAGAAGGTCCTCATGGCTTAGGCTTGGAGTTGGACACTTAAGTGGAACTGTTGTCCCTCTCCCCCTTAATAAGGCAATAAATTGCTTTTTTTTTTTCTTTGCAGATTTTTGTTTTTCACCCCTCCCCCTTCAGTTATTTATAGCATAACCTTGTGGTAAAATAATTCTTGTTGTTACCCACTTATTCATATCATCAATGGGGCTAGTCCTAAGCTGATTTTTAATTTTAATAAATAAATATGATGTAAACTAAATTAATGGTAAAATGTCCCTGATTTAAACTTTAAGCTTTGCTTTATGCACATTCACATTAATTTAATGAATTAAATACAATATTGCTGTTGCTTTCATTTTAAAATTATTCACTTATACATACAACTGTAACTGCCAAAATTAAAAAAAATATATATTAAAAAGGTAAAAAAAATGTAGAAAGGAAGCTTTTTCACAATTCAGCCCCTTGCCCATGCAAAGCCTTCCGTTTGCCATTGCTGGGGCTGTCCCAGTAGTGATTTCCCCATTGTTTTTGCTGACTAGTTTCCACCAGGGCTGTGGGGATTCTTTGACTTACTGTGGTTTGATATACTGTGATGATGCCTCTGTAAGGTTCATTTAGATTTGGCAATGCCCCTCCCCAAATTTGAACTGGTAACCTTACTGGGAAGCCTCTTAAATAATGCTTCGTAAGTGAAGTAAATGCAGCAGCTGGTTTTGGTAATACAGTGCTGAGGAGGAAATGAAAATGTAGGTCAGAGTTTGCTGCTGCCGCTTGCTTCCATCTGGCTGTCTGTGAGCTGCGTTATCATGTGGAAATTCACCAGAAAGGAATTTGAAGGCGGAGCAACATCCTTAAAGCCATAGTGTCGTCACCTGTAAATAATGCAAGGGATGGGTGCAGAGGAGGAAAACCTATCCTATGGATTGAGGCCTTTGCCGTTTACCTTTCATTTGTTGAAATTCACTAAGTTCAGAAGGAAGGAAGATGACTAGATGGGCTGGGGTTTCTTAATTTAACCTTGCTGAAAGATCTGTATGTGTGGCGCTTGAAATGGACTTTTGCTTTAGTCAGGTCATTGCGGTTAGTTTGGTACTTTTTGAATACTTGGCTTTACATTTTTAAGTGGGGCTCTTCAACCTATATAACATTCTTTGACTTGAAGCAAAATCACAGTTCAGTCTGATTTTTTATATGTCTGAATCTCAGGCTGGAGCAGTCCCGGCAGCAACAGGGCTTTGTCAGTTACTCAGTGTGGTTGAAAAATCGATCTTCTAAATTTCCTTCCTCCCTCCCTATTTCTCTTTCTGTAGTATCTGCTAAGGCAGTGTTTCTGAAACCAGTCCTCAGGGACCCCCTGATGGTCCATGTCTTTGCTCTCTCTGTTCCCTGGGAGTTGGAAGGGAGTAAAAACATGGACTGTCTGGGGGGGGGGGTGCAAGGACCCTGAGAAACACTGTTCTAATGGGCTTGCGTCATGTATAATACCAACATTTATTTTTCCTGAAAAATATGGCAGAGTGTAGCTCAATCTAATGTGTTAGGATTGTTCAGTTACTAGAGGCTGAAGTTTCAGGGTTGAGGAGATAATACTGGCCATATCCAATGGAAAATGCCTTTCCTTGCTGAACATCGTACTAGATACCTAACAGATCACGTAAAGTAGGGACAGTCATCCAAGAAAGACGTACTAATCTGCTGTAGATTTCCATGCCTCTCTCTGAAATGCAGGGGCCTGGCCTGCCAAGGCTTGTTTGCACTCCCTCCTCCCTTTGCTGGGATGATCTATAGCATGTGACTGAGGGTGCTCCAGTTCCACCGATCTCCTCAGGGTCAGCACTGACGCTAGTGAAGAAAGGCGGCTCTCAGCTGTGCCTCTCTCTCTGGTGCTGTGTTCTGCATGATATGAGCCAAAGGTCAGGGTTGGGAGGGAGGGGACGGCTGTTGGTTCTCCTGGGTATTGCAGTGCTTGGTTCTGCCCTTGTCCGCCTAGCTCTTCTTGGGTACCTGGCCTCCTTTTGGTTACCTCCTTCAGCTTTCTGACTGGGTGGGGGAAATGTTGCAAATGTGATCATCCATGCTTTCTCAGTGCAAAACAACATCGCTAGCAGGTCTAGTGAAATTCTGTTTAAATGATTGTCGTGCTTTCCAAAGAATATGTGAACAAGCTTCTTGTTTTATCATTTCAGGCTATCCATCGACACACGCACAAATCATGCATCATCTGGGAAAACCATTTTCCTTATTGCAAAAGTGGAAGGAAGATGTGCTTTGTTTACGAGCAGCATATTTGGTGGTGTGGCTGGATGTTGCCATCAGATGCTCTCCTGTCTGTTGACCTGCTGCTGTGATTCTATGATGCTGGTGCAGTGTATGTGCCAAGAGTGAATGGGCCAGTTATGAAGGGAAGTAAGAAGGAGAGGAAGTTAGAAGGGATGAGCACCTCCCAGGCCTAGGAATGGGGTTTGGAGGTCTGCTTCATTTGAATGGGTGTCATGGCCTAGTGTTGACTAGGGTAGGCCCCCCAAACCCTATTTGCTCTCTTGCATTCTTCACATTCCATTGGAAGGACGTCAGGCTGCACTCGGGACAATGGAGGCTGGGGGGGGTCGATATACTGCTCTTCTCCACTCCCATGTCTTTTGTGTTTCCTGAGGCCAATTCCAAAATTTGTGATGCTAGTGATACTAGTATAGTGCCCCCCCTCCACGCACCCACGTCAAACCGTAAAATTTGTTTATGAGGAATTCAGAAAGTACTTGCGCTTAAGTAAATGAATAAACAAAAACATCATTCACCTTTAATGTAAACAAAAACTGCTTTGGGTAGAGACAACCCTGTGAACCACCAATCTTGTTCTAATCTGTCGTTTTCTCTTAATGTTACCTTTCAATGGTCTGTTCGCGTTGCAGTAATTGAATAAGTCTTGTACTTTTCCTCTAAATGGAGTCAGAATGATTAAGGACCAGACTACTCTCTTTGCGGTGAAATTAAATCTTCCTGTCTGTGTACCCTGGCTGTGCATAGGCTTTGTCTATGCTTTCTTGCATTGGGTGCAATGTTTCTTTCATGAATTCAGCTGGAAAGTAAAAATTTTTCCATTAAAAAGTAATATAATAATAGATGTTCCATACATCTACCTTCTAACTACTTATTTTGGTCAGGGATATGGGGTATAACAAATGTGTGGGTGTTTATTTTTTGTGAAATGATTTTTGATGTACTTTTAATACTAGATACAAATTGTTCTTATGGCCTATCATTTGATTGTGATTTTAATGAAAAATAGGAATTGAGCAGTAAGTAGGCAAAGTGAAGAAAGTGGTTTAAAAATGTGGTTTAAAGTTGGAAGTTGCATGCATCCTGTGCTTAAGATGTTTCTCCTGTTTGGTTATCACTGACCTCTGTGACTGAGGTGTTTTGTTGGTACTCCTATCTCTCTTTACGTGGTTCTCCACTTTGCATGTATTAAGAACCCTACATAGCTTACGAGAAGACTTATCATGTTTAAGGATTAACATGGTTACTTTGCCATGGCAAGATATTAGTATGACATGGCAGGATTTTCTTATTAAAAAGTTTCTGTTAACACTAAACTGAGGATTGTCTCTGCCCTTTTGATAAAATTGTTGCTGTCCCTTCACATCCATCTGACTAAGGCAGTGCAAGACGCAGTGCTTCCTAGGGTGGTGCATTTGAATCTTGATCCTATTCAAGGCCTGCTTGCTGATCATATGTAAGTCAGGCACAAGGCCATGTTGGTCATGTTGTTTGCGCTTATTGTTATTTATTTATTCATTCAGAAATGGGCTTTATTCCCCCACGTTCAAAGGTCAAGATTTCTAAAATCTCATAACGACATAGTTGGTGTGACCTTTCCAGATGTCCTAGAGCCAGCTGGGGCCCTTAGAAGCCCTCCTTCGTATGCTCGGCAGAGTGAAGGAAGTGAGGGGCTAAAAATAGTTGTACCTCATCTGGTATCACCGCATGATCCGGACTCGAGCTGATGGGAAGCAGTGCTTAATTGTTTGGATCTGAGAGAACCTCGCATTATGTTGTCCCACCAAACCTCACTGCAGCAGCTCTTTTGCTGACTTTCTCCTCAGTTAAGGAGCCCTCAAGATATTTACTGCTAACCTGTCTTCAGGCTTAGCCCTTATTTGGGAGATAGGGGCTATGATGGATCCTTATGTATTTGCATATCCCGAGCACTTCGAAGTGGTCTGAAGTTGCAGTGTTGGTGAAAGAAACTGGTCATTTGGGGGGCAGTGGTTTTAATGTGAGCGGTTTTAAGGTGCTGTGGTTTAGTAGGCAGTCTGGTTACCGCTTCTCAAGCCATGTCAGAGTACGTCTTCCGTCCTGTTGATCGGAAGGCGTGAATGTATCACTGAGGGCGTACTCACACATGGCCCTGTTGCCTTGTACTGTGCCCGAGCACAATGGTCCCCCCCTCCCCACTCCGCTGCTGGTCTGTACTCACATTGCGCTTAATCTGTTTTTGTCATCACCATGTGGCCTTTTAGTGTTGAAGAAAATATAGGAAGGAAAGCACTACCATACAGCACAATGCAATTCATTATTCATGTCCTTATTTTGTGGACACAGAGGTTTATCTAGTATGCAACGCAGTGATTTTTATTTTTTAATTATTCATGCTGCACATACAAGATGATGTACAAGAAGTATTGTGTGTTGAATCCAGTTGTTCCTGGATACTCTCGTCAGTCCAAATTTCCAGCAAACACTGCATCTCTGCCATAGACTTAAGTGATCCTTTGCATCCATGTTTGTGAAATGTTTGCCACTGCCTGATCTGTACATTATTTTATTTTTCAATGTGGTTTTGTATCTGTACAGCCTACTTAATCCATGCCTTCTGGGTCTGGTTCATGTATAGTGTATGTGTGTGGGTCAGACGCGTCATTGACATTATGTCTGTGTTCTGTGCCTGGGCACAGTTAGCGATCACACTAGATGCATACTGTGCCTGAGTCAGATTAACTGTGCTTGGGTCCGCCTCTTCAATCCTGCCCTGGAACGATCACGCTAGTCAAACGAACTGGACTTTGGGGGTCAGAAGTGCTCGGGTACGGTATGGATCCTATAATGTGAGTACACCGCAAGTCTCTGTCCTCGTTCTTGTCTTGGTCTTCCTGGAGAGTATGATTAGGCTGGGGATGTTTCTTCTGGACCCCCGCTCATGACTTAACGATAAAAATCATATATCATGGCCACATTTTAATCAATCGTGGGAACGATTGCGATAATTATATATATCGTGGGAATGATAAATTGTAACGTGGCCATAGTTTGCTTCAGAAATGAATTAATAAAATGTGGTCATGATGTAACTAAAACGAGGGAACAAATTAATAACACGTGGCCATTATATACACACACAGACACACACTTTCTAAATATGTATAAATGCTACATTTTTTGCCTCACATTATTAAGCCAGGTCCTTTCGTGTATGCACTTGTCTAGTCCAGTGGAATGAAAGGTTTTGTAAATCTTTAAATTTGTCATCTGACTCTCCTTTTTGTCATGCCATACCATCCTGGTGTTTGTTTATTTCGGGCTGTCAGGCTTACAGCTGCAGTCAGATGACGCAGAAATGAATCAGGAGCTGTGGAATATCAAGGCCTGACTCAGTGCTGGGCCGTACCAGCCTCGCTGTGACAGATGGCTGGGCTCCTCATCTATTATATATAAAGATCCAGGGCACTTGGGGTTGTAGCAGCCGCCCTGTTCTCTGGAATGTAGGAAGCCCAGCAGCTGAGGCCTGACCTCATAACCTCATAAGATGACTTGAGGCGGCACATCTTGTCCAGCAGGGAGACTTTCGGTCTGTCTGTCTTCTCTTAGGCGCCTTGCTGTCCCTGCCAGCAGTCGTTCAAGTCGTGCAAACACTCCACGCCAGGCCATCTTGATAAACTGTGGACAATGCTCTATTCATATGGAAATGTTAGGTTTTATTTTTAAATACAGATGAAGCATTGGTTGGGATAACCAGATTAACCTGTATAAGCACACTGCATTTTAAATTCCTGGGAAGTAGATGCTTCAGGTCATAAATTGCTTCTAAAGAGCCAGTTTGTTCATCCTATACGTACCTGCTATGACGAAACGCTCTCAGTAGCATGTTGTTTCTTCCTTCTGCCTGCCTGTTGATGTACTCCCCTCACACCTGACACATTTTCAGGGCTAGAACTGCTTCTTGGCAATTTTGAGGTTCCTGATGAACCAGCAGATGAACGAACAATCCCCTCGCTTCCACTGTCCAGGTCTAGGGATAAGGTTGCTTTGATTTGGCCCTTGTTTGCTTTCAGCTGCTACCCTGTCCACCTGCAAAGTCATACAGCCCAGGTGTGCATTGATCCTATCTGCATCCCTGTGATAAATGACCAGGAATTGTTGCTTTTCTGTTCACTCCCTCTCCTCTGCTTATGCTATGTACTGACAGGGCTCTCTCAATGATATTTATGTTGATACGAGTCTGTATTGGGAGGTCATAGGAGGATGGATGGAGATATAAAATATTCCTTTTGTGGTGGGTGGGGGGGTGAATCTACTGTGAATTTGTTTTCTTGTGCCCGTGTGTGGGGTGGGCTGGTCTGGGGATTCAAGTTTAATTTCACGCCCCACTGTGTTCGCCAGCGTCGTTGAATTTCTGTTCAGAAGCGCTGCTGTGTCTAGAAATAGATCTGCGGTGTTATTGTGAACAGGAGTGTTGGTGCTGCCAGCCCGAATCTCCAGCACATGTGACACCGCGCTGCAGTGTTGCGAGCTCTGCTCAGAGCCCTAAGATGTTGGGTCTGCATTTCTCTGTTTTTTTTGACTGGAGATGGGAAATGCACAGCTTCCTGTTGATCTACTGATATACATTGAGTTTCTGAATTATTTATTCACATCTGAGATGGGGAAACTTCACACATACATGCCTGCTTGGTTTTTTAACGAAAGAAAAAAACCCATCGGGGGCTTTTCAGCCAGTTGGTCCAAAACAGCCTCTCTGTCAGTAGCCTAGTGATGCATCACACTTCTCGTTCTGAAACTGGTTTGGTAGTACAGCTTTTGTTTTATAAAAAATACCCAGAAAATAGATTAGGAAGTTTGCATGAACTCTTGAAAGTCATCGCTGAATCTCCCCCATGTTACAGTTTAATGGTGCCCTTGTGGTGCTGGGCATTGCATCATAGTTTCTTGGTGTTCTAGATTTTATATTGTAAGGTTGCTGGCCATGTTAAGTGGACCCCAGCTGCTAGCTTAGACAGCTTCCTGTCTCCATTGAGTAAGCAGTGACTCGGATGCCAAAGTGAACCCCATACGGATGTGATTAAATTTTAAACATGACAGATAATAGGTGACGCAATAAGGGAAAGATGGGGATGAGGTCGTGTACAGCATGGGTGGTGAGAGATGTGAAATGCGCATGGGACTGTGGTAGGGGAGTGGTGGTGTGTCTGGCCCTGCTTAGGTGAGTCACTGCCTGGGCTTCCTATATTCAGCGTTCCTCTTTAGGCATGTGTTCATCTCTCAGTGAAGGCTGCCTGTCTGTTTGTGGGACCCAGGGTCTCATTGAACAGCGAAAGCTACTCCCTCACCGATTTGGTTGTACAGTAATGTGTGTGGAGAGACGGCTTATTACAGTCCTGTTTGTTCTTTATTCTTTTGTTTTGACCAATTGTTAAGCAGCGTTTAAGATGTGAAATGGTTATTATGAATCACCACCTAGATCTGTGTTTGTCACAGGTGACTTCAGTGTTATTGAGCCACAATGAGCCTATTTATCAGTGTTCCTCCCATTTTGGTAAATAAACCTTTATTGGTCTATCAATGTGGAAGGGATTGACAAGCTATCAGTCTAGAGGTGGGGGAAAAAAATCCGTTTTATGATTAATTGTGATCTTGGGTTTGATGATTCAATATCAAATCACAAAATCCCAAGATCGACCTAGTTAATTTATCCCCCTTCCCCGTGACTTTGAATTTATTTTTTGCCTGAATTTTACTTGTGTTGATCCTCTTATTGTATAGGTGGCACTACCTTTTCTCTCACTTATAGGAGGGTTGCGATAGTATTGTGCAGTCGTCTCACACTGCCGTCTTGGTGCACTGTCAGTCATGGTAATGGAGTACTCAAGTCAAGTCAAGTAGGGCTGTATTCTCACACCAGTCATTTTCAGTGCACTGCTTACAGTGATGTGAAATGACATTATATAAAAGTAAAATAAATAAAGAATGTGAAGAGAAAATGGATATTGTTGGATGTGACCTGCTGGCAGTTATGAGAATATTGCTAATTATCTGATTTTTTTTTTTCCAAACGTTATGGGTAACACTGAAACAAATGAAAGTGGCTAAAAGTCAGCAGGTATAATTTATTTCTGGCTGGGTACAAGAACCACAGAGGAAAAAGTTTGATTAATTTAATCTGTGCCAATACCCAGCATTATAATCTGTTTCTTTTCCTTTTCTTTACCCTTTTCCAGCTCACCTCTACTAGCCCATATCTGAAGTGACTCCGTTCCCCATTGTTTAGGCCCCCTCTTCGCCCTTCTTCACTCTGCCTTCTTGGATTGCCTTTTGAGTTGTCCTGTAGGAAGCACGCTTTCTGCCTTGCCATAAATAGAGTCCAATCTGAGGCTGTCTGGTGCTCAATGTTTACTGGTCCAACTTCGCTCATTTTCCCTGAACTCAATTCAAGTCTGTCCTTTGTTCCGAAATGCATGAGGGTTTTGTAACGCTGCCTTTTGTCACAGTGGGGGGCCATCAAGTCTCAAGGTTGCCAATGCAGGTGTGAACACCACTAGGCGAGTGACTTGACCAGCTGCTTTCAGAATGGTGTGGCCATGCTCTGCCCGGGACCGAAGTCCAGGTCATCTTCTGCTGAGCTGCCGCAGCTCTGTGGAATCTCCAGTTCTCTCTCTCCTCCTTTCCCCAGTGAATGGCCTCAGTGGCCATGTCACTGTAGCAGTTATTGAAGCATTTGAGATATGTTGGCCTTTTTGCATGGTTCCTTGTGCCTGATGCAGTCCATTTATGACACGTCTGATATTGACCCTGCTGTATGGTTGCCAGAATGCTTACCACAAACCAGCTTTTTTTAGGTGCTGAGTTGAGGAAATTAAAAATGTAGCCAATTATAATGTGGATTAGACTGCAGAGCAAAGGTTCTGATGAGTCATTCACTTGTTTCTGTCTTATGTTAAGCTTGGGCTAACACTTTCTATTAATTCCACTCTCCTGAGTGTTTTATACACAGCTCATGCTTTTGAACGAAGCTGCTTTGCCAGTTAATTCTGTTGTGGTTTTGCTCCTGCATTGAATTTGTGTGTCATTGACTTAGTGAAGGTGCACACTGCGGTGGGCATCTTCATCTTTCTCCGTAATGAATAATGCTGTTGGATTTCCTGCTATTATTGCTGCAGCCTTGCCTAATAATGAGGTAAAAGGGAAGCTGAGAGAGAAACTGTGGTGCTCCAATAGGCTTTCCTGTGAACAGGTTCAGTAAGCTGGGTCATGGTGGCAGGGTCGGCCAGTGACAAAAACATGGCTCTGTCACTCATGAATGATGGTCACTGCAGTTTGCCATTGCCTCCAGACCGATAGCTTTGAAACCCAACTCCATGTTCACTCTTAATTTGTAGGCATGGATGTTAACTGTGGTGTCCATAACCCTCTGTCCTGCCACTTTCCCCCACTTTCTCACTGCCTGAACCAAAGCTATGCTATTAGACTCGGTGGGAAGAAGACCACCAGAGAGAGAGAAGTTTTTCTATTTGAAGATGCCTTAGAGATTGCAGGCAGTTCAAGTTAGCAATGTGTTTGGTCATTGAAAAAAAGTGTTCTTTGGACTGAACTCTTTCCCTGGTCTCAGTCACGTGAAACCTGAGATTTGCGTAGGATTTTGAGAAAAAAGTAATGTCACTTTTTCTCTTTAAGTGAACCATAGTCATATGATATGCCCAAGGTTATTCAGTTTTCACTAAAGTTTCATTGTTCTAGGGTGTTCTGTTGATGTGCTTATGGTGTGAATTGCCTTTTCCAACAGTTGACACCAAACAGAACTACAGGATATTTTTTAAAGTGTTTTGTTTTTAAGATTTTAATTCCACTTTTGATTTGTACAAACTAGGCAATGTTCAGATGATGCAAGATGGGTTTTAGCTTAGAGCAGTTTGCATTTATTTATTTAGTGCAGGTGTACACAAGTACCTGCATGCAAACTGTTAACTTTTAATTTAAGGTGACATGGGTAATTGAATAAGA
>JAAGVU020000061.1:24063685-24096146 GCA_011763525.2 Mormyrus iriodes
TTAGTGCAGGTGTACACAAGTACCTGCATGCAAACTGTTAACTTTTAATTTAAGGTGACATGGGTAATTGAATAAGAAGAGATTCTACACTGTGTGAGATTTTAAGAACTGAAAATTGCCAGGACTGGTCTTGGACGCCGCTGTTGGAGGTTTATCGGTTTTGTTAATATTCTAAGTAGGGCTGCACAATATCACTTTGTGATTATATAGCACATGCACAATAATCACCAGGGCTTTAGATGATGGGTGTGAACGTATGTCTGGGTGTCGACTTCTTAGTACTATGGTCATTGGACATTTACTTGTGTGCACAATTTGGTAAGCAGATTAGTAGTACACCTAAAATATTAATGAGGCGTATTGTGACGACCAGAAGTTCTGGGACTTAAAAAATTTGGGGAGCTAAAATGTGTGTCGTCCTCTGTGTGGGAGGATGGTGGGGAATGCTGTGGGGCTTTGGCTGGTCTTGACAGCTGATGGACAGACATGCTCCACCTGCTGAGGTGACACTGCATGACCTGCTTCAGGCTTCACATGCTAGATATGTCATACTCAAGGAATGCAGGCTGTAGGTTCTGATGGAGTCTTGGGTCTCTAGGGATTTGCTACTCAAATGTCTAACCATAAAATTCAGGTCTTTGGGGAGGAATTTTAGAAAATAACGAAATGATCTGTCTGGACCAGCTGTAACTTCGAGATGTGAACCCAATAAGACCTTGTGTCACTTATGAGGCGTCCAGATTCGGTAAATCAGTTGCATGTGGTTCATGTGCTTGAGTTCTCTTGGGTATAGAATTATGCGTTACTCTAAGGTACAGCCAACATCATGCTGTCAGCCGTCCAACCTAAATTGACTCTCCTTCTTGCAGCTGTGTCTTAGTTAACATTTCCAGGTATGGCTGCCTTCTATCCCAATCTTCTGTGACTGACTGCCTGTGTTGAGGGTAGCCAGAACAGTCTCATAGCTGCCTGAACTCAACACTCCCCAGGGAAACAGAGCTTGAAGTCTAGTCAGTCGACTGGCGTGTGAGAATCTTGGAGAAAATAATGAGTCTTTGGTGTATTGGTCTTCCCAGGAAGACTATCTTCTTATGAAACTGCTCTGGAGTGTTGCACATATATTGGAAATACCTTCTTGTGGTTGAGTTTGAAAAGTGGATACCTGCTTGAACTCCTTTGTTGTAAGCTCATTGTAACTTCATTTTAAATTATTTCCAAACAGATTGCCACCGGCACATAAAAAATTTTTTTGGTTGAGTAGGAGATGTTTTGCTAAGTATAAGCAGGCTGAGTCAAAGTTTACGGTCTGAAAAGGTTAGGGAACTACTCTTTACATTTATTAGATTGATGATGCGTTTCACTATATGCTAATTCTGTTCAGTCCAGTAAAGATGAAAACCCACTCTCCTATATTTAAAGGATCCAATTTCCATGTACTTTTGGATGGCTGTATACAACTTCATATCAAAAGTAGTCTGTTGATGGCCTAAATATGTGTTAAGCCAGCAAGTGTTCAGACTGGGTTTTAGGGTATTTAATATGAACAAAGGGCAGACAGTCAAAGGGTCGTCAGATAACTTGCTGGCAGTGCCTTTTTGTGTTGGATTAGCTGCAAGCTGCATAAACAACCAGTTAAGCAATGGGCTGTGTATAATCCTATAAATGCTTGCATTAACTATTTCACACACAGTCTAAGAATATGTTAACTGTATTTAGTCATTTTGTTTAGCTTGATCTTTTTTGTATGTCATGTTCTGCTACAATGTAGTAAAAATTAGTATTTAGAGCAGCCATGTAAATTTAATTTTTGTAAATGCGGGTTGGGATTTGCCAGCAATTTTGTGGTACTCTGCTCCATGAAGTGCAGCATTGCCTGTAGCTGGCCAGTTTGCTGCATGATGGTTATCACTGCTTAGAGTGATTCCTCTCAGAGAAGGCAGCTTTCCAGGAGCCGCTCAGCCAAGATGTCCCAGCAGACGTCAGCCTCCTCTTGGCTGAGCAAGGCCCGTTATCCTTCTCTGAAATAACTCCTTCTTACTGCATTACTTAATTCCAGCCTGTGCTGTTGGGCTCAGTTTACAGTGAAATAACCTAATCTGGGAGGTTGCCTCTAGTTTGTCTTTCAGACAGGAAGAGGAATGTGATGCTTAGTCTCTTCACTAAATCAGCACTTTGATTGGCCACATTCTTGTGTACATACATATTGTCTGTCAAGATAGTATTTCTAGCCAAGTTTAAATTTGCTTGGACACAGAATGCTTCTGGAACAGTGAAGTTTGGTGATGTTAGTGAAGCAGGTGTTGACACTGCGTCAGCTTTTAATGTTATTGCCTTGGCCTTCAGTACTTGACTGAGTTGCCATGGAAACAGTCAGGTAATGATCCGTGTCCATAGACACAGTGGTTTGAAGTACAGAGGAAACATTCCAAATGTTTTTTTGTGAGTGAGTGAGTCCCTGGGGTCAGTCTGGACCTGTGGTTATGTTGCCACAGTTGGGCTTGCGGACTGTAGGTTATGATGTGGTGTCAGCCTGTTAATAGGTGGGACTGACTTTATACAGCACTGGGGGGTGAGAGACTCACGGCATGTTGGATTGTAAAGGAGAAGAGCAGCTGCCAGCAGTGTGTGTTTTTTTTGTGCAATCTTATATTGCTATGCAATGCATCACTGACACACATGTATTTAAATTTTAATAGCTTGCATGATTTCAGCTGTGTTCACTAGAACTGTCCTTTGACAAGCAGGAGTCACATTTATATAGTTTATTAAAGAATTCATCCACAGTTCCAGTAACTGTGCATTACCGAAGGAGCATGTCTGTTTCGATTTTAAATTATTTTTTATTTTTTTTAATGAATGAGACGTGTGATAGGCTCTTAAGATGGCTGGAGTCAAGAACAGGTATGTACAAAACAAATGCAGCATGCATAGTTGACAGAGAAAAGCAGCTGACTCAATGTCTGGCGTACCAAAATATGAAACTAAATGGGTGCAGCTTTTTATATTTGCAAATAAACCAGAATGACCAGCCGCTTATTCTGTGCCTGTTGTCAACACCTTCTGAAGGAGTCTAGCATGATCAGCTGAGCTGAAGCTCAACAGTCTAATAAGAAATGGCTTCAGCATTCAACGTACCACAAATTGCTTTTTAAGGAAGAAATGCAGTCAGTTTTCAGTGCAGAGAGGATGGCTAACTTTCAGTAATTGCTAATTCAGCTGTTTATTATATTGACTGTTCTTTGCAAAAGAGATTGATTTTAATTGTGCTAGCAGATTTTTTTTTTTTTTTTTTTTTTTTACTACTTCTTTGCCACTTTGTAGTTGTCCGAGTGACTGATGGATCATAATTCACATCCACTTGCCTCTTCTACAAACTAAAATTTTGGTTTAGACTGTTTTCATGGGGCTTCTTGGAATGGTATATTTTAGCCGGGCGTGTTGCTGCTTGCCACTGATCAAAGTCGTTTTTTGAGATTGGGCAACTGGCCCAGGTGACCCAAGTCGAGTTGTAGTATATTGCATGCTTCCTTAATGGAGTCACATGGACTTGGAGGAAGTATTGGTAGTGGCCTTGGCCTGCTATTTTAGCATATGTCTGGACCTCACAAATATAAGAGCCTGTAAAATATTTTTTTTCTTTGCTTTGGCAGATCCCAGGAATACCTTCAACAACGTGAACATCCCACCGGGGATGGACAGAGGCATCTGTCTATGACACTCTTGACATTTTCTGTTAGCGTCCTACAGACTCTTGAGTTTTTATTAAATGGAATTTCCACCTGTGGTCTAACCACATCTTATAGCACACAAGATTCTGGTCTTAGGCTAACATCTACTTCTAGTGATGCATTTCATTTTGCACTTTGATCGAGGCTTAAAATTAACCTGCTTTTTGCTAATTTTATGGCTTTTGCTAGTGTTTCATCGAAAGGTGATTTTGCTAATGGCCATGCTACAGACAGTTGGTATGAGTAGGGATGCATCTGTTTGTTTTTTTAAAATATGCAAAATCTGGCTTTTTTTGAGCATTGAGCTAGCAGTATTACAATTTTGTGAGGTGATCATGTGGTATCTTCACTGCTTCATTACTGTTTTAAATCCCATGCATGGTGAATGGTTATGGCCTTGAGGTGATACCTGTAGCTGCCCTTGGACCAAATGAATGCCTTGTAAAGGCTGACTTTCCAAGAAGGTTATACTAGCTGCGCAGGCTTGAGCTATGGGAAAACCTCTTCTGAAGATTGCATGTAAAATCAATGTTTGCTGTCACCATGTTTGCAGATGTGCTTTAAAAATGCAGCAGTCTTAAAACCAATTCACTTGAGACACATCCTTTGCATATGTTGTATAATGACTCCTGGTTGTTATACCTGGTGAAGGAAGTTTTAAGACTGCATGTGAGAATTTACTTGTATTTACCATATGCTTTTATCCAAAGAAACGTGCATTTGGAAAGCAATCAGCCAGTCCCTAGAGAAATTGGGGTTAAGGGCCTTGTTCAAGGTCCCATCGGTGAAATCACTCCATCGACAATGAGATTTGAACTGTCGACCTTCTGACCAGAAGCAGTGTCTACCCGCTGACCCGTACATTTCGGACAATGTAATCGAGCCTTTATATTTCCAGAGGGTGGCAGTAACCTGCTTTCGTCTGTAATACAATAACAGCGGGTCGGAATACTAACTTTGCTGTGAAATGAATGATGTTCCCCCCACAAATCTTGTTCCCTTTGTGCATGTTGAGCAGTGTTTCTCAAACCAGTCCTTGGGGACCCGCAGACAGTCCAGGTTATTGCTCCCTCCCAATTCCCAGGAGGGAGCCTTACCTGTGTTCTGTATTAGATTAGATTCCCCTTTTCTGCTTAGCTAACTAACTTTCAGATGTTTGCCCTTGGGGTCACACCTGGTTGTCAGCCGGTGAATGAGATCAGAAGGAGTATAGAGTAGCCTCAGAGTGCTGTCTGGTGTGGAGGCGTGATCGGCATGTGGGTGGCAGTGCCGACACGCCCTGCCGTTCCCAACATGGGCCTCTGTAATGCTCCCAACAGTGAGTGCTGATAGCCTACTTTGGGAGGGCTTTTAAATGACTCCCCTCCCATACTGCCTCCTGTTCACAGAGCTTTGGGGGGAGCTGAAGACACTTCCAGTTTCTCAGTAGTGTACAGCGCAGCTACGTGTATGTCCATTTTTTCACAACTTTGACTGTGTACAACCAATTGCTGGGTTACATTCCAAATGGGTGAATTCCTCCTGAACACATACTTAAGCAGAATTCCTTCAGTAAAAATATCTTATCAAAAATGCGAAGGGGAGGTTTCCCGCTGCTTTTAAGTTGAACACTATGGGTATGGTGTGTTGTCAAAGGCTGCAAGGCATTGCACGATCTCATCGCTGAGCCGCGTCGTCATCTGCATAGCTAGCAGCTGGCTTGCCCTCCCTTGGAGATGAATGGCTTGAATTCCAAGTTTTGCGACAGACTTCCTGTCCTCCACCCAGCACTAGTGTCCCGAAAGCCTGTGACCATGTTTGCTTTTCCTGATAAAGGAACCCAAAAAGTGACATTGTTTTAGGCCTTAATGCTCCCTCCTACTTGACTGATGTTATCTTTGTGGATTCTTGATGAAAAGGATTATGGTGTGGTGTCTCTGTGCGTGGGGAAATGCTGTCCCAACACTGGCTCTACAGGCTTGTCGGGAAGGTTATAATCTGTCTGTTTCACTTCAATGAGTTATCTTCCGCAAATAGACGGACAGTTTATCTTCTTATGCCTCAAGGCACCATGCATCTATACAGCGAATTACAACACTATTTTAGTGGAACTACAACTTTTAAAGAATTGGGGGTGTGGGTGGGGCATTCCTGATGGTGAGAACTGTAAAACACCTGAAGCTGGCAATTGAATAACAATGCAGCCCTCCTGTGATAAACCTCAGCTTTTTTGTGTGTGTCTGTGTGTGTCTGTGTGCATGCGAGTGGTCCAGGTATACCTTATTTTGACATTGTGGTAGTCCTAGAAACTAATCTAATTTTGCTGCATGACTTTACTGGGCTGTGACTGGCGTGGTGTCAGTGTTTGCATGGAGAGGACAGTCACCCCCAACAAACAAAGATTTTCATATCTCCTTGTTATCTTGAACCACATCAGTCAGAAATCTCCAGTGTTTAGATGTAAAATGGCTGTGTAACGTGATGCTGGTTTTGTAGTAACCTTAATGCTTGTTGCAGTAGTACATCTCCTGCGATTTTCTGATTTGATGGAAACTGTTTCATAGGACAACCAAACGCTTTAACACCAATTTAAGATCCCCAATCATAAACCTTTGGTGACAGCATGGGGGGTTTAGCCAAATTTAATAGTTATGTGTAGACAACGTACCGGATAAATGCATCACTCTGATTCTTGGAACATATTGGACGTATTGTGGTTAGGCATTACTAATTCAGTGATGTAGTAATGCCACATTGTCCTGATTTGCGGAGAGTAGAGCAGGGTACAGGCCTCACAGCTGTCTTAAAAGCTGTTTGGGGCCATACTGAGCTGGAGTTCAAAGCAGGCCCCAGGTCCACTGCTTCTCAATCTTAAAGTATCAGTGGGTGGCTGCTAATCACTTCTCAGAAACTTGTGATGAAGGGAGCTGGTGTCGTTTCTCATGAGATTGGGAGATAAATGTTCAAAAGACGTGTGAGTTGTGGGTATTTTTAGAACGGGCCGTATGGAGCTGGGTCAGTGTACAGATTCAGATCAGGAAGTTTAAGGCAGCCGTGGGAGGTGTGGGGATTTGTGATTGATTTCTGTAATGTACCTCTGTTCCACTGCTCTGCGACCGAGTCAGGTTGCTTCACAAAGGCAAATATGAGAGCGTTAGCCTTTAGCTTGAGCTTGCAGTCTGTGGTCCAGACTGGACACAGCTCATTGCTTGTTTCAGGCTTGCGTGTAAAATGTCACTACAAGCCTGTTTACAGTAACTGCTGAGGCCACCATCTGTCCTTTTTGATGCTTATATGGGATTTGCATTAGCAGCACCAACATCATGACAGGAAGTCAGACTTTGGTTTTGATTATAATTTTTTCTTCCTCCAGATGTATTTGCATCACGATCAGACCTAGATTACATTCGGCATATGTTATCACTCGGGTCATCTTGATACAGTCGTATGACATGCCGGGAAGTCAAAGATGTCAGAGTATTAGTATTTCGGAGATTTACTTTCCTGTCACAAAGGAGCATTTCGTTGACGTAATCTGTTGCATGAGGGGAGTCTCCAGTCCTTCTGTATTGTTTAAATCGTGCAAAACCAAAGATTTACCAGTGAGTGGCTAAAATAAGGGGATTTACCTAGAATGACGGATATTGTGGCGTTATAATGACTGTTATAATGTCAAATGAACCACAGCTTCCACTTTCTGCTATAGGATGGTACTTTGTTCTACAACCCGGTTATTACTTCTGACACTTCAACTTATTTATAATGGCAAAGGGTTTTCTTTGTCCTGAACCCTTTCCGATATTTGGATATTTATGACTGAAATTCTCTCTAAATGCTCATGACTTTCCCCTTTGTCTACGTCTGTTTGCTTTGCACACTGATTTTAAGCCAGTTCAAGCAAACTAGATCTTGTTGTCCATGAAGCCTTGAAACTCTTTTCTTTGAACCCAGATCAGCTGGTGAACTTTTTTTGCCATTGTCAAGCCTGTTTTTGGATGCCATGCCAGGACATCAGTTAGTGTTACACTGGCTAATCAATTTAGCCAGTTTAGGTCTGTGGTCTTCCCCTTCTCAGTAACATCACCACCTTACAATCAGCTTCCCCACCCAGGTTTCTGATTGCAGTGGAACAACGCATAAATCCAGCCTTAGTTCTTGTTTGGACTTTCGTGTTTCGGCATGATGGTGTAAAGACAGTGACTGAGTGTCCCTTACTCAGTCATGCTGGCCTGATATTTCCTGTGAACAGCAGAGTCCATGTCGGCCTGCTTGGCCCTCGTACCCTGGGAGGCATTCCGGTGGGACGGTGGTGGGGGGGTGCTTCTTACTGTGTCTCAGTTACTAGGCAGCAGCACCAGAGGGTCCAAATGTGAAGTTCAGAGCCGGGCTCTGAGGAATTTGTGCGGCCTGGGGGATTGCTCTCCCTCGTTGTGGCTTGCTTTGTGTCCATGCTTTATTTATAGAAGGTCTGGCCGGCTCCCATTTTGATTGTGCTTGCTTTTGTGCATGTGTCAGTGCTGCTATGTATGGGGAAATGCATCCTGCTTGTAAATGTAGGCAAGTTAATTTAAAGATGTGTGACTGAATTCAGCTACGATGCAGGTTAACGGCCTGGTCACTCAGCATTATGGCTGTATCCCTTTGGCTTGACTAAGGGGCATGAGGATGATGGACACCACTTAAACCCTAATGGCTGTTCATTGCACTTGGAAGGCGAGATGCAATTGCAAGAAAAGCTTATGTTCAATACAGCAGATGGGGGGGCAGCATTGGCAGGCTTTGACGTCATGGTAGCCACTAGTTACCGAGCTATTTAATTGGCCCCCTCTTGTCCTTATTGACAGACATACCTGTAGAGTCTCCATTAGCTGCGCATGTTGGTACATCTGACCTCAACAGGCAGCAGGAAAATGTCACTCCTCTCTCCTTCACCAAGATCTGGGCCATGATGGACACCTCATCAGTCTGCTCCAGCACTCCACACATGTTCAAATAGCAGGCCTGTGCAGGGGTTCCAGGCTGTGCTAGGATCAAGATTTTTGCAGATACAGGTCCATGTTCTACATCCTGACCTCCTGGCAGTCACGGTATGCTGCGGCTGTCTGCTGGAGCGGGAAGGACCACAAGCCGTGGGCCTTAGAATCAGGACTCTCGGCATAACTGGATCTCTGCATGGAGGAAGGACACATGGCCTTTATGGAAGACGACTAATGCAAACACGTAACTGCTGGGTCCTTATGACTGAGCAGTGCATTTCCTTCCTTAATTTAAAGTCACAAAAATGGAAATGCCATGTCCCAAACAGAAGCTTAAAATGGCATTGATTCGAAGCATGCGTCTTTAGTTGTCTTCTCCAGTTTCATTTCCTTTAAGTTCTCTGGTTAGAACACTGACAAGCTTGTGATAACCTGTTCAGTACCCAAGAAGTGCTGTATAGACGAGTCATTGAATCAATCAGCTCTGTTGGAGTGAAAACTGGGAATAACAGCTGGCTGTAAACTGCTCAGTATTTACAGCAAGCAGGCCTTTTTGGTCATAAACTCCTGCAGCGTTGAAAATGCTGTAGGTGTTATATTGTATCTTTTAAAAAATCCAGCACGTACTGGGTTGTGGATATTTCCGTCCAATTCATGTAAAGTGTTTCTGTTGGCACAAGAGTGTGCATGTAGGTGGTGTAGTGCCGTGTTCTCGCGTCGAGCAATATGCTCAGGGTCACCGTGACTGATGGTAAACCCAACCTCCCGCTGCTCCAAACGGCTTCAGCCCGCATCCATGGGCCACCTAAACAAACAATGCGGCGAGCAGCCTTCCGGTTTTAACCGCGCACTCTGGGGTACAGCCGGTTTACTCAAAAAGGCAGGAGTCACTGGCAGTCAGCCGCTCCCCCTCGCAGTTGGGTAATGGAAAAGCACGAGGACCTAGAAACATGATCCGGCAGCCCAGATTCCATATGCAGTAAACACTCGCTGCTCATAAACACAGGCTGCATGTGTCTTTGTTAATTTCCTGTAACCCGATAGGCCTCTTTATCTGCGTATTTCAATGCATATGGCAATTAACCAAAGTTGCCCCCCCATGGTCTAGGTTCTTTCTTTAACAGTCTACAGATTTAGGACCAATTTTCCATCCTCAGCATTTTCGCTCCGCTTTGAAGGTGGACATGAGAATGTGACCATCTCCAGGGCCACTTTAAGCAGAGCTTTTCTAACCTTAGGGCCGATGTTGCTGTTCAGAGGTGTATAATATATTTCTAGGTAGGAGTGAAGCTTATGTTGATTTATGAAGCTCCTGTTCATCTTTCACTAAGTGCTATGGAGTATCTCTGGTTTCCTGTCAGTCATGTAACTGGAACTCTGTCCGTCACTGTTTTGGCCAGAAAGCGGTGGCCAGTTACGTTCCCCTTTCTTACCCATTCAGTGTTGTTAGTCGAACAAAGGTGATTTATCTTTTTCTGTGTTTCTTGGGGCGGTTTCATATAATGGGCAATGCAGGCATGGCCCCACAGATGAATCCTTAAACCTCCCCACAGGCAAGTGGATGTTAATTATCGCCCCGTGGCCTTCTGTGAAGATTGGCTTCCCTAACATTTGTTGTGCAGATGGCCCCGTAGAGATAAAGGTGTGCTTTTTGAAATATGATGTAGGAACTGCAGTAATGGGCTGCCAGCGGTGTTCTGGGGGCTGGGGGGTTTATTGTGTGTTTTTTTTTGTGATTTCACAGACCCAATTTATGGATCACCCTCTGTGCTGGAGCCGCCCACAGGACTGGCTGTAGGTGAAAGTAGGTCATGGTGCAGGGAATGGTATATGAGCAGCTCCCTGCAACGTGTCGCCCCACTGGGCCAAAGTGTGTGTCGTTGGACGTTGTGTGTAGTCTGACAGCAGGAAATGTGGTCACTTTAATGTGTTCTCTAGGAAACGTAGGCCTCCAAATTGCCGGGCACTTTTCTCATTTTAACCTAAACAAATACTTCTGCTTATTTGATGATATGTCATGTTCTACCTGCACATATGAGTCTGTAATTCCTAGAAAGCATCTTTTGCTTGCTGCACTGTACACTGTAAGGCTGTTTGCCGAATCCTACGGTTTCATTATTTTGGCACAGATGGCTTGTGAAAATGTCATTTTGTCTTGATTACAAGGTTTTTTTTTTTTTTTGAGCTTTCAATGTAAGTGCCCCCCCTCCCATAGGAGATATGCACATTCATACTAGACCATCATTCAAAATGGTAAAAAAAGAGGGACAGTGGTATGTGTATCGTGCAGTGGTTGAAGACGCCCCCCCCCCCCCCGTAAACATGGTTGTTGGTAAGCCCTCACTGGCCTTTTGTGGTACCTTACTACTCCTGGGTAGATTTTGTTTTTAGAAGAGAGCTAAATCAAGGGTAATGAGTCTGCCTCAAACTGGGCCATGTTCTGGAACTTTGTTTGGCTTGCTTTGCATTCTGGGATAGTTTACTGGCTGTTATGGGCTGCTCCTCTGCCCATTGGATTTGCACTGCAGGAGAGGGAGCAGGGAGAAGTGGAAATGACCCATCCCTGTGAGCATCACGAGGGCCGGGGAATTACCTGGCACCGGGCCTTTTGGGGAACTGGAACGATTCCATAGCTGATGTAGTGTCCCCTGTTTGGTTAGTTGTTATTAAAAGTACACGCTTGTTTACTAAGAGCTTGTTAGATTAGGGCAGTGTTCCTTTTCTTGGATAATTGCATAAAACGCTACAATATGCCTCAGTCCTTTATCCAGTATTTACACTGTTCATGGTTCAAATTCTCCTAAGTATGTTCAGAATTTTTTTAAACTACTTTTTAGCCTTAGATTTTGAATCCTGTTCCTTAACCCTTGCTGAGCTGGAGAAGGTCAGCTATCCACCCCCACGCATGTTTGATTTTCCACACATGTTTCATTTCTCAGATGGAGCCTGGTTCTGTTCTCAAAATCAGAAACCCTGTGTATCGAAACGGCCCTCCTTGATTGGAGAGTTCCGAGCTGGGGGTGTGTCTTTTTGCATATACGTGTCTGAGTGCATGTGCAGGCGATGTCACATTTTAACCGCCCTGCCTGCTGTCCCCCCCCCCCCCCCCACGTGACAAGCAGTATCATTGCACTCATCTTCTGCTCTGTCTTTGATTATAGCGCCCCGGTGCTCACTTACATTTATGGACAATAATGTAAAACAATAATGATGTAGCTTTCATATCGGTTAAAACAAATACCCGCTGCTGTATTCTCAGCAGTGGTGTGCTGTTATTTGCAGTGAGTCAAAGACTATGCCGATGCGTTTATGTAAAGGCACGCACACCTTTACATTATTGCTCGCAACTTAATTTGTCTTGTTTATTCATCGTGCTTTGCTGGGGTGAATGTTTAATGTAGATGCCGCTGTAGAATTTTAAGTTGAAAGACTTGAAAGACTGGAAATAATGTATTTAACTGTATGACGGTTGTTCTCACTCCTTGCTTGTCCCTAGGTATGAGACTTGGTGGAACTGCAGGTGGTCTGCAGGGGTGATAGCCCAAGTTTCTCTCCTCCTTTTACAATCCTTGGTCAATGGGCCCTTGCAGAAACTGTTTGAGACTAGTTGGAAATGTCCCTGCAGTAGATGTGAGAGCAAATTTGTGGTCGTTTGAATGGGTTCTGCCTGTTGGGTCTTTGCAGAGCTTGCCTTGGTTCTACATGGTTGGAACGGACGATGCATTCAGTAAGTCCCCACCTCATCTTCTGAGTCGGTAATCCTTTTCGCAACCTGCATGACAAGTTGCTTGTGGATGATAGGTTTCTTGTATGCCTGTGTGAGGGGAGTAAGACGTATAAGTGGCTGCCTCTGACGCCTGGGCCTGACCAGAGCACAGGCCATGGCACTGACCAATATGGCTG
Source organism: Mormyrus iriodes (assembly GCA_011763525.2). Taxonomy (NCBI): domain Eukaryota; kingdom Metazoa; phylum Chordata; class Actinopteri; order Osteoglossiformes; family Mormyridae; genus Mormyrus; species Mormyrus iriodes. Next base: position 24,076,272 of record JAAGVU020000061.1, read on the forward strand.
CATGTTCTGACCAATGGGAAGTGAGTGAGATGGACAGATGACTGTGACGTGTGTGTTCCATCAGAAGGCCCAGCAGCTTATCCTTCCCTACGTGGTGCCAGATAAGAGAAGCCACTTAGAAGACATGCAAGAAATAGCCTAGACTGGGTTTCTGGACACTCCTTACGCACTGTAATTACTGTTGTTTCCCTCTGGCAGCCTTATGATGAACAAGGGATTTGGCCTGGCTTGGTCTGCTGGTAAATGGTACTTTTTTCCCTTTTAGATGTCTTTTTCAATCAGCACAGTGTGAAAGAAATAAAAATACAATTGCTCTCTCACAGCTGAATTTGTGACCTCTGTCTCTTTGCTAGTGGATAGAAATGATGCAACTGGCTGCAGTTGCTTGTAATTTGCACTCGGGGCCGGAGCACGGGTCCCTGATGCCGCCACCGTGGGCATCATGGGATTTGCCAGCTGGGGAAGCATGGACTGGGGCTGAAATGAATTTTGCTGGATTGGCTCCTCCCTCCTCCCTTAACTTTGTCATCCGTGTTTATTATGCTGATTTTAGGTGGTTTTTCTTAAATTTTCTTACTTTAAAACGAACACCAAACAGAACTGGGCCTGTGGTTTAACATCAGTGCTTTGTTTGGTCTGCCATGTGCGTAAAAGAAGCGGCCGGTCTGTAACATTTCGAAGATCATTTCCCATGTTCCCATGCTCAGGGATGATCATGTGACGGGTCAGAATCTCAGCGTTTCCTGCCAGACAAGCGAGTCACTAACGAGGCTCCTTCAGCCCCACGTCTGCCCCGCTAGGCTGAAACGTAATTACCATGTAATCGGGTGCGTGTGTGTGCTGGGTTTGTCCATTTCTTTTTAATGAGCCGCATTGTCATGTTCATGAGAGAGCATGTCAGTGAAGTTCCCACAGTGGCCAGCTGTGCATTATCACTGTGCTTCTGTATCGTTGAGCCTGGCGCCTTGCTCCTTTCTTGCAGGACCGCAAGCTGTCCAAGTCGGAGCGGCAGCGCTTCAAGGAGGAAGCAGGCATGCTGAAGGGCCTGCAGCACCCCAACATCGTGCGCTTCTACGATTCCTGGGAGTCCCCCACCAAGGGCAAAAAGTGCATTGTGCTAGTGACGGAGCTCATGACCTCGGGGACCCTCAAAACGTAAGTCTGACCCTGTGTCTCTCCTAGGACTGATCCAGCCTCCCATATTCTCTTTTTCAGTCCTTCAGTTTGTCTGTCGAATTTCTGAATTTTTTCCCCTCCTCATGTCAGTTTATTTTACTTTTTGGGAAGAAAATAGCAAAAATGTCTGTGACTGGGTTCCTTGTGTTGTGGATGGGGGGGTGCCCAAACACTAGCAACAGCAGTGGACGTGTTAGTGATGGACACAGAAGGAGTACATGAAAACTGCACCCCCCTGTGGACTCTCAGTCCGATGCCAGTATTCAGAGTCCCTCTCTTGTACCCTCTCTGCATTCCTACCACCTTAACAGCCCAGTGAGATCTGTAATTAAAAAAAAAGGATATTTTTGCTCTGACACATTGTGCTCTGTGATTCAGGCTACTGGCCTGCCTGCCGCTGCATGTCTCCCCCATCCGCTCTCCTGGCCTGCCTGCCTGGGCCGGCCTGGGTGGGGACACGGAGGGAATGAACCGGGAGTTTGCCGGTGCCTCTGCCGCCGGCTGCTGTAGCGGTTTGCGTGATCAGACATGATGTCTGTCAGAGTGGGTTGGGGTGTTTGTCTCCCCTCCCCTTGGTCCCGCAATCATAGGGATTGCTTTTTTCCCTTTACGGAGAGATCAGTGTTTGAAAGGTGAAGCTAGCACCCAATGGTAGCAGACATCCTGTGATGTCAGGATTAACCACCAACGATGGGTGTGGCCAGCACTTTGACTTGTTAGGTGGATAATCTCATTCCTAACCTCTGATCGAGGTTTTTGGTATCCTGCAGCTTTCCAGAAAACCTCTGACTAATCAGTTTAGTTTCTTTGCGTGTACAGTGGCCATCCGGTTATATGTTTGGTTAAACCTTTGGTATGAATTACCGAAGCCACTCTAATATGACAGGAAATTAGAGTTTTTCTTGTAATACTTGCATTAGGCGTGGCCCATGTGTACGTGCAGAATATTATTTGGGGTGGGTAGCACGACACAGCCCCCCGTGTGCGTGGACCTGAGGACGTTGCAACGATGGGGCTTCTTGGACTGTGGTTGACTGCTGATGATTCTATTAAGGATGCCAAATCTAATGGAAGCACAGGGATGCACTCCCGTGAGACGTGTCCTGGGTATGCTACTCTTGAAGAAGCCCTCGCCTCTACAGCACGGCCTGCAGTGCCATCTCCAGGGTTATAATTTACTGTTGTCAGAACAGAAGCGGCACCTGTCATCCGCCTTTGAAGTGTGTGTGTGCGCGTGTGCGCGTGTGCGCGTGTGCGCGTGTGCGTGTGTGCGTGTGTGTGTGTGTGTGTGTGTGTGTGTGCGCGCGCGCGTGTGTGTGCGCGTGTGTGTGTGACTTAAGTGGTTTAGCAGCTGAAATATTTACCCTATTTTGTCATGGCTGTGATTTGACATTTTTGTTTTTATGTGCATTTTGCCCCCAAACTGGGTCCAGAATTAACATTTCCAGTAAGGTCAGCAGGGGCTATTGTGTTCTCAAAATACCAGCCTGTCTGCAGGAGCTTTTTTGCAGGTAACCTTGTGAAGATAGATAATGCTGTTTTTCCCCTTCACGTTTTAAATGGATTAAATGCTGGGTTTGGAAGGACACCTGTGCTTGATTTAGGGAAAATGCTGCAGTAAAGATCAGTTCCTTTCTGCTTGACAGGGGAGAACAGTGGAGATGAATTCAGCTTATAGTACACACAGCATTTTCGGCTGTTAACGTTAAATGTGCTGGGTGTCAAAAGCCCTGTGATGTCAGAGTGAAAGTACATAGATGGCACACACTAACCCAAGAAAGAATTGCTGCTTTTTTGGGGTGGGATGTGTCCTCCTCCTGGGTGGAACCCTGTAGACCTGTGACTTTTTTTATGAAACCACCTTATTGTCAATGTCAGAGATTCCAGAGTCATGGTGACTCAGGCCACACCCCTGTTTGTAATCCCGTCCGCTTGGCCCTCACTCTGCCCAGGTACCTGAAGCGCTTCAAGGTGATGAAGATCAAGGTGCTGCGCAGCTGGTGCCGGCAAATACTGAAGGGGCTGCACTTCCTGCACACGCGTGCCCCTCCCATCATCCACCGGGACCTCAAGTGCGACAACATCTTCATCACAGGACCCACAGGCTCTGTCAAGATCGGCGACCTCGGCCTGGCCACGCTCAAGAGGGCCTCCTTCGCCAAGAGTGTCATAGGTACGAGTCAGCAGACCTCGGTCGCCGTCCCCCGCGTCTCCTCCCAAGCTCTCCAAGTGCCTGTTGAATTTAAAATATATTTCGTGATGTTCGATTTCTTCAATAAACGTAAAGGGACTGGGTGAATTTGTAAATATATTTTAAATTCAGTTTCTGAATGTCATCCTCATTTTGATTGCTGTTTTGGGAAGCAGAGCTCAGTTTTTCCAGCCCCCTCGCAACAAAACCAAACCTCAGTAACTGTAGCATCTCCAGTTTCTTGCTGAAGAGTGTCCACCCTCCATCAGGAAACTAGAGAGCAAAGCGGCCATCTGTCACTTTCAGCAGCAGAGGACAGCAGTTTTTCCACTTCTCCTGTCATTTCTCCCTGTGCAAAAGTGCATATAATGGGGATATGGTAGGAGCAGGTAAAGCTTCTACGTTTGTGGGGGACAGGGCAGCACAGGAAGTCGCAGTGTGGCTGCATGAGGGCAGTGTGGGCCGTGGACGATCACTTCTTGTGTCTGAAAACCTGTGCTCTGCACTCAGTGAAAGCTGACCTGTATCCAATGGAATGTAACATCTCTCTTTCAAAGGGTTTGCCTCATCAGTTTTTTCTTTCTCCCCTTCTCAGTGTTTTAAGGTCACATGATTATTTTGTCTGATCATCTACCTGCCTTTTTCCTTTAATCGACAATTTTTTTTTCCTTTTTTTTGTTTTACATTCTTGAGTATTTTTTTTTTAACTATAGGCTATAACCTCAACTCTGTCGCTCAATCTGCAGTATGGATTTTATTATGTACTGCAGTTTCAACAGTAAGTATACAGAAAGTGGTCCTGGTAAGTGAACATGCGCTACGTGACCTTTTCAAAAACAAATTCTTGCACTTTCCCAAATAACTCGGTTTTTCTTTGAAAGGCCTTTGGTTTAGTTCCCAGTGCTTCTATGGTGTACAGAACAGTGCTGTTCAAACACGCTAGCTATGGGATCTGCTTCTGTTAGCCTCTAACTACCTAAGCTTTGCCTTCTCACAGGTTGATGAAAAGGTAAGTTGTGCAGAAAACTATTTTTATGCTTGTTTGTTAAGGGTAAGGTACACTTTGACAAGTTAGTTCCATAGCTAGTAGTTCTTCACTTCACTTGTTGGGCTAGCTTGATTTTTGGGGGTAAATTACCCTTTGGCACCTCAAACTAACCTCATTACAACTAGGCACCTGCAGTCAGGAAAGGAGAGGGAAACTTACTCTGGATTTGTCTTTTATTTTGTTTCGTTTTTAACCTCCCGCCCCCGCTCGTTCCCTCTTGGCCTATTTGACTCACCCTTGACTGATTGGTGTAGCGTTAGCAGTCTGGCACAGGCTAATTTACACTATTTGGGCCTCACAGCCTGTTCTGTGCACCAACAAATCTCTCAAGACCCCCGAAGGCCTTACAGAGAGAAACCTGTGCTTCATTCACTGCAGATTGACTTAGCCCGGCTTCCCTCCCCTCTTTCTTTTGTCCCTCCCCCTTCCGCTTTCCTCTGTCTTCTCACAGGGTCTTCTCCTCCAGCGACTGCCGGCTTCGTCCGCCCCCCTCTTCCTCTCCCTCCTCCTCCTCGCCCTCCTCGGTGAGTAGGCCGGAGGAGTCTGCAGTCTCAGGCACTGAGAGTTCTGAATCGTTCTTTTGGTTTAAGGTACCCCTGAGTTCATGGCTCCTGAGATGTATGAGGAGAAGTACGACGAATCAGTGGATGTGTATGCCTTTGGGATGTGTATGCTGGAGATGGCCACCTCTGAGTACCCGTACTCCGAGTGTCAGAACGCGGCCCAGATCTACCGCAGAGTTACCAGCGTAAGTCCACCCTCCCTCCGGCACATCCCACCGTATTGCTCTCTCTCCCCGTGGCCAAGCTTCCGTTCCTGATATCACCCTCCTACGCCCCGAGCTGCCTCTCCACACACACACACCCACTGTTGGTGATCTGGCCCGTGTGGATCTTTCAGGCATTGGGCCATTTCGGTTCAGTTTTGCTCCGACGAGCAGTTTCAGAGCCCAAGGTCTACTATAAGGAAACATGATGTTCTTTACTGTGTCTGAAGGAGACAAGGGGACAAACAACAGTGAGTCTCGGGGTTTAGGCTCTCATAGAGTGATGGATCAGGTGACAGAGGATACACGCCTCTTGTCAGGAGAAGATGGATAATGGTTATTGTTTAGTGTTCAAATGCAGTCTTGTTCATATTGTTTTGGAGGTCTTTGCTCTGTCTGTTTTGCTATGTACAGCTTTTGATTGGCATAAATGAGGTTTCGCAATTTGAACTATGTTCTGCAATTCTAATCAGATTTTTCCTTTTCGATTATGCTGCCTAGTGTAGCTCAAATGTGGGCTTAACACACAGACTTAAAACAGCTATTCAGAAGTCTGAACGAAGTAGTTCAACCTTGTGTGGATATTAATAGTAAGAGCAAAATGACAAATGGAGATTCAGTCTTCAGAAATGCAGAATGTCGACGTGCTGCCAGGCTTCATCAAGCGAGCAGTTTGTCTTTTTTAGGTGCTGGACAGATCTGTATGAGCTTCAACCTTGTGGTCTCATTTGGCTTTTGTTTGCTTTTAAAATTCATTAACTGGCGGTTAGTTTATTCCTGCTGCAAATTGAGTTGATTTTTTTTTTCCTCTGCTAAGTGTGGCATCACGAGGAGCTGCAGCACAGCAGGGGCAGCTAATGCAGCATGTGATGCAGAGGAGTCTAAAGAAAATGAGCTCGGTGATGTAGGGTACTTGGCTGCCAGCAGGGGGTGCTGCTGCTGCTGCTCTTTCTCCGCTTTAGGGAAATGGGATGTCTAAAGAGAAATCCTGAAGCACAACAATTTCATAAGTGAATATTTCAAAGCAAAAGAAGATCCTGCATTATCCTGCGCTTAATCACGTGGTCCCTCTGAGCAGCTTCTGCTAAGGAACCTCCAGCATCCTTAGATCGTTTCCACTTTAATTAATAATTTATTATGCATAACAGTTCACAAGGCATGCAATGTACAAGTAAGATGGTACAGATACTACACTAATTAAAAAATATCCATTTTTGTTAATATTACTTTAGGGTATTAGATATTTAACCATGTAGAAAAGCCTCAAAAGTATAATGCAATTAAACATTACCCCCCACCTTCAGTGCAATACCTGGTATAAGAGATTTGCTCATCCAGTTTTCCTCCAGCATTATCAAGTTGACGCAGTTACCCAACCATCAGTGTCTCCCACATTTTTCTTAGAGTAGGTTTTTATCTTGGCAGATTAACGTTGCCCAGCAAGCCGTTTGTTTAATTGACCTAGCTCCCTACTTATTCTAATGATAATGTAGGGGTGAATGTCACCCACCCCCTCCCTCCCAGCTTCTGGCAGCGTCAGTCACACAGATTGGAGACACAGCTGTTATCTTGAGCCTCTGTGTCGAGAAGGACTTCGAAGGCTCAGCCCAGATCTTACTGACCTCAGACAGCCTTTCCTGATTGCCGCTGTCCTTATTTTCCCCCTTGCGGTTTAAACAGGCGGAGAATGAGAAACGTTTCAGATAAGGGATGAAGGGGAGGTGAGCGATTTAATGATGTGATGGAGGTGATGTTTCTCGAACTGGTTCCCATGACGTCATAAGCTGAGAAATTGGAGTGATCATCAGTTCTACTTCAGGGTTAATTCATTGAGAGACTGGGAGTCGAATTGTGCAGTCAGTTTGTCTTCTGCAGAATTGTATTGTTTTGCTTCTGAACACCTCTGTGTCTTTTAAAGGCTAGATGTCCATTGCCTTTTTGCTGGCTCACACAATACTCAGATCGGCAAGAGTCCAGTGTAAAGCCACCCATTCAGAGCTCTGGGGTGTTGGTAATGAGCTTCTTAATCGCTTCCTTATTCCACTGCCGCTCCTCATGCTTGATTCAATTGCCCGTTCCATCATCCCTAACTTTGTTTGGCCATGGGGTTTTTTGGTGGTGGTGTTTATATAAAGGGCGCTATGGGAAGGAGGGCACCGTCAGGGTGTAGGGAGCTCCTAGTGCTCTGTGTACCTGTGTCATCTATATTTTGAACAGCTCATTTTCTGACTCAAATTGGTAAGTGTTTTTTTTTTTCTTGAGCAAATCAAGGGGCATGCTATCCATTTGATCCTTTACAGAGCTTAATGTAAATGTGTATATTAGGACATGTTCTTAAAGGCTGCTTTATTCTGTGAAAAGCATTTAAAGCTATATGCCACACTTTCTGAATGCCTTTTGATGCCTTGTCTAGCATCTAAGATGGTTTGTCCCATATGTTTCATTGGCTTTTATGAAAACCTGTTACAGCAGTCGTCATTTAGTGTGCAAGGACACCTGTAAGTCTGGACATTTTTGCATTTAGATGGACGACTCTGACAGTTCTTTGGATAACCCGTTACCTGATTTGCAAGATCCGATATCTTTCCATGCCACAGTAAATGGATACAGATTTAAATCTGATCTGTTCTAATAAAGCTCCTATCGAAGGTTTGATCGTTCTGTTAGTTCTGTGCAGGCTTTGTAAATGGAGCATGTGCCTTGCATAGCTAGCAGGCTGTCTTTTTTTTTTTTTTTAAGTGCACTGCATGTTCTCACTAAATTTGATCAGCGTTAACGGGCAAACTTGGTGGGCCAGTTGTGATAGCTCAGAACCACAGTGTTTTGATCAAGAGTTTAATTGCTCACCTGTTCCCCTTTGTGGTTGTGTTCCTACATTAATGGCTAGTGGCAGGGGGCTGGTCCTAGTTTGATGATTAATTTAAAACAGCATCATAACTGCACTTGGCATATTTGTGGGAACTCAAACATATTTGCCTTGCGTATGCCTGCCAGCTGGGTTAATAACTACCAGAGCACTACCAATAAAGGTCCCATAAGGGCAAACATGAGGTAAAGGGCAATTACGTCCCTCCTGTCAGTCTGAGGATGCTCTTTGGTTTGGCCCAGCTCTGGGCAAGAACGTTCTTTAATTGCTCCCCCTTGTGGCAAGGTGACTGGGTGTTCTGTGGGTACCCTTTGATAAGGGAAATGAAAAACGCCCAGTCAGACTAGACAAGGTGCTGAGCTGTGCGCTGTAGCTGTTAGAGAACGCAGCAGGTGCATGCTCCCTCTTCTCCTCAAATCCTGTGAATCCTGTTTCTTGATTGTCCTGCCAGAGTTCTGAGATGGCTTCAGCAGCTAGCTGAGCTCTGCTGCCCGCATATTGCTTCGGACGTACACACGTTGGTCTAGACTGCCTGCACTCCCTGGTTTTGGAATGCAGGTGGGCTAACAGCCATGAGGGGACGATGCTGGTCGTGCGTTTGCCCAGCCCTGTAAATGCAGCAGTTCTCCATACTGCATTATGGGCTCATATTGGTCTTCTGAATTTGGGTAACTACGGGTCTGTAAAACCAGACTGGGGAGCAAGACCTTATTTCTTATCAGTGTCTTATTTGCATAAGAGTTGATTTGTGGATTTTTTTTCTCTGGTACTTGAATACACTATTAACCCAACTTCACCACCAAAATTCCTTGTCTAGTAAGAGTGCAAGGTGTCTTCTTCTATATAGGTCCCCCCCTGTTAAATAAGCTGACTGCTCTGGCCTCTTGCTTTGGTATCCATTTCAACGCTGTGTGGTGTTCTGCCCTCTCAGGGTGTGAAGCCCGGAAGCTTCGACAAGGTAGCCATACCAGAAGTGAAGGAGATCATTGAGGGATGCATTCGTCAGAATAAGGACGAGAGGTGAGGCTTGCCAGCCAAACGCATTCAACGGGCAGTGTTGGGGTTACCAGCAAAGTGAGGACCAAGTTCGAGCTCCTGATTGCCTTGTTTCTACTATCCCTGCCTGCAGTGGGAGTGTTGGGAGCAGCACCTACTGATAAGACGAGCTTAAATGGTCCTGCTGTAGAATTACACCTTTTTACTTCTTAACAAAATTTGACTTGGACCTTAGAGTCTGTGCTGCTGCATACTTTGAGGACGGACAGTGATGTTTCCCCTTTCTTTTCTTTAGTAACCTTTATGTGCAGGATTACCCGCACAGCTGCCTTCGTAAGGACATTTTGGTATTGTGCTGCTGTTAGATTTACGTGGGAAGTTGAGGACTTGGCATTAGGGCAACCTGATTAACTGTCCCATTCTAAAAAAACGCAGTTCTAGCACCACATTGATAACTAAGGTGGTAGTTTCACATAACTCTTTAGACTCTAATGTAAAAATCCATCCACTCTTTACTCGCTTATTCTCAGCAGGATTGTGGAGTAATGTAAATACGCTCGATTAACTTTACATAGAGCATAAATGTTATTTGTATATGGTACATTGGTTTGATTTGGACAATTTAATTTGTGGCTTGGAAGCCATTTAACTTCCATGCAAGTTTTTAACTTGTTTTCTTGCTTGTTTTTGAACTACGACGACCATCAGGTAAACTTTATTATAACTCATGCGACTGTCACGTGACACTCAGTAACAGCACGTCGTCATTTTTCTGAATTGTCCTGTGGTGTTTTTTGTGGTGGTTAGTTATCTTTTTAATTGTGTTTTTAATCAATAAATATAAATATTGTGAGAATTGGTTGAACAGTGAAATGATATTTGCTGTCTTCCAGCCATCCTGTCGGCTGTTATTTCCTTGACTAAGCTCAGCCTTTTTGCCTTGTCCATCAGATACGCCATCAAGGACCTCCTGAACCACGCCTTCTTCCAGGAAGAGACAGGCGTGCGCGTGGAGTTGGCCGAGGAGGACGATGGGGAGATGATCGCCATTAAGTTGTGGCTGCGCATTGAGGACGTGAAGAAACTCAAGGGCAAGTACAAGGAAAACGAGGCCATCGAATTCTCCTTCGACCTCCAAAAGGATGTCCCTGAAGATGTTGCCCAAGAGATGGTATGTTGGGCAGGGCCCCGGGGTATGCTTTTCCTTGATCTCTTGCTCTGTGAGTCTTGGGATGGTTCTAGCTGTAAAAGTCCTTTCCACCCTGAAACCTTGCACCCCCCCACTGCCCCTAATACCCCCCATTCAGTAAAAGAAAAGGTGGATCCTTTTGCAGTTTCTTCATATGCATGTCGTGTGAAATGGAGCAGAACTGCTTATTTAACTCATTTGCTTTGCTTTTGCCTATTTTCATAAGTATTAGTCATGTTCTCTTGTCCACCATGAACATTGGACTATAAAGTCACGGATGCGGGGTTGCTGAGCTCGGCTGTGTCTCTGGCTCATTCTGTGACAGGTGGAGTCCGGCTATGTGTGCGAGGGGGACCACAAGACCATGGCCAAGGCCATCAAGGATCGCGTCTCGTTGATCAGCCGCAAGCGGGAGCAGAGGCAGCTGGTTCGGGAAGGCCAGGAGAAGCTGAAGAAGGAGGAGGAGGAAGAGCAGCGGCAGACCGAGGGCCCGAAGCTCCAGCCTCCTGGCCCAGCTCAGGCTGAAACAGAGGAGCTCGAGGTGGAGGTGCAGCAGGGGCAGCAGCCTCAGGGGCCGCAGCAGACCGGGATGTCTGTGACATGTACGTCCGCAGGACACAAGTCTTAACTGTCTTGCTCAGGGTCATAGATGTGCAGTCATTTTGAAACTATGGCCTGTGGCCCATCAGGAGTTTCTTTAGTTATGCCAAAGCTCATGCAAACATGGAGAACTTCACTATTCACTAAACTGCCAGTCTTATTTAAAATGGGTGAATGGGTTTGCATGGACTTTCCATAACTTTCCTTTGACTTGCTCTAAAATTCAGTTGTACTAAGTCCAGAGGGGTATTCCACAAAGCAGGATTTTTTTTTTTAATTAGCCAGGTAACTTTAGCCAAATCTAAGGATTGCCCAATAGGAATGTCCCTTACCTCTTCTCCTACTGGACATGTTAGGCTTAAGTTATCCAACTAACAGGGAAATTTTGCTTTATGGAATACTCCCCATGTCTCCTCAGGTTTATTGTGGATAATAACTGGCTGAAGGCTGTTTTTAACTCTTACACAAGTTATTGTTTGATCTTAGCAACAGGGACGGTGGACAGCGGTCAGGGGGGCTCCTCTGTTTTCGCTGAGTCTCTCCTGGGCCAGTCAGGCATGTCATACAGCTCCACTACCAGCCAGCCGCAGCCACAACAACCGGCCCCACCGCAGCAACAGCAGGCTCCGCCCTCCGTCCAGGGCTCCTACCAAGGTTCCGCCCCCCAGCTAGGCCTGCCCCAACAGTCAGCACCTCAGCTGCCTCCGCATGGTGCCTACCAGCAGCAGCCAATGGTAAGTCACTGTGTGGGCCATTGCACAGTGAAAATGAGTTTTGAGGTGTTTTCTAAAAGTTCTAAAAGTTTTGTGTGTGGCACTTTAGCTAGGTCAAGCTAAGCTTAGATTTAGACAGATCTGATCCAGTGCAGTTCTGTGCTCAACTTATTTAGTAATAATGGCTTAGTGCATTTTAGAAAAGTAAGTTTTCTGACTATTCCAGGAGTTCACTGATTCTGTGAACATAAAGTTTCAAACTGCAGACTGGGCTTTTTCTGTAGGCTAAATAAAGCCCTAGTGAGCACAGTGCTGTAATGTTTCTGAAGTGCTTCTCAGCACCAGAGGTAGCTGCATGACTGACGGGTTTTGAGGAAGAATAAGTGTCACCTGACATCTTTTAGCGGGACATCAGACAGGGCTTTATAACCCATCTCTGGTTGTTTTCTTCTGGCTTTGTCAGTCTTTCTGTAGAAACGTGCCCTCAAATAGGCTGTGTGTGCGCATGTCTGCATGGAAACTGTGTCAGTGGGGGGGGGGGGCTCTCTGGAGAATAACCTGACAAGCTCGCAGTGTAGGAGAATGATGCATGTGGAGGAATGCACCCGATTGCTCAGGTTCCTCTCTAACAAGCTGCACTACTGCATCACTGCAATGTCGCCGTGACCCCACCTGACCCCACCACATCCCATCTGCTCTTACTTCCATCTTATTTCCATCTTCCTGCCATCATTTATCTGTCTTTTTAAGTTTTTCTATTTGTATTCCACTCATTTGTACACTCATTTTCTTTTGTTCTGGTGGGCAGTGATGCTCTTGGCGTATTTGAGTTATATCTCCTGTGCAAACTGATAGGGCCCCATCAATCCATTGGTATTAATTTTTGTTGCATTTATCCTCTGTATTGTGGTCATCCTTTATTCTATAGGTGATGTTAATACAGCCATTCAGCACTCACTGGATTTGTGCTCCTGTTAGTGGTACTTTGACTGTTCTGCTTAGTGACCCCCTCCCCCAAATGCTATGGCATTTTGGTGCAAATCTAAAGTCTGACACTAACATGTCTGCGCAAAGACTCATGTGCCTTTTATTCATCATAACACTTTTTATTTGTGTCCACATTTGCTCCCCAGGGTTTCATGTGTCTGCAGTCTTTCCTGCTGCCCTGTGGTTATTCTGTCCTCGTAGTGTTATAATGGGCTGGTATCTCGTATGTTCTCACATGTTACATGCCTGCACTTCATCCAGATGTGTCAATAAAGCTGTTCAGCTTGCTGCTGAACTCATGTGACCTCGGGAACTTTGATGGATTGATGGTGAGCCGGTGAAGTTTGCTCAAAGACTTTCTTGATTGCTATATGGTTAAGTCCTTATTTGCTTTATACTAAAATGTTATTTTATTTTTAATTTTAAGCCGTGCTGTCCTCCTCCCACCCCCTCGCAACTCCTGCCATGTCTCTGAGACAGTACATCAGAGTCCTTTGGCGTAGATTTTTTTTTTTTTGTTTCGTTTAATATCCCCCTTTACCCTCCCCTCCCTGATGAGTTGAAGTGCATATTAAACTTTCCCCAACCCTGTAAACACACCCAGAGCTCTATGTGACGTATGTTTATTAAGGTCACTTGTGACTTGCTATAGTTGCTCCTCTCGAGTTTCTCCTCAGCTAAGACTGATGCTCTGTAGTCTACATTTGTGCTGTTTTAAGCCGCAAGCTTTCCCAGCATGCACCTGAAACTGCATTTGGAGATTATTGTATACATGAGAGACTGTTTTTCAGTTGTAGCTCACTAGTGCCTCCAGTGGAATGAACCTCTGTAGATATAGCAGTGAGCCTGGAGCTTACCAGGGTTACTTTGACCCAGAACCACATTGTAGTTCTGCACCTAGCAAACTATCCTACTAGCTCAGTATTCTTTGGTCACTCCTGGTTTGGGCTCTGGTCTTTCCTGTAATGTTTCAGAAGTAATATTGGAAAATTCACCCAAGTACCTTTTCAAATGTATATAGTAATACTGTGCTAATGTAATACTAAGCCCACCCCCCCCCAATTTCTCTTGACAGAGCAAATAAGTATGATTATAGAACAGTTGCTTCTGATAACAAGCTTTATAAAATATAAAGTGCTATATTAACTACTGTTGTTTATACATAAAGTCCTTAAATCTATCTGCCTTCCTAAGTCTGCCTGTGTGCTCCATGGCTTTTCTAAGCTACTGGAATGAATTTCTGCTTGGACTTCTGAGATTTTAAAATAAAGCTTTTGTTGGAAAAATGAAAGCTTTCCTGAAAGGGCCCTCCAACTCAGTGTTTCCTAACTTCGTCCTCAAGGCCCCTAGATGGTCCCCATTTTTGCTTCTTCCCAGGGAGAAAAAATATGGACCCATGTGGGAGGGGGCAAAAATGTGGACCATCTTGGGGACCCCAAGGATTGGATTGAGAAACACTGTTCTAACTGAGTCTTTGGGCCCCTGCTGTTGTACTCGGCAGTTTTCCTTCTGACTTTACTTTTTTTTTTTTTTTCTCCCTTACCTGCTTCTCCTCCTCTCCGCGTAGAGCCCTGTCCTGCTCCGTTTCGGTTTCCGTTGTATGACGTCTCGCTGTTCTTCTGTGGCCTCCTTCTTTTGCGGTTGACTCTCCATTCCTCCTCCCTTGCCCCACAGCCTCCCCCGTGTCGCCGTGGCCGTAGCATGTCGGTTTGCGTCCCCTACCTTTGCTCCGTCGCGGCCTCTCCTTTGTCCTGCCCTCCTAAGCCGCCATCCACTCCTCCACCTGCCCCCTCCATGCCCCGCTCGCCCCACCCGGCCACCCCTGACGACGGAGAGACTTTTGCAAGAAGGCTATCCAAAGCACTGGAGAGCGTGCTGCCACTGCACTCCGCACCCCCACGTCGCAGGGCCAGCCTCCCGGCTATATTTGCCAACCCTGTATGTCGGTTCCCTCCCAGCCACCAGGTGGTGCAACACGGGGTGCTCCGACAGTGCATAGTCAAGGGGTAGGAGTAGGTCTGGCAGTGCATCCGCATACTGGAGCCCCAGGAGAAGAGGTGGTCAGTTGGACTTGACCCTTTAGACCCGCTGGCTGCATGTCTGTACAAGGCACACATGAGCTGAGAGATTTGAATGGTGGGCTCTGCTCTTAAGAAGGCAGCATAGCTGAAACAGCCCAGCCAGTTTTCCTCCAGGAGGATTAAACTACGGCAGTGCAGTAATGTTACCTAAAGAAGCAAGCGCAGTAAAGAGCCTCGCTTTAACCCCCGTCCATCCCAAGTTGTTCTGGGTTCAGTCCGAGAACAGGATACAAAGAGACTGCTCTGCTGAGGTGATGAGGTGTCTTTTAGAAAGGCCTGTTTTTTGGGGACCTTCCCCTTGGCTCATCCCTTTGGAGACCCCGTGTTGGCTTTAAATACAGCCTGCTTGGTGCCCCTGGGCCCTCGTTATGGGGGGCCGCTGCTGCACGTTCAGGCCGGGGCTGTCTGCTGTACTGGCATGTCGGAGCCAGTGCCATGATAAGATTGTGCACTTTAGTGAACAGTTCAGCCTACCAGTGTAACTTCAAGGGCTCCCCAGTAAATCTTGTCATTAAAATGACGTTGTGCCATTTTTGTCTTTTTATACAGAATTTAATGGCATCTTAATGTGACTTGCCTGATGTGTCAATGAACAAGGCTGATTACATTTCCCAGTCTGAGGTGTCCGTACAGAGTCCTGTCTGAAAATGCAGCAGCGATCCACAGAGGCCACGCCCACAGCTGTATTTAATTACATCATAAAGACTCTCATTGTCCTGTCTCTCTCTCTCTCTCTCTCTCTCTCTCTCTCTCTCTCTCTCTCTCTCTTGCTCCTTTTTTGGGGAAATGATTTAATCCCACCCCCCCCAACATATAGAGAAGTCTCATTTTAAAGCATTACTGTTGTACCCCCCCACCCCCCCCGTCCTGTTTATTGTGTAAGTTTGTGCTCTCAGTGCTGTACAATGATGCTCCTGTCTCTCTCTCTTTCTCTCTCTCTCTGACACTGGATGTACGATGCTGCCTCTTTCCTTACAAAGATAATCTATCTTATGTCAATGCAGCCGCAGTCTGTGACTCATCCATACAGTGCAGGAGTCCCAGCTCAGCCGGAGGCCCCCTTATTTTTCCCCGCCATCCCGGAGCGGCCCGTCTCCTTCTCGCCGCCGCCGTCCGCCCCCCCTAAAATGATCAGTGTTCTGCGTCGCAAGAGCACCTCCGTGCTGGAGGCCCATACGCACCACTTCCAGGCCTCTTATCGTGCCTACGGTAGCGGCACGCCCACCATGGCCGGGCCGGAGCCACAGGGTGGCGGGCCGGATGCCCCTGGGCTACTGGGGCCAAGTGTGGTGGCGCAGCATCTCCCAGAGCCCCTGCACCATCAGGGCCAGCTAGAGCCACACTATGGGTACCAGGATGCACGGATGGACCCCTATGAGGCCGCGGCATACACCGGCTTCCCCGTCACTGCGCAGCAGCTGAGCCACATGCAGGCGGCGGCCGTGTTCGAAGGTTCCCAGCCGGCTGTACCTTTCTTGCACACTCACGGGCCGGGCCACGTGCGCGCGAACCCCGGCCTCGTCCCGCCTTTGGCGCCGATGAGCACCTCCGGACCCATTCTGGCGAGCGCCCCCTCAGACGCTGCCTACCCGCAGCAGCCCATTCCCCACTCGGCGCCCCCTGTCCTTACTCACTCCGGGGATCCTGTGCCCAGCAATGTCTTCGAGTTCCACATGCACGGCCTGTCCGGGGAGCCCAGCCTCCTGGCCTCCAGACTGTACCGGGCTCGCCGCGGCTCCATGGACCTGAGCTTGGAGGAGGCGCCCTGCGTGCCGGGTCCATGCGGCCGCCTGCAGCCCGTCACGGAGGAGATGTACAGCTATGTGAGCCCCGAGCTGCCCCTGCCACCAGGGAACCTGTTGCTCCACGGCATGAAGGATCGCAGCCCCGAGCCATCCAGCGACTCTGTGGTCTCCTCAGACACCGGCGAATTCCACTCCCCGCCGCCAAACGCTGGCCGCCCCACCATCGAAGCCTCTCCGGCTCGCTCAATTCCGCACGCCCCTCACTACGGCGTGGATGGCGGGGGCACAGCCGCAGGTGCCCACCCTCCCAGCCAGCCCGCCTTTCTGTTCATACCACCCTCCGAGGCCCCTGGAATGGTGGCGGCCTCCCCCATGAACGTGCTCCACAGCGGCTGGGCCCGACAGGCCCCCTTCAAGCCCGATCTGTCTTACCATGAGTCTGCCTTGGGCCTGCAGGGCTCCACCTTGGTACTAAA
Source organism: Mormyrus iriodes (assembly GCA_011763525.2). Lineage (NCBI taxonomy): Eukaryota > Metazoa > Chordata > Actinopteri > Osteoglossiformes > Mormyridae > Mormyrus > Mormyrus iriodes. The sequence goes on from JAAGVU020000061.1 coordinate 24,093,106, forward strand.
CCCACCCCCTCTTCTCTTCCCCACCACTCCCTTTGAATAATTGATTTATTCGTCTCGTGGTTGTGGTTTTAACCATTTCCAGCCATGCAGTTTATGATTTTGTGTCCTTTTTGTTTCTTTGCATTTATTAGGCAGGAAACACTTAAACCTTTTATTCAATTCCCCCTTACTTGTCATTTTTCATCTGATCTCAAGATGAATTTACCGTCTGTCTGACTGTTCACTTTACACATGCTGGTATTTATTTGTAGCTGAGGTTTTTTTTTGTCATACACACACATACAAAACCATATAGTATTTCATAATCCTGTATATTGTGAGCCAGCAATGCTGTCATACTGCTGGTTTGATCACCTCGAGCAGTGTTGCTGACCGATTGTTGTTCAGGCACTTTTCCGTTGATATTAAGCAACAAATTTCATGGTTTAATCACACAGTGACTTACACTACGAGTTTTAAACGGGTTTAACTGTCGTGCTAGGCAAATTGCTTGAATTGGCACTTCAGTCCTTACTTAAAAATGAATTGTTTTGCTGGGTGGGACACATTTTCTGCCTTTGACTTATTCTTCCGACATTATTGATAAAGTGAAGAATTAAAGAATTTAAGTTAAGTTGGCTGGAAACGGTTAAGATGCATTTTTCTTTATTTTTTTGGTGTTGTGTCTATGTCATGGACACTGAATTATCGCAGTAAAGCAGGGCGATGATTCGCCATGCGATTTGAGATTTTCCCTGGGACCTGCTGTAAGTCTGTGGGGGAGGGGGGTCCTTACCTGCACAGGTTCAGAAGTTCGGTGTTTAACCCTTAGAATGCTGGACCGTCAGCATCACTCTGCAGTCACACATCACTGCACCACCACCACCCCCCCACTCTCATTTGCCTTCTTCTCTCTTAGTTCTTCTTAGTCCTTCTCTTACTCCTCTCAACCCTTCATGCTTTTAATGACCATGTCTTTGGGTATCAGTTTGGATTGAGGTAGGTGTTGAGCCTGGAGCAATTATACTTGTGTGAATTATACCTTCCGAGCCAGAATTGGCAAACAAGTATTCTTGCTTGCAGCCTTCTAAGGGTTGGTTCAGTAGAAATGGTCTGTCGCAGCCGGGGAACTGTTTACATGGAAAAAAAAAAAAAAAACCCCGCTCGCCCCCTTTGTTCCAGGTGTCAGCCTGTCCAAACACATTCATGGACACAACAGCGCCGTCCGTTCTGTGTGAGCAGTAACTCTCACAAAGGCAGCGAAATTACTTTAGACATTTCATTTTGCATGGCACCTGTTCATTTCAAACTAACAGCTTCATTTAGTTACTTGTATGTTTATTTTTTGCTTTAAACATATGTGCATACACGGGTGCTCTGATCTGAGCGACCTGTTGCGGATGGCAGAATGCTGTGTGTGTGTGTGTGTGTGTGTGTGTGTGCGTGCGTGCGTGCGTGCGTGTCCAGTATGCATATACTGTACGTAGATTGTCTTCTGTGTTGTAGAGATCACACAAACCAGTCCTGACTGGCTTTTTTGTCTGTTGTCCTTCTCCTTTTGCCTGCCCCTTTCTGGGGTTCAAAAGCAGCCACAGGCTCCTGGAGCCCAACCTGCCAGTGGTCTCCCCATGGCTCCCAGCTCCTTGCCCGGTCCTGTCCCTCCTCAACAGGTAGGCCTTGCTTTCTGGTCCACTTTCCTGCTCAGGGGATAATATATGATTGGGGGGGGTGTTATTGGGTGGCAGTGAAGATTTATTTATTTATTTTTTTATATTGAAGCTCCTCCTGTTTGCTATATCTGCTGTGGTCAGAACTGCTGAAAATTGCAGTCCCCCCTGAGCCTGTCTTCTCTCCTGCATATGGAAGCTGTGGAGTCAAGCGAGGCCCCTCTCTCACACTGTGTTGTTTGTTTCTTGTAGTACGGAGGTTACTACGTCTCATCGATCCCACCGCAGGTAGAGAACATTCCTTCGAAAAGGCATCTTTACTCTTGCTTTGACTCACGGCTTTGCCACTCGCTCCTACACTTTTCCCCGTTTTGTTTCTTGAGCACGTGGCAGGCTTATCTATATGTCAGTGTGCACTAGAGAATGCAGGCATGAGCCTTGTAGGCATTTTGGTTAATTTTGTTGGCCCAGAAGGTAAGTTGCTTGCAGCAGTTGGGTAGATGTTTCAGATGTCAGCTGTACTTTTTTGCTCCTTGCTTCTCTGTCTTTAACTAATATAAGAGAATGAAAGCCACTTTTGTAGGCCAGTGTATGGAGAAGGTAAAAAAATTCAACCCAATTTATTTGGGTGTTAATTACAAACATTGTCTAGAACTCTCCTGGGGTTTAAAGTCTACTGAGCTGTCTCATGGTGAGTCTCTGTGGAATAAAAGGGTGACCAAGTCTGGCTTTTGTCTGTCTCATCCTGTCCCTCCACCCCCAAGGTTCCCCCACAGCAAGCTCCTGTGCCGCCTGCTTCCTCCCAGCCCACGGCTCCTGTTTCCTTGCAGCAGCAGCCTGTCCCCTCCGCAGGGCAGAGCTCCTCGCAAAGCCAGATGCTGCCCAGTGCTCTCCCCACACAGGCAAGTGCTGGCTGTCTGCCTGCAACATGGCCGCCCACGCGCAGAGGCGTACAAACAGCATCAACGGCTCTCTGGTCCTAACTCTCGGGGTAAAGATACGCAGGGCAACTTTTTGAGCAATGATGCCTGGCAATGTGGCACTTGTCCATTAATATTAGGCAACAGATTTCTATTTGGAAACTTTCTATCGGCAGTGGGCACATTTTTGCAATCAGATCCAGAGTTGCCCTTTGTCTCACCTGGGGTGCGTTCCCCAAAACAATAGTTGCTAACTACGGTAGCAACTTGCGTGGTTCGAACTATGTAAGTACGACGCAGGTGTTGCCCAAAACCATAGTTTGAACTACGGAGGTAACGACGCTGCGAACTTACGTAGTACAATGCATCGTTAAACGACGCAGGTGTTTCCCAAAACCATAGTTGCTAACTACGGTAGCAACTTGCGTGGTTCGAACTATGTAAGTACGACGCAGGTGTTGCCCAAAACCATAGT
>JAAGVU020000061.1:24096246-24120102 GCA_011763525.2 Mormyrus iriodes
TTGAACTACGGAGGTAACGACGCTGCGAACTTATGTAATACGATGCATCGTTAAACGACGCAGGTGTTGCCCAAAACCATAGTTCGAACAAACCATCGCAAACACTGTCGTTAAGTTGTGTAGTTCGAACTACAGCTCTCGAGCCGTAGTTAGGTTAGTTTCGGGTAAATATGTCAGCGATGGTAGAAAATGCAGTCTAAGAAGGGTAATCACCGTGTAAGTAAGAAATTTAATCATCTTTAATACCTAATAAGGAATAATTTAGCTCTACAATCACATATAATGTGAAGTGGTCTGAAAATGTAGTTTCAAACGTAATTGTTGTGTGGTTCTCTGGTCATAAGTACGGTACGATTGTACATTAGATCGACCAAGTCGCCAACTGTCTGTAGTGAGCAATAGGGAGAATTCTCAGACTGCAAAGTATTGTATTAGCACAGGGGTGGCTAATTTCATCCAGAAAGGGCTGTCAGGCATGCAGCTTTTCGCTGCAACTCCGTACTCAGAGTAGTACGTAGAGGACTGATCGACTGAAGAGTTCGCACACCTGGGTTTGAACAACTGATCCCAAAAAACCCTGCAGACACACCGGCCCTTTCTGGATAGGATTGCCTACCCCTGCAGTAGCATAGGCAGTTAGTGTGTATTGCTTGGTAAAGGATGTTTGGTACCCGGTGGTCATTGTGCCATATGGTACACTTTGCCACATATAGTAAAAAAAAAAAAAACTTGAGAAAAAAAGACATTAATAAAAAGAAAAGAATCAAACCCAAAAATAATAATAATAAATCATGATAGAATGAAACATAGGGAAAGTAAATTATACAACAGGGAACTTAATGGCAAAAAAATGGGGAAACTAATGTGGAGGGAAAAAGAAAAGGGCCAGTGGGGGAGAAAGGTGGGGGGGGTATTAGGGGCCCAGGAATTTGTAAGTGTTCGTAGTGTGATCGAAACACAATGAACTGAAATCAACGTGATTACAGATGGAGCGTCTTTCACAAAATGCAGTGTCATTGCTAAAAGTTCTTCTGTTTGCCGCTACAAGAAGCGTCTCATTATTTTGCCGCTATTGCTGTTTCTGAGTATTTCATATTATTGGTGTTATTATTGGTTGTGAGTCAGACCAATCATCGCTGGAAGTATTGTAGTTCGAACTACGGTTTCAGGAAACGCACCCGTGGTTCAAACTACTGTGGTACGACGGTTTCGGGGAACGGTCGTACTTCGGATGTTGGTTAGTTTGAACTACCATAGTACGATGCATGTTAATGCTAACCTCCGTCGTTGTTTGGGAACACACCCCTGGTTGGCTGTTGCCCAGCAAGATTGCTCAGAAAGCTGCCCTGTGTATCATCACCTTTATGGCACCTGTGCTGCATGTAACTGCTACTGCAGGACATACAAACACCTGACAACGGACTGCAGAATCTGAAGAACACAAAATGAACTTAATTGCATTGAGGAGTGTAACACGAGGAACGGGTCCTCAAAGACCTTTTTAACCCAAGCGATTTTAGTATGGGTCAGACGCACAGCTTAGTAGGGGACTAGGACATGTGCAGTCAAATACTTGCTTTTACTTCCTTCCTTTTGTCTTTGTTCGACACGTTGTCCGTCTTGCCTGGCTGTCAGCTGGGTGCTGCTAGCGAATCCAGCCCATCTGTCTTCTCCCTGTCCCTCAGCCTGGAGCACCTGTACGGCCTTCCAGCCCTCTCTGGTGCTCTGCAGGGGGACGGAGAGGGGTGTCTGCTGCTGGATCCCCTCTCCGGGGTGTTTGTGGTGTGTTGTGTGGCATCTTGGGCCATGTACAAGAAGAAAACCTGGCGTGGCCTCCTTAGGGGGCTTCTTGGTGTATATTAAATTTTGCACTAATTTTGTTTAGGGAAACATATTGAATTGACATTCCCCAAAATCTTTTTCCTCAGTCATGCCAGTGTTACTTGTTTGCTTGATAGTTTTCAGTGTGCCGTGCCTGTTTGCTTGGCCTGGTGTCTGTGTTTATTGGGAGTGCGGCACAGTGTCTCACAGCTGCTGCGTTTGGCTTGAATTGTTCTTCAGAAAGCAGTGTCTTCTGCATCACTCAGCAGTTGGCCAGCTTGACTGGGAGTCGCAGCTATAATACCTTCTAATCTCATTGATCTTCCCCATTACCTCCCATATGCATCAATGGTGTTTTCCCTGCTCCTCCTCCCCATGGATGGGATGACGTGTCCCTCGTTCCGGCTTCCTTTCCTCTTCTCAACATGGAGTTTCTCTGTCACGCAGGTGGGCTTCCCTCTGCCGACACTGCCGCCGACCGTGGTGCCCAGCCAGCCTCAGCAGCTGGCCACTGTGGCTCCGCCCACTGTCCCACACGTCTCCCTGACTCAACCTCAGCAGCCGCCGTTGGCCGTGCCTGTGGTCGGCCCGAGCCCTGCCCCCACCGAGCCACCTTTTCTGACAGGAGATGCCCCTCTCCAGGTACCTCCCCTGAGGCCCTCCATCCGTCTAATCAAAATGTCACTTGTCAGCATTTATTTCACTATGGCTGATTTCTGGCTGATTTCCTTATTCTGCCACTCTTTCCTGACTGCATTTTGAAACCTTGGTGCCTGTTGTTTGCACTGGAAGTTCACTTTCTGTTGCTGTTTATTCAGTGTCCTCACGTCCTGTTGCAGCCGCCTCAAACTTCACAACCTTTGCCACCTGAACAGGCACAAACACAGGTGCCCCAGGTCCTGTCGTCTATGGAGAGGTGAGAGGCTGGTGCTTCGTTCCTGTTTCGCTCACAGGGAGGGGGGGGGGCTCTGCACAGCATGTGCTGAATTGTGCTTTTACAGTTTTTGGGTACTCCACTGATGCACAAAGGATTCTGGGAAATTTATCTGAAAATGATGCGTTGATGTATACTTTTTTTAAACTGAATACTGCTTTTTTTAATACTGTTGCCCTCTTCCTGCACCCAGCGGGCTTTCCGACGTGGCGTCGGGCATGAGCGACGGTAACGAGGGTGCCTCCACTACCGGGGGCAGGCACGAGGGCCGCTCTGCCAAGCGCCATCTGCGCCGTTCCGTGCGCAGTCGCTCGCGTCACGACAAGATGGCCAAGGCCAAGCTGATGGTGCTCAATGTGAGTGTTCTCCCCGGGCGTGTGTCTCCTCAAACCTGCCACTCCAGCATACAGTGCTAGATCATTACTCTCATTCAGAGTCTGATTATCCAGCCCTGATATCTCGCGTTATTTCTGATTTTTTTGTTTTGTTTTGATTTAACATTTCATTGCCAGCCCAGTGTATGTTTCCAAACAGCTACACCATGTCACACATGGGGGGAAAAAGACACCCGACTGTTTATTGGTTTCCTGGCGAGCTCTGATGTGCCGTCTTCTGCTCTCGTCTACCAGATTTCCAACATCGGCGACAGGGTCGCTGAATGCCAGTTGGAAACGCACAACAGGAAAATGGTGACTTTCAAGTTTGATCTGGATGGAGACAACCCAGAAGAAATCGCGCAGATCATGGTAATGTCTGAAATGGCTCACTTCCTCGCCCTCTCATTGCTCTTCCCTTGAGCCTGAATGCCAAAATATAGAGAATCTTTCTTGGTACGAATAAGATTTGTGTTGGGTTTGGGGGCCAGCCTTCTGAAGCTCGGCGGGGCAGCCGATTGGCCATCAGTCTGTGGATGGGTGCGTCATTCAGTTTCTCCGGCAACAGGTTACGAGTGAGTTCATCCTGGAGTGCGAGCGGGAGTCGTTCATTGAGCAGGTGCGTGAGGTCATCGAGATGGCGGACGAGAGGGGGCTGGAGCGAGAGGGGATAAAGGATGGCAGTGGGCAGGTAGGGGCGGCGAACCGCCAGCTGTACCTCTGCACTCCATATGCTGCTCTCCTGCGGCTAACCCCTCCCCCATCTCTCTGCAGGTGGCGAGTGACCTGGTCCAGCAGGCGTCCCCCAGCTCCGGCCCACTTCTCCCAGGTGACAATGAGCCCATTTCCCATCTGGTGTCATTGGGCTGGCTCTGCGCTCTCCATCCTAAACTGCCGCCATCCCCTTCACCCCCAGGCGACCCCTCCAGCGCCACTGCCCAGGTGGTGCACTCCGCAGGTCGCAGGTTTATCGTCAGCCCCGTGCCGGAGTCCCGGCTCAGGGAGCAGTTCTTCACGGCCACCTCCGCCCCGCCTCCGGGCGAGCCTGCTGCTGTCGGTCAGTGCCAGGCATCCTGTCGTCCTGCTTTTTTTTTTATCATCATTATTTATTTTTTTTTAATCGGTTAATTTATCAATAAAATTAATTATATTTTAAATTTGATAGGATATGGAAAATTTATAACGTTTTTGAGTTCTGTTTGGTTTAATCGCAGCTATTTAGAATAATTTTCAGCTTGCAGTCTTTTATGATGAATAGGTTTAAAGCGGAAGCTCAGCTACTGTCCTGACATGCTGTGCCTGTGCTGAAGCTCCCATCGCTCCCTGTCCTCCCCTCAGCCCCCCCTGCGCTGTGCCTGTCCCAATCCGCCTCCACGGTGAGCCTGCAGCAGGCCTTCTCTGAGATGCGCCAGAACCAGTTTGACCCAGGACCCAGCACAGCCCCGGCCATTATGCACATCACCATGCCAGCGCTGGTGCCCAGCATGCCCACCGGGGCTGTGAGCACCTCCGCGGGGCCACTGCTTTTGGATGCCACAGTGGCTGTGAGTGTTGCCCCAGTCTTGCCTGCTGGCACTCCCTTGGCACCACAAGTACAGGTTCCCGAATCTGGCCCTGCCCCCGTGCCTTCCGTGTCCCTGACCCCACCAGCTTCCTCCTCGCCTCCTCCCACCGTCCACCAGGCTCTGTCCCAGCCTGTGATCCCCTCCTCGGTGCCCGCCTCCCAGCCGGCTGTGGTCATGGCTCCGGTCCCTGCAGTTTCTTCGGCTTCGCCTCCTGCGATACCCCAGCCCACCCACACCTCCATCGTGCCCCCCTCCACCTCCTCCCCGCCAGGCTCTCTGTCCGGGCCCCTGCCAGTCAGCGGCTCAGTGCCTGTTGCCCTGCTGCCTCCCACCCCCTTGCCTGTGGTCGGCGGTGAAGGCATAGTCAGCTTGGAGCAGCCCCTCATCCCGCAGCCTGGTTCGATGGCTCTGCCCCCTGCCATATCCTCTACGGGGGTCCCAGCCGTGCAGCCCACGCTGGTCCATGTGCAGCCCCAGACAGCCATCGCACCAAACCAGGGCCACTGTGGGGAGTGCGAGGCCGACCCCCAGGGCAAGGTGCCTGGCATCGACGATATCCAGGCCCTGGACAAGAAGCTGCGTTCCCTATTCAGTGATCTCGGCTCCGGCCTGGCCACAGCAGCCACCGACCCAACCGTCGAGATTTCTGCTCAGTCCACCACGTCCCCAACTGGCACCAGCTCCACCCCCACTGCCACTGGGGCCCCCCTGCCCCCCACCAGTCTGCCCCTGGGGTCTGCTGTGCCGGCATCCTCCACCCCCATGGCGACACCAGGCCAGGCGGCCACCCCGTCCAGCTACAGTCAGACCACCCCGGCCAAGGCTCCTCTAGCCAGAGTACCGGTGAGTCGTGGTGAAACGCGTGAGGATCACCAGCGAACTCTGAAACGCAAGCAGTGTGTTAAAGTAAAACATTGATTTTTATTGTAATCCAGTGGAATATGAATCATTTGTTTCTGAATGCTGGGCATTGTTTGACCGCCTAAATGGCTCAGCCAGAAATAATGCAGTTTGAGTTTTTATGGACCAGTGAAGATCAGGCCTTTGCTACCGACAGTTTTCACTGATTTATCTCTTCCAGTTTGCCATCCTAACATCTCTGGTTAACCTCTTCCTGGCTGAGCCCATGCCTGGTTTCCTAACTTTCTGACATTAATGTGTACTGCAGTGTGTTTTGCATGCCAAGGGTCCCGTCGCTGTCTAATACAAACCCGTAATACATGTAATATATGCACACCATCACATGTTGGTGATATTCTCCAGGGCTAAGCTCCAGGTGGAAGCGCCGGTTCCTGTGCACAGCGTCAGGCTACAGGGTATCGTGTGTGAGGTCTTCCTCTTCTCCCCTCTCCTTTTATTTAAGCTCCTTTCTTTCATCTTCCTCTTTGTCAGGTGTTGTCTGTCGGCTCAGAGCAGACTGGCACCCCATCCACAGAGCATCTACCACCCTTCCCAGGACCCTGTCTAACTCAGGTGCTTCTCCACTTCCTGAGGGCTACCCCTCACCCCCAGCTTCTTCTGGGGGGTAAAAAAAGAAAAAAAAATACTTTCTCTTTCTCTGGCTGTTTTTTGTCCTTCTCCAAACGAGCAGTGCATGCTAAAATGTTTGTTGGCCCAGTCTGTGCATGATGCAGGCATATTTTTCTGGCCTTAGAATCCTCTGAAATGCATGAACTCTGACTTTCCAGTTAACACACTGACTGGGTGGCCAGGTGGTACAGGTCTCTCTTTGGAGACAGAAAGGACGAGAGCATCCCAAGCCATGCTTGCCAACAATATATTTATTAAAGAAAAAACAAGAAGTAGGCCCATTTTATATTGAATTCAGAGGGAAGTCTATAAACTACATGCCTGTAAGGTCAAAGGTTAAGCATTTTAATTCAGCCCATACCATTGATCATATCTACTGTTATGTTGATTAAATGGAGTAGGATAGAATTTTGAGGGGGGAGGAAGTCGGGAAATTTTCATTAAAAAATATAGTATTTTTAATGCATATCATACTGTTTTGCACTAGAATTTTGGATGTTTAAGCTGATAAAGTGCAGTTTTTAATGTGGATTTTTTAAATGTAATTTGCTCATCTTACTGACAGTTTTGGGTCTAATTTTATGCAGAATGTACCTGGATGATCTCTAATGCTTTCAGATGCACGACTTGTCATGAAGTTTAAGATCAGTTAATTTTACTGCTAAAATATAATTTGTTACCGAAAGGCAGTACGTTTAATTTTATACTCAAAGGGTTTTCAGTTGAAAGTGGAAATTTTTGATGTAGGTCAGTTTATTGTTTTTAAATAATGAAGAGTGTCTACTATTAGAAAGCTAGTTGCCTGTGGTTGGTGTTTGCGATCGTGACTAGAAGCCTGTTATTGGATGTACCGTCCTTATTAACTGATGATGTGTTGATTGGGTCATGGCACAGTCCCAGCAGCCTCTGGAAGACCTGGATGCACAGCTCAGACGAGCTTTGAGTCCTGAGACAGTCCCACAGAGCTCAGTAATAGGCCAGGTGAGCCCATGGAATCCTTATCATAGGCCTGGTCCTACACCCTATGTGCCATGCCTGTCTATCTGGAATTATGTGCACTGCAAACCAGATTTCTAACGCTGTATCATTGTTCTTTATTCAAGTCATCAGTGACAGGAATGCCCTCTGGTGGACAGCCGGGTGAGTCCCACCTGCTTGAGTGGAGCTCCTTATCTATTCAGTCTGCTCTTCTCCATATTTGTCTTTGCAGTATTTAGTATTTTGCGCTAACGGAGTAATTTTGGCTTTTTTAGTGCCGTACCCCCTCACGGCAGAAGGGGAGCCTGCCCCAGCAGCAGTCTCCACTGGGGGTGTAATAGTGGGACGGTTCCAGGTGAGCCTTTCATGAGATTCGTTGCTTTGGAGGTCATGGGTCTCTGGCATCACAGATGTTGTTTGCTTATTTTCTTGGCAGTTTGCTTTACATATTAGCTTTCAGAAGGACAACAAAGATTGCAGCTTAGATATGGCCCAAAGTATATGAACACCCCTATTAATCAGAGCAGCGTTTCTCAACCCAGTCTTCAGGGACCCCAAGGCAATCCACATTTGTGCTCCCTAAGATAAAAAATTTAAACTATAATAACACTGGTTTAGGACAAGTATTTCTAACTCCCAGCAGTGGCACTGTGAGAGCCCTCTGCTGGCTGAAAGGAGGTCGCCTGGCATCACGCTGTTCAAAGCTCCATTCAGTGCTCAGCTCAGTCTTTCTGCCTGTCCACACAGGTGTCGTCCGTGACTGCTGACGAAGTCTCGCTCAGCCCAGCCCACCCTAATTTATCAGACTCCTCTTCCACCTCGTCCTCCACCTCCTCCCATTCTTCAACCTCGTCCTCCTCGTCAGTGCTTTCCAGCCCAGAGAGCACGGTGCACAAGGCTGCCGCCCCGCTGATAGGCCCTGCTGGGGACATGGTGGATGGCCTGCCCCGCCGGGGGGCCCCGGGCTGCGGGATCGCTCAGCCTGCCGTCATTGGCCGCTTCCAGGTTACGACTGAGGCTGGCACGAAAGTGGGCCGCTTCTCTGTGAGCCGGGCCCAGGACGAGGCGGGCCAGCCGGCACAGCCCAATGGGCCGGCACTGAGCCCGGAAACGAAAGGCTCTACTTCCAGCCTCATGAACAGCCTAAACTCTTACGTCAGCAGTGACAACGACTCTGAATTTGAGGATGAGGACTTCAAGAGGGAGGTCAACCGGTTGCGAGACAAGTATGCTTCTCATATTCAGGGGTATTGTCTCCTGTGGTGGAGGGGTCCGTTTGTTCCTGGCTGAGTCCAGGGTTGAATGTGTCGTTCCATCTGCAGACACATGAAGGAGATCCAAGCCCTACACACGAGGCAGAAAGAGGAGATCGATGCCCTCTTCGCCAGGCTGGGAAAGGTGCCACCTCCGGCTGTGGTTGTGCCTCCCGCGGTGGCGTTAGCTGGCCGCAGGAGGCGGCCCACCAAGGGCAAAGGCAACAAGGGCAGCAGGGCCAGCTCCCAGGGCAGCCAGAGCCCCTCACAGCCAGGTACGGCACCTCTGTGTGTCTGTATTTCTGTGTGTCTGTCTGTCTGCGTGCATGTCTATGCGTCTGTCTCAGGCTGTCCACCTGTGGGCGACCTTCACCTAGTCCTTAAACCAAACATTACTCCTGCTTTCAAACACAGATGCATTAGAATATCATGAATATCCTTACTGTAGCACTTCAGGTGAAGCGTTATGCTCTGGGACAATTTGGATGCCCATGCCGTCGTCCGTCGCCTGAGCTCAGTGGCTGGTTCCCCCCCCCCCCCCTCCCAGTAGGCCCTTTGGCTGCGCAGAGTGCCCCTTCGGTGCTCCAACCCCAGCAGACGCTGCAGCCTCCAGGAGAGGAGCGGGAGACGGGGAGCAGCCCCCTGCTGCAGCCGCTCAAGGCCTCCCCATCCAGCGAGAACCTGTGCTCCACCTGCACCAGCGAGGCCGCTCTGTCCGTGCCCAGCCTCTGCGGTCCCACACAAGGTAGGCCCCCCCTCGCCACCTTGTGCCTTCAGAGAACATTCACGCTGGGTTAGATATCTGACTGCATCTGCTGAGCAGTGCATTTCTACTGGTTTTGTTATTTTCCAGTAGTTTTGCTTTGCAGTTTCTCCTCTGTCTGTCTTCTGTAGCATCTGGGAACACAGACATGCAGGCGAATCGGTACCCATGTGGGAACCGGTGCCACCCACTCGTCCATCTCTTACCCTCATCGGTGGCCAGGCTTGGGTGCTCTGCGCCCTCTGGAGTGGTGCAAATGTGAAGAGCACTAAACTCTTACAAAGCCAAGTTCATATTTTTATCAAATTTGAACACAATTTAAGCTGATTCTGTATTTTGTTTAAACAAGGCAGTAATGAGTAACTAGTAGTAACTACTGGTTTTCTGGATCTGTCACTGTCTGAGGTCCTCAAGGGCCGTGTGGTGGTACTGGATTTCACTCAGCCTCTGCTCACTCCACGTCCCCTTGGTGTAAATCATTTGCTAAGCCAAACATAAATGAACAAAGTGTTTTAAAAGCTACATGGGGCTCAAGCGCTTGCCTTCTGTCATTTGGTTTTGGTGGAGCTGGTCTAGTTGTACCTGGAATCCTTAGTCCAAAATGAAAATGTTCATACTTGCAATCCACTGACCTGATATTTTATGTTTGTAGACCTCGTAGTATATTTAACTACTTAACTAGCTATTTTAAATTCTGGTGTGGTGTTGGTTTATGTAAAATTACAACCCAGGTTAATCGGCTGTAGTATCTATGTATCTTATATTTCTGAGGCTGGTGTTAACAGTATTTGGATTTCAGGTATAGAATATTAGGTTTCAATGCTTTAATCAGATAAGTGTGGATAACTGCTGTGAAAGACTAGTTATTTAACCCCCATGCGTCTGCCAGGGTCCAGGGTGTGGGTCTTCATTGTGCCTTTGTGATGCATTCGGGGTGAATAGTTCAGGTTGTCTGTAGGTCAGTTTCTGGGCAGCACCCACACCCTCCCCGGCCTGCCTCTTCATTTCCTATGGAAACGTGACCGGTGCTCCTTGTCTTGCCAGTACTGAGGCAGTCCAGCCTCAGGGGGCGATGCTGCACCACCTCCATGCTCAGCGGCTCTGTGTCCCCTTCCTCCACCTTTTTCCGTCTGCCGTTCATGGCTCTCTCAATGTTGTGCCATTCTTACTGTGTATTGGTATACGTCTCTCTCTCCCTCCCGACCTCTTTGTTCCTCTCTCCTCCCTTCTCTCTTCCCCCTGTTCTTGTGCCACAGGCTGCGTTAAGTTCAGCTGTGGGTCGGAGAGAGTGACCTTCAAACCAGGTGGCAGAAGGACCCGATTTCTGAGTACGCCCTGCTTGGCTCTTTGTGTGTAACGCTTCTCCTTGTATTTTTCCTTCTTTCATTTAATTTATTTAAATTCCCCATCTTCTTTTTGTTAACTTTCTGATATTTCTCTTTTTCTTGAATCTTTTTTATGACTTTACTGGTGAAATATACAGTAACTTAAGTCTTTGCCCATATCTTTATGCAATGATATTTATCCCTTACTGTTACTACTGAACTACTTTGGATCTTGCTGTACCAAATCCGACTTGTCGAGGGTGTGGTGGCAGACTTTTGAAATCCATTTTCCTCATGTATAGTGACAGCAGTATCTGTTCAGTGTGAATCCTGCAGGTCATGTTCATACGCTTTCGGTCCCAGCACAGCGCTAAACGTCTGACTGAGCTGCTGTTTGGGCATTTCAGCTACAGAGCAGTATTTGTGTTTCTCTGCTGAAATTAGAAGGCGTCTAATTGTTTGATTGGGGGGGAAAGTGGATTTAAAAAGCCTGTGATGCGACTGAGCTCAAGGTTTCCACATAGAGGACAGAACTACTGCACCTGATTCTGAGCTCAGGTTTAGACCTGCTCCTAAATTCGTTATTCAGTGGTTATATAGATCAAGAACAACTAGTTGGGTAGTCTTATGCCTCCACTTCAGCATTCCTTCCTTACTAGAGGGCTAATTCGACCAGTATAGCTATCTGGGTATAATTCAGTAGAACAGTGTGGCCTAACAGCTGATCAGTAGCCCCCCTCAAACCCCTGTTGGGTATAAACCCCCCCCGCCCCCCCATTAAGAAGCCCCAGCCCAGACGCATCCCTGCCACATGCCACTCAGTGTCTAACCCCTCTGCCCTCAGCATTTTCACTCTCGTCCATGCCATGCTGAGCTCCTCACCCTCATCCAAATCCCCTTCTAAAGGCACCGTCCCTGATGTTCCCTAACATAGCCGCGTGCAGGTTTCCCCCCCCCGTGCCGCAGTCTCGACACCAGTATCCCTGCGTCTGTCAGCCTCGCTGATCTTATCACGCCAGCTGAGGCGTCATGGCATTTCATTTGTTCTAATTAACGTCCATTGATCTCCCTCCCCCATGTAGAACCCACCCCACCTTACTGAACCCCCATTTTAAACTCTCCGAGTCATGTGGGGCCTGAATGGGTCAAATGATCATCCATTTCACTCCAGTACATATATTAAGGCTAAGACCCCCAACCTCCCCATCTGTGGTCTAGTTTTATGGGCTCAGCTGGTGTGAAATCTTTTCAAGAAAATGATCTTCAGCGAAGCTGTAGTGCATCACAGTGTGTTTCTGTGCTGTCATGTGAGTTCTACCCCTCCACTCCCATCCATTCCCGCTTGCATCAGATCCGTTATGCCTCACTTCAACGGTGCAGCTCAGCCCTGCTTTTCCATGTTTTCCGGCCTGTGTGTGAGAGCCTGTGCACTCCGACCTGCACACTGTGCACATGTGCGGTGTTCCTTCCGATGATTAACACTGACTTCTTAAAATCCCAACGTTCTCTCCATGCTTCAGGGAAGATGGTGAAAAAAGTGTGCCCCTGCAACCAGCTCTGTAGTAATTATCTCTTTTTAATAATAAAAAAAAATTCCTCAAGTCCTCACCTTCCTACTCCCTGTATGTAGTGCTGCCTGCCTGAGTCCATCAGCCTGACCTGAGCATTTTGATTGCGATGACCCCCTTACCCCCACCCCAAAGAGAATATGACCCCTGTGGGATACATTCCATCCCACACTACTCCTAATCCTCTCTGTGTTGTCACCCGGGTTGGCTTGTTACAGAGGTTATTTTTGTGTGTTCTGAGTAGTAGAGAGGATGGAAGTTAGTGGAATTTGGTTTCACCACCAGCCATATAGGAAGCATATCAAGCCTTTAATTAGACAAATTAATACGTCCAGTTCAGCTTCTGTGTGAACATTCCACCTTTTGCTTCTTAGCAGAAGTCCTCCGCTCACTTTATCTATCTGGTGGTGTTAAGCAGCTTTTGGTAGCCCACCCTTACCCTGACTCAGACAAACTGGTTCTGTTTACAGGAGCAGTTTAACCGGCACGCCACCTGCTGGCTGGTGCTGCCGCTTTCCAAACCTGAGTGGTGATTTAAGAGCTGCACGGTTGCCTGCAGTCTTAATGACAGACTGGCTTCACATGCAGAACAGTCTGCTTCCCCTGGATTGGCCAGTGCACTTATTGTTCATCACAAAGCAGCCATCCCATTGGACTGTACCCCCTTACTGAAGACTGGCTCACAGCAGTGACTCACTCTTAGGCTATGATCTTTTCTTTCCACAACATCCCAGTTTTTATGTCTGAACTATTTTTAGCATTTGGGGTGTGGTAGTACGTCATTAAAAGGATTTGCCTCTGGACACTGGCTTGTATTACACTTCCTGGGAGAAATATTAATCCACAATATGTATTAACTGACTTAACTGAGGGGTTTTGTAGTGCAAAAGTGAACTGAGGTCACTAGTAAATGCTGAAGTCAGGCGGTGTGCAACTGCTTCTCCCA
The DNA here is from genome assembly GCA_011763525.2 of Mormyrus iriodes. Classification (NCBI taxonomy): domain Eukaryota; kingdom Metazoa; phylum Chordata; class Actinopteri; order Osteoglossiformes; family Mormyridae; genus Mormyrus; species Mormyrus iriodes. The sequence goes on from JAAGVU020000061.1 coordinate 24,109,304, forward strand.
GCATGCCCTGCTACCTGGACTACATTTCCCAGAGTCTTATGGAGAGCTTTTGTTTCTGTTTTTTTCATTCTGCTTTTGTTTTTGTAAGCTTCTGTTTTTTTTTGTTCTGCTTTCTGAATGGTGTCCTTTTGGATGCTTATTCCAGCTGAATTGCGTTGTTGTCAGATGTGCTGTTTATGTGCCAGATATCTCCAGTACTTTTACGTTGTTGCTTCCAGCTCAGCTATTTTGTGTTGGCGAGCAGTTCAGCACAATATTCCTGGCTTTTAATTTATTGTATTTACGTATTTTAAGCTTGCATTCAGAATAACACTGAAATACATCAGCCCTTGAGAGATTCCAGTAAACCGCTCTGATGTGACCAAAGAGTTACTGAAATTGTTCATTTGGTCTGAAATGCTGTATCGCACAATTTCTGGCTCAGAAATGGGGGGGCTGATGTATTTATTTTCCAGGTGCTGCCCCCTTCCTTCAAACCCCCCAAAATGAAGCTGCATTGCCTTTAACATTTGTGAGCAGTGAAATACCAAAATCTCTTATCCGTCTTATCAGCTGGTGTGACCGCTTTGATTTGCAAATGAACTGTACATTTCTCTGGAAAACCATGCTAGAAAAACTTGAGAGATTACCATTCTGGACCATGTGATATGTTCATTATATTTGCATTTATATTTAACCAAATGGAGGCCTCTGCAATTTTATACTAAGGAGTCTGCGGGGTGGTTATGAATTAGTTGCACAAGGGCTCCACCTGCTGTGCCTGAGTGGAACTGAAGACTCACCCTACCCCAGTGCTGAACTGTTTAGATAACAGAACTGTGATCTGGTGTTTATCTGCTTATGTTTCTTGTGAAAATCACACCGGTATAAATTATTGTGGTTAATTATGCTGCTGTGTGTTTCTCTGCCTGCAGGGACAAGCAGCAGTAATACAGTGAGCGGGCCAGGACAGAACCAGAACCAGAACCCACTGCCTGCCACCCTGCCCCAGAGTCGCAAGGGCACTTTTACGGATGACCTACACAAGCTGGTAGATAACTGGGCCATTAGCCTTTCACAGGGCAAGAAGAGCTCCAAGCAGGCATCACACCCACAGCCGGCCTCTCAGAGCCACGATGTGAGGATCTGCTCGATATCACCGTCTACATCTCTATGCAGTGGCCTCCAGGCCTCCAGTTCAGTTGTTGGTTCCTTTTGTACTGCTGAAGGGTCCCAAACTGGTGCAATGCAGTGGCAGTGTGCCCATAGTGAATGTTCTAGTGGTGCAGTGCTGTGCAGATGTTTTCTGAATCAGCAGTACCAGATGCTGACCTTTGACCTCTCTACCTTTCCATAGGGGATTCCCCCAGTCAATATCGGACGCAAGTTTTCAGCTCCGAGCCAGCTGTGCCCCACTGTGGCCTCCACCTTGAGTGGACATACAGCACTGTCCGGGTCCCGTAAGGGTTCCCTGTGCCCCATGCCAAATTTCAACTATCCCACTACGCAGTTTGGCGCACCCCAGTGGACGGGCACTACAGCACACCCACAGACCCTGAGCCAGCTCCAGCCTGTGGCCCCAGGGTCCCTGCAAAGCTTCCCCATCAACCCCTTGCAGAATTCGGTCAGCAACTCTGGTGGGCCCAACCTGAGGACAACATAGGGCCTATGGCTGAGGGCACACCGGGGCAGAGTGGAGTCGGACTGGACTGATTGATGCCATTGGAAGGGGGGTGTGGAATGGAGCACCGCTGGACTGAGCTGGCATCAGTGGCTTCTGTTTTGTAATTTTCTTTTTATTACTTTTCCTTCAGACAAATGGAAATAGGTGACAGAAAGGAGGTACACAGGTGTGATGGGGGCAAGCAGACCACAGTGCTGTCTGAGGCTCTTTACTGCTTTTCTTTGTTTTTTTTTTTTCCCCCTTTCATTTTTGCAGGAGTATGCCAGATGCGTGAACGTCATCTTTCCAGAGACTTCTGTTCCTGATTGGTGCAGCAGGAAGTGTGATAGCACAAAAAAAACAAGCTCACAGACACAAGGGTGCAATTTTTAGGGGCCAAAGACTGTTGAAAAGCCCCTTAGCAGGGAAGGGTGGAGAGGAGTTCGGAATGTTTTATTTTTCCCGATTGGCTGGAAGCTTTTCCTCTAGAGTCGTGCACATTGCAGCCTGTTTTCAGTGGGCCCATGTGAGTCGCCCTCAGTAACCCCTTGATGTTCATTTGTTCCACTAGCAGGCATCTGACCGAGGCCCCGCGAGCAGGTTCATGTTCTCCATTGGCGGGTAGCTGACCGAGGCCCCGCGAGCAGGTTCATGTCCTCCATTGGCGGGTAGCTGACCGAGGCCCCGCGGGCTGGTTCATGTCCTCCATTGGCGGGTGGCTGACCGAGGCCCCGCGGGCTGGTTCATGTCCTCCATTGGCGGGTGGCTGACCGAGGCCCCGCGAGCAGGTTCATGTCCTCCATTGGCGGGTAGCTGACCGAGGCCCCGCGAGCAGGTTCATGTCCTCCATTGGCGGGTAGCTGACCGAGGCCCCGCGGGCTGGTTCATGTCCTCCATTGGCGAGTGGCTGACCGAGACCACGCGGGCTGGCTCATGTCCTCCATTGGCGGGTAGCCGCCAGAGGCCCCGCGGGCAGGCTCTGTCCTCCATTGGCGGGTAGCCGCCAGAGGCCCCGCGGGCAGGCTCATGTCCTCCATTGGCGGGTAACTGACAGAAGTCACTGCACTAGTGGCCTCTGGTCAGTGTCAATGCATCCTAAGGAGACCTGGAGTCTTCTTTGCTGCTTGACCCTCTTGTTGCCATTTGATGCAATATTTAGGGTTTTGCCCATTTTTTAAAACATGTAAAAGTGGCCTTCATTTAAAGAAAATCCATGTACAGTTTTTTTTTTTTTTACAAAAAAAAATATGTATTTGTACCTCTCCCCCCCAACCTTGATTACTATTCCATCATTTTTGGGGAGGCCCCTTCCACCTGTGAGCTGAACCCCCCCCCCCCTTCCCATGGTCTGCTGCATAGGGAAGCCCATGAAGGATGATTTTGATTCTTAGTATCTACTGGAGGGGTTCAAGTGCTTGGGGATTTGGGGAGCAGGAAGGCTCTTGTAGGTGACCCCCCCCCCAGGGTTGTGTTTGACCAGCTGGAGAATGAAATTGTGGATTTGCTTTAGGTGAGGGTAAAAAAAACAAAAAAAAATTGGTCCTGTACAGTAGCGCTTCTCAAGCCAGTTTCAGAGGCCACCTAGATAGTCCATGCGGACCGTCTGGGGTTCCCTGAGGACCAGGTTGAGAAACGTTGCTGTAGAGGCTTAATCAGTCATTTCCAAGTATGGTTATGAAATAAGGGTCACTCTGTTGTTGGTTACATCTGTCCCATCTGGCCAAGTAAAAGGAAGGTAAACAGGAGGTCATCCCAAGGTCTTCAGCTGCATGGCATACAAAATCCTGGTGCCTCCGCACCCGGCGCTCACAAGGCTGTTTAAGCTTTAAACGTGTGATCTTACTAATGGTATCAGCTTTTGTAATCTCAACAGCGCTAGGGCCTCTTTCGATAGTTTGAATTGTATATTAAAAAGTGTTCTGTATGGACCTGTATCTACCCATCAGTTTTTGATGTTGAAACACTGTGATTATTAAATGTTGTTGGGCAACATTAGTTAAAAATAAAAAAGCAAAGTGGAAGTTGGAGGGTTATTATGAATAGACTAAAGTAAGGCTAGCTATTTCATTATATTGTACTTATTTGAGACACTTTAACCTTTTTCCTTTGTACTTTCTTTATATTAGATAAATGTGAATGTAAAAAAAATGGTTTCAATTAATGTACTTGAATAACCAGTCTCTTCCTTCCCCCATTGCCCCAGTAAGTTTGCTGGAATTTATAGTGCCTTGCATTTGTTTATTTGCTTTGGATTGAACATGGAGTAGTGAGTCCTAATGCTATGTGCTTTCATCTTTCATCAAGTGCTTAAGACCCTATGGATCAAGCTTGAGGTTAAGGTACACCACGGGGGTGGGAATTGGTTTTTGGTGCCTTTTTTTAAGTTATGTTTTTCTTGACTTGGAGTTAATTGAACATTGAAATGCTGGAATGGATTGTATTGAACTGTACTGAAGCTTGGACCGCTGTATGTGTAGAGGGTGTGTGCCCCTAGGCACGGTGTGTTACTGTATGTTTGGTGCAGCAGCCTAAAACGTTCACAACTCTGTCTGTTGGGATTCTGACACCGATAATGTTAGCTTTGGAAGTCGAGCTCTAAGACCTAAAACTAGAAGTTCTGACAATGAAAATGCAGTTCCTATATGTAGCATTCCCATTTCTCAAATGTGGGTTTGTGTGGGTTTTTTTTTTTTTTTTTTTGAACTGGCAGTGATCATAATGACACCCAGCCCGCCCCCACAATAGCACAAAGAGCCTGGTGTTGAATAGGAAGAGATGCGAGTCCGAGGAAGGTTGCTGAGGAGGTGAGAAGCAGTTTATGTGAATGTGTGTAGATAGTGGTGCATCACACAGCACTAAGCAGGACTTGGAGGCTGTTTGACCCACACGGAGACATCTCCATCCACTTCCCTGGAGACTGCTTAATCCATTGAGGGTGGAGGATGGAGGTGTAGGAATCCCCGGTCCAGTCTGTGTGGTCTCCTGTACAGTGCTGTGATGTCAGTAGAAAGTGCAGATTAGTTGTAGGATCAAAGGAGGCGGAAGTGGCAGAACCTTCAACACAAGGCTCGAGTGCGAAGTGTCTTCAGAGTTCATTCCAGACCACAGGAGGCCCAGAGCTTACTCTGAGTGTGCTCTCAATTCCACCCCTATCTGTTCTCACTTTGTCGAAAGCACTATGAATTGTAGGAGATCTCCTCTATAACACCTCTCACAAAGTAGTCTGTCAATACTGCTAAACACTTCTATCGTTTCATTTCCGTGAGTCGTGTAATTAAAGCGTTTGGAGTTTAAATCGCTGAATCTTGTGATATGGTTTTGCGGTCACAGAGATAGCGGGAGGTGGTCCTGCTATCCTCAGACGCTTTGCCAGTCTCTGCACCAACTCTCCCTCATGCTGAGGCACACAAATGCTAGCAGAGAAGAGACTAATCCTATTTGAAAACTCCTGCCCAGACGTAACCGTTTTTAAAGAGGCAGATAAGTTGTGGTGGGCAGGAGGGAGGGCAGCCTTTCAAAAGCAAAAGTGAACCTCTGTTGGATGTTCTCAGGCCTGGCTGCTTCTGCTACCTTCCTGTATCCTAATTGCAGAGCAAAAGGTTCAGTTCAGTACCATCTGCACAGAAATTGAAAGAGCACAGTTACCATGCTTTTGTAGTTGTAACACTTGTCACCTTAACTACTGATAGCTTACAAGGACAGCTAAATATAATGCCTGTTCCTACTCCTTAGCCGTCCCAGTAAATTGTCAGGTACAGGAAAGTTTTTCCACTTGAATCTTTATATAAACACAGAAGCTCAGCAGTTGTCTCTGCATAGCAGTTGGTGTTCTGGTTATTTATACAAATGGCTTTTTTTCCCCCCCTCTAAAATACTTCATTGCCCATTTCAAAGATGGTTCTCTTCAGAATGAAATCTATACAGTATTACGGTTTGTTGAAGCTGTGAAGAGGAAAGCATTTTTAATATTTTTTTTCCTCCTAAAACCACATTTAATGCTACCAATGCAGTGCCATTGCCCTGGAAAAATGACTTAATCTCATTTACTACTTGATGACAGAGGCTACAGTGCATTATATGCAATGTTTGTTGGTGGTACAGTGGTAAAACACCACTTTTTTTTTTTTGTTACTTACAGAGGAGGCAACTTGCTGAATTAGTGTATATTATTGTCTGAATGCAGATACATGTTTTTAATCCAATTGCCTTTCTGTAAGGAATGCTCAGCAAAGTGCCGATATGTAGAGATCCTATTCAGTACAGTAACACAAACACCAGGTTTCAATCAGAATGGGTTCATTCATCTTAAACTGCATGTGCTTGTTCCTCACTGGTTATAGTCTCACTTGGATCTTAAAGAAATGCACACTTTCTTGCCATTTGCCCTCCTGTGGAAAAAAATTAAACGGAACAATACTGTTACTTAGTGCTACTGACCTGTCATTAAGTTATTTTGTTTTGTACTACTATATGATTTGTTACTCTGTGTCTCTCGGTCCTCTAGTGACTAAGTAAATGGTTTCCATATGCTATTTAACATTGTACAAAATCTTCAATAAAATTTTCAAAAGTACCAAAAAAGAACCATGTACAAAATCATTGGCTTTGCACAAAGTACAGGGTGTTCAAGATTCATATAACAACCGCCACACCCTCCAATAAGATTTGTTACCTTACTTGTAAACTCAATAAATGAATGACAATCAAATTTCAGCCTGTTCTAAAATTTCCTGTCAATATTGGATAACTACTGCTTTTAAATAATGAACCCATAATGCATTTTGGCTACCAGAAGACTGCAGGTTGGATGAACGTGGAACTATTCATCGTCTTAGTCCCTTTTTACAAAAAGCACAGACCACAGTATGAAAGTGATTTATTAAAGGCAACACAAAGATTAAAATTAATATGCTCCAGATGCATCTTGCTAAAGCAAACCCTGCTCTAGGTGTCCAGTTTTCGTTTCTTTAAGAGATGTCCTTGTCTATAGGGACTGTGTGCCACCCCTGCTGGGGAAAAGGGGAACTGTTACTCAGAAGGATGACTCTTGGGATTTGGTGCATCCTGACATATTCTGGGGCAGATTGCTCACCTGAATGGGCAGAGTGATGCTGCTGTGGAGGTCTGTACTGGTTTTGGGCAGCTTGACCCTGGAGATCCTGGGGTCTTGCAGGTGGCCGTAGAGCGCTTGTTCTCTGGGGGGTCTTACTGCGTGTCAGCATCTGGTGACCTCCCCTGGGCGTGGAGGGTTGGGGGTACTTCTCCTCTGTAGTGGGCTCTTCTAGGAGGTCCATACCTTCCAGGGTAAAGTTCCAAAGCTCGGGGTCATCTGGAGCACAGATAAGCCATGGGCTGGGGTGTGTTTGTATGATCAGACAAAAGTACAATCTGTCCCAGTCTGGTAACATTTAGGGGCACAATTTCACTGTTTGGACTTACAGCATATTTTAAATCACGATCAGTTGAGATTTGGTATATTTGCATTATCCTACTACCCATCCTACAGGGAAGTAGTAACCAGTTTTGCAGCATGTGACCTTACAATCTTCAAAAATGACACAACTTGGGGTATGTGGGAAATAAAATAAATAGGGTTTAGTACTAAGCTGCAGTAGCTGATACTGATCAATTAAGAAATGCCTGGATCGTCTTCAATTCCTATTCGTGATATGGGCTCAAAATATCACTGAAATAATACCATTCCTGGCTTTGTGGTCATGAATGTGGGCGACCAAAGGTCTTACGCTACCAGCTAGATGCTCCTCCTCTGCACGAGTGGCCCGGGGAGCTGCGGGTGTACTGTGGCTGACACTGGTGCAAACAGAGGAGTCTGTTCTACCTGCAAGATGGAGCACAGCTGGACTAACTCAAGGCAGACATGCTACCAGGATGCATCACTCCTGTTCCATCTAAGGTCTAGCGCTACATATGGTGGACCGCACGCACCTTCCAAATAACCACTGAATTATTCATGTGACCGTTAAATTTAATGGATGTTTGCAGGCTGTTTATGGAAAATCTATTTTAGATGACGTTCTGTGGACTTGTCTATGAGTTGACCTTGGAAGACACGTGACGTCTCCTCTCTGGACACACCCACGTCGCCTTTAGTGGGATGCTGGCTCTCGTGTCTCCTCCGGGCCTCCATCTCCTGACGAAACTTCTGCTGCAACTGCTGCTGCCTCAGTTTCCTCAGGTGCTTTGGGTCAGAGGAGCCGGACACATCCGAAGTATCCACGGCTGACCTACCGAACCCAAGAGGAAAGAAACGAAGGTGAGACTGAGGGCCAAAGGAGCTGTACCTGCAACTGAAAGGATTGCTTGCTCTTACCTGGATAAGTTGTCAGGTATGTTTTCAGTCTCCTGCTGGTTTGTGCTGTTGCACAGTGAGGTTCTAGCGCTGACCGAACCCTGAATTGTAGAGGCTGCTGTACACTCTGGGGCAGCCTGCTCTGGTACACCATGTCTCATGCTACTGCGTTTGTCCTCCCGAGCCAGGCTGCAGTACCTCGCCTTCTCCACCAGGGGCTCACTGTCCGCACGCTTTGTCTGAGCTGGGTCCAGTGGGTGTGGAGGCTACAACCATTATAAGCATAACAGTTTGACTTCATGTGCCCACCACCACCAAAAGATAATTTTTGCCAATAACATTTAACTCATAAACAAACCACTACATTAATCGCAGCCACGGCATTAGGCTGTGCTGACCTGCTTTGGGATTTTGTTGATTGCTATAAGGTACTCCTTATTCAGGATGCAGTTTCCCAGGGCGTTGCCAAAGCACCTTAGAAGGAAGCAGGACAACAGAGTAAATCTTATGAGGAAAAAAGGAAATTCCTAGAAGACTGTTAAGATGGCGCCAGAATAATATTGGAGTGTCAGGTTTGTAATTAACGACAGTTTTAAGGCACCGATCATAGGGTCACATAGATGTCATTCACCAAACCCACTGGTTGCCAGATACTGCTGTGGAAAATGCCTCATCAGACCAAAGATCAGTGAATTAGCTTCTCTGTTTCTAACATGGCTCAGTTCTGGCCTCCTGGGTGAATACAGGATTATATACTTGAGGGCTCTCTTCAGTCCATCGGTGACGGCCTCTTTCCGAGCCTTTTCCAGTGACATGGCTTTAGACTTCAGTCCCTCACTGACGCCGTAGCCCACGTCCTCATGGTATGAGCCGTCCTGCAGGGGAATTACACAACCATTAATTGCACCAATGTCTTCCCTGTCTGCTGAAAAGGAAGACGTCAGCTTTTTAAACAGGGGACTGACTATTGTGAAAAACAATGGATCCATTCTCATTCTAACTGGTTTGTGCATTAGCTGATATCTGAACACAAACCCGAGCAAGGAGAAGTATTTAAGTATTCCTAAGTCATTGTGGTATTCCTTCCTGATTCCTGGTTTTGTTGCTTTATAACAAGGCTTGAATTAATTTACTGTACAAAGTAAGGCTGTGTATTTCAGGTGTAGCCCAAAACGGCTTTCAATATCATCACTTTTGTTTTACATTTCCTGAAGTGCCTGGCCACCAGTATTGTAAGAACTTCTGTCCTCTTACAAGGGCAGATTGTTATTCTTACCTTTAGCTGAACCTTCACAAATGCACTTACTCCAACATAGAATTTTCCATTGATGAGGTCTACAAAATCTTTAAAAGTGGATGCATGGATAGAAAAAAATAAATCTATATCAGGGACATACTTCCAGCCAAATCCTGTGCTCCCATCTGATTACTAAGTTGAGAAAATTCTTTAGTGCACGTGCCTAGTAATTTAAGTACAAAAAGAACCCTAAAGAAATCCAAAATGTTTCACAGACCATAAACCCGATTGGTTCAACCAAAAATTTAAGTACTGATTGTAATACATTAGATTCTGTTCCACATACAAATATTTAACTATGCATCAACATTCACCTAAAACGCCACTTCCCAGGGTCCCCAAGGAAGCAGCTGTCCGTGCTCACCTACAGTCTGCTGGGAGATGGAATGGGACCAGCCATTGTACCCAAACATCTCATTGGCTAAGCTGATCACCCTGTGTCCCTCAATGTAGCAGACCTGCAGTACAGACACAACATTAACTCCCAAAGAGCCCATTTTTGGCTTAGAAGCTTTTGGGAAGAACTGTAAATGTGGGGTAGCAGCGGATTACCTTCTGTCCACCTCCTGCCATTCTAGTGCTGATATATTCAGGGCCGAGCGTCTGCCGAAGCGCATTCTGAACGGCCTGGTACTCCTCTGCAGTATATTTGTACTGGAAAAGGCAACGTCACTTTACACAGACATGCCGGCACGATCAAACCTAGTTTTGCCTAAAAAGGCAAATCCATATTCCATGCGCAATACAAATGTTTCATTGTGTAATATTCTCAAATAGTTTTTTATCCCAATAGGAATCATTGACAATGCATTTCACATGTAACTGATTAAGTCTGCCATATTGAATAAAACGAAAGAGCCAATGTGTCATGGAAAACAGCACAGGACAGAGTGCTGAAAATTTGGGTTATCCTTTACAACCCCTCCGTGGCCACAGACCTGCCCGAAACACAGTTTGGGAGCGAGGGCGTCCTGGGGTCCGCGAAGGGTGGCGGTCTCATTCTGCATGTTCACTCTGCACTCCGCAGGACCGGGCGGATTCCTCAACACAACACGGAAAGGTACGGCACAAAATCTCCGTGTCAGCGGCTAACTTCCTCAGAAACAGCCACACCGTTTACCTTTTCTTTGTTAAAATGCGGGTTCCTCCCTGGCAGTTAAACCATTAAGGTGTTCATCGCTGGCCGAGACACCACTGCATATTGCAGCTGGTACCAGGATATTTGCGCTAACCTCGGACAACAGACAAGATGCAAATCGTTAAGGTATACGGTCACTATATTTTTAAAATCTATAATAGAGCATCGATTGTGCGTACATATAAAAAAAGAAATTATTTACAGAAATTCTGTTACCACCTATTTCCAAATCCGCGCCCGCAGCAATCGTAAGTGCATGATGGGAATGAGGTCGTGAGGTTGACGAACAGCGAGGACCGCCATTTTGGATGTGGCAGATGCAACGTTGTAATGTGAATGAGTAGCGATAAACCGTGGACAGGAAGCCTGCTTATCTATTATTATTATTATTATTATTATTATTATTATTATT
>JAAGVU020000061.1:24125820-24144560 GCA_011763525.2 Mormyrus iriodes
ACACTAGGAAACCTACAGAAGTACTAAAAAAAAAAAAAAGTAGTAATAATCAAACAGAGTATGATGTGCTCCCATTGATGGTACCTCTTACAATCGAGGCCATGTGCTCCCAACAGTCTATAGTGGTGGTAGAAGCACCGTTTATTCGCGCAGCAGACAGCTCTAACATGATGAGACTGTAGAAAGAAGCCCTTCAAACTATAAAAGTGCTGCGTTCTGGGTCTTTCCACCTAGAGACTAACAGAAGTTTTGCAGCAATAGAAGACAAAGAAATCGCCCGCCGCTGAAAAAAGGAGAAAGAAAGAGGAGAGAAATCTAAGAGTAAAAATAGTTGAGGAGAAGAAGGGACAGTTACACCTAATATGTTAGCTAGAAAGGAAGACACTGAGTGCCAGAGCGTGGCTACAGGGGGGCAATCCCAGAACATGTGGAAAAAGGTACCAAGCGAAGGGTGCTCAGGGGGCTGATGACAGCAGCCACCCCCCCCTCCCCCCACCGGTCTCAGGAAGAGACACATGGCTATGGTGAGCTCTGGGTCAGCAGACTCCATCAGAACTCTCATTCCCCCTGGAGCTACCCCCCTTCCCTCTGGAGACCTTTTTGAAGCAGTAATTCTGCAGCTCTGATGATAATCCCCCCCCCCCCAGCCTTCTACAGGGTGCATCAGCACCAACCCAGCAGGGGGTAATGCATGTGTGTTTGAGAGAGAGAGAGGGAGAGCTGGACTGGCCTGCCCCTGCGTACTGTGTCAGCTGGAGAAGGATCGATGGCAACCCTGAGGCCACACAATAGCGCCCATTGAAGGGACTTGTGGGTAGGGCGGAGTTTGGCTTGGCCTTCCTCTTGAGCACTGCTGACTTTGTTGCCGGGCCCCTAGCCCATTTCCAGGATGGGTGGGTGTATATGTATGTTTAACAACGTGTGACCATGGAGTAAGAACTTGTGCTGCTCGCTAGGAGTCTCTTTGATGCCAAACACGCTTGTATAGTTTACGAATTGGGTTCATTTTTTATTTTTTCCCAGACCATGTATGTATAAAAGAATGTAGTGGCCAGGGAAGCGACTCATCATCTTTCGCCAAATCACAGAGCTCACATTTTACCAGCACAGCAGAGATTAGTCAGAGGGATTATCCTTGTGCTTTGAATGGCAGCGTTTAAGGTCCTCTTCACCTCAATTGGCTGATTTCAAACACGCTGCCCACCATGTACATGGGTTTCTACCAGATGCTTCATAAATACTAGGTCCATATCTGCAGCTGCTGTTCAGCATGTGTTTCTCCTGTACACAGTCGCAGAGGAGCGTGGATGGGAATGACAGCTGCGGGCGTTTCTTACTGTCATTCTTACCATCTTTGTTTTCACTCGAATCAGATCAAGGAAGTCATCATGAGGTTGTGCTTGCTATGCACACAGCCCCAACAGGTCACTCTTAGGGCCGGTTTATATCCTGTTATTTACACATGATGTTGCTACGTAGGCAGTGCTGCTGCTCCTACTTGCACGAAGGTCATGTCCACCAGGGGGCACTGCAAGAAAACCATCTTGGTCAGCACCTTCACTTCCAGTCTCACTTGTTTGTATTAGGTTGTGACATGAAATGTTTTCCACTCGCTGCCTCCACAGCGATCGAGTTGCTAATTTTGTAAAACTTCTGCAGCATTCTCTGTATTCTACCCACTGCTCCACACCGTATTGATACTTCACTTTGCCACATATCACTTTACTACCCCATGTTGAATGCTACTTTATATGCATTGTATGACACGTAGCATTAATTCCTCAGGTAGGTGCACAGACGACGCAGAAAACGCGTGGCCGCTATGATGCGGACGTGTTGTGGGCGTCACGTATAAACTGGCCCTTAGGAAGCAGTGAAAACACTTGTTTTGGAAAACCATTGAAAATAGGAAGTCAGAGAGGAGTGGACCAAGCAGAAAGCAGCAGCGATCGGGGCTAATCCCTAAACCATATCTCTCTGTTAGGGACAATGGGGAGGGGCCACTTGTAAAGCTGACCCCGCCTCTCTCCTACTGTATTTGTCTGTGTTTCCTCTTCCCGATTTATATAGTGTGCTTTCCTTTCTGGATTCCAGTCTGACCCCCCCCCCCCCTTTCTCCCTCATCAAAAAACAAGAGTTAATCCAGAGAGTCACAAGTCACCAGCTGCCAGCTGTTGTTTCTGATGAGTGAGGATTTCGCTCTTACAGGCTACGGGAAGCTGAAGATTTTTCACATGTTTTCATTGTCGTGTTCTCCCCCTTGATCAAAACTCAAATTCCTGCACCTGCGGTGCCCGGTAAGTGTCAGTGCTCTTACTTCTATATCTTTCCCTGCTGGCAATCCCTTGTGTGAAAACCCTTAACTGGAGGTGTTTGGCCCTGAAGTGCCTACCATGAAGATGCCATGACCCAGTTCTGCTGTCTTCTGTTTGTGTCTTCTGCCAAGGCTAGACAAAGGCTTCCCAAAGCAGGAGCTGTGAGTTATCGTTGTTATGGAGTCCGGTAGCTTGGCAGCGTGTGAGTGTGGCTGAGTGAATCTTTTCCACAAGCTGGTGTACTTGGGTGCTCAGGTTTGCCTTACTAAAGATGGTGGGAATCTTGGCTGACACTTACTATCAGCCAGATGTCTGTGGCGAATCTGGCCAGTCTGTAGTTGTGTCTAAATGGAACAGCAAAAGGGAACCAGTTATTTTCCTGCTACAAGCATTGAGAACAGGAATTTGCCCTGCTCTAAAGGTTAGTGAAAGGCACAAATATAGTATAAGTTGTTCTGCGTCTTGGACTGGGTCTGACAGTACACCTGAACGTTGAGACAGTTTAAGTGGTTCAGTACTTTTTTTTTTATTCTCTACCCACTTAATAAGCAGTCTATGTACATCAGTGCCCTTGGGGCGCTGTGTCTTTGTACATGACAACTGAGACACGTATGTGTGCATCACATAGGGTGCAATTAAGTCAACCTTGGTTTTCAATAGTCGTGACCCCACTATTTCTCCTTTCTGCTAAAGCAAACGCAGATTAAACCTACACGCCGTATGTCAGTGGGACATTTTTACTCAGCCTCTCACTGGGATTCTGGGACTAAAACATGATTCCATTAATGGCCGCCATGCTTTGTTAGGGGTATTGTTAGGGGTACCAGACTCATGATAATTCCAGCAGAATGGTTTTGAAACCAAGAGAATTACAGCGTTTTATAATTCCAAACCCTGAACAACAGAAGAGGAACCATTTTTGGTTTATATTAGCAGGTTCTGTTTTAGCATGGCGCTAGTGCTCCTATAAACATCCACTTTAATTTATAGTACTTTTTAAATATAAAAGGTTTTATAAAAGCTGCCAGCACACAGTCTGTAGCAGAGTGGGAGATCTTCCTAGTAAAATCGCAATAAGCCATTTTTACAGCCGTACTTTGCAGTTAATGATTGCAGTCTTTATCTGGACAGACCACACATACCAAGAAGGGAACAGAGAATGCTGAGTGTTACAGCCTGGCAAAAGCCTTATGAATATGGATGGAGAGGTCAGGCCCGCAGACCTTTGCTTAAGAGCACCACTTATGAAAGTACATTTTGCTTTGGTGCGGAAGAACAGGTAGTCCCTTTGTCTGCCGTAATTTACCTTACTGTTACGATTATATTGCTGAATATTTTTGTAAACAACATCCTTCCAAAGGCAAAGGAATTTGGGTGTCATTGTGATCTGGTTTCAATGTAAAGAAGATGTCAGTTGCTGGACATGAATTACTTAGTTTTATTTCTCAATTAATTTACTTATTAAAGGTATTACTTAAAAAGTGTCAGAAGGAAACCTGTGTGCACAGAGGTAGAAGTTTGTAGAGTAATGAATAAAAGGCAGTTCAGTCGTGTGATCTAAAAGCATTAGAACTTGGATATGTTTTGCTAACACGTAGGACAGTAGGGGTGACCAATCTTACCCAGAAAGGGCCAATGTATAAGCAGTTTTTTGGGGTAACCTTTAGGTCAGCTGTTCGAACCCAGGTGTGAGGACTCTACAGCCAATCAGTCCTCTAGTTACTAATTTAAGTAGGGAGTTCCAATGAAAACCTGCATACACAGGGGCCCTTTCTGGATACAATTGGCCACCCCTGACATGGGACAAATTGAGCATTCCATCATTCATCGACCACCTGTCCTCCCTCTCCTGAATCTTTTGGCCATAAATCAGTGAGGAAACCTTTAGCCAGTTGTATCTCTGTTTTTTGATTTCTTGTATTGCGATTCAAGGGTCAACAGTTTGCCTTTTTTTTTTTTTAATGTTTATGAGCATTCTATTGGCTTGTCATTAAACGGTTCCTGTTTTACAATATGGAATTGAAACAAGGTTCAAGGTTCGACACGTTTATTACACACAGTACAATGAAGTTTTTACATGTATTCTATCCAGGTAAATGCAAGACAAACACAAAACAAGACAATAAGAACAGCATCCAACAAATAACACGTAACAGAAAATAACATTAGCGTAGACAAATAATTAAGGTATGAGTAGTGATGAGGTGAAGCTTGGGGGCTCAGCCTGTCTGGCTACCGCTCTTCACGTAATAAAATGAAAGCGTGGGCACACTTGTTAAGTGTTCCTGCGTTTTCACTCAGAGCATTGCAAATCGCTGTTGCTTTAGCTCCATTCAGTTGTTTTTTTTTTCGCGTTTTGGAACTTTATAGCTGTTTTAATGTCTTCCTGTGGAGTATATGTCATTTAAACGTGTTTGTTTCCCACCATGGGAATGTGACCTATAAATGGGACTTTGGGTCCTGTATAATCTACGTCAATCTTTTCCCCATTAAAACCCATAATTAGTTACAAACTCTAAGGCCACCAGGCGTGCAGTCAAATGTATGTGTGTATGTATATATTATATATGTATATATAGGTATGTATTATACACACACAGAGTTTTTACTTCCCAGCCCATGTGCAGAGGAGTGTCATTCCCTTGCCATTACTTATGCTTTGACCTCTCTTTGGAAGACAAGATCAATTATGGGGCAGCCTCAGTTACGCCCCTGACCGCTTGTCTGGGTTCTGTAGTGGCGTGGAGAGAGCTGTGGGTTTCAGTTTGGCACAGAAAGTTCTGGGTTGGAAGTAGACGTTGCAACGTACGTCTGCAACCTGTAGGGATAGCTAATACGATTGCTAATACGACATCGCCTTTTAAAGTTGACGCAGCGGCTTTTTAACATTCACCAGAAGCCCTTCTGCACGAGTTTTAACCTTCTTATTTGGTTTATCTAACACTGAACCAGACGAAAACCAAGCACCCGACCTACATTTTCTTAAAATAACTACTAAAAATATGCCAAAACCTATAAAACACGGATTCTTCCGATGTTCTTGTATGAAAGTTAACAATATAATACGACAATAACAAATAAATATGAGCCAGTTTGCAGAGTAATGTTGCTCCTTTCTAAGCAGCTTAAGGTGCCCGCGTCCTGGCCGCCCCGTTTGTAAAGGCGTCTTGCGATGCTGGCTGAGTAGAAGCGGACCTGCGTCCCCGCAGCCGGACGCCTCGCCGCTGGCTCTGCCCACTCCGCCTGCTCCCTCTTGCACTTTCAGCGGACTGCACTGCGCGCACCGAGGCTCGGCCCGCCGACACAGCGGCTGGCACCGGCGGTGGCATCGGGCGCCGGGGCTGTCACTTCGCGAAAACGACGAAGGGGAACGCAACCGGGGGGCGATATTCACCGGCGCTGCCACCGCCACCAGCTCCACGCTCCTATCAGAGAGTCCCGGGGAAACACAATAACGAATGGAAATAAGTCCCATGGACGACTCTGCATTTAAGAAGTGCTTCAGAATATCGTTCTCGTTATTTTTAACTGTAGATTGTCGATTTCGCGAGTCCTGCTTAATCTAATGACGGGTGTTGACACCAGGCTCAATATCTTGCATCAGACAGCCGGAGAAAAAGCAGAACAGAACGGTGGGTAGCTGGACGCGTTTGTCCATTATCTTTACGAGCACGAATAGATCACCTTAATATTTCTCAGTTTCTGTATATCTTATCATTCCTGTGTATTGTCGTATAATCACTGTACTTTCGTGTTCTGCGTTCACAGCACAGTCCTCCTGATGTGTGCGTGTTTTGTATGGGATGGGAGACGTCGGCATGCTTTAATCTTATGACCAGTTTCCTTTGTGTCTCTCGATAAGAAATACCGCCTGAGCGATATAAGAATATAGGAACAATTGGTGAAAAGGGGTGAGATTATGGTAACGCGAGGGGTGATCGTGTGCATTGGGCGAAGCTCCGCGACCGTTGTGGGTATTTAAAATGCAAGTCGGTCCCTTGGCAAAGACAATACCCAGACTGGCGAGGCAGACAGACGGTCCACGGGGTGCGCCGTGCCTCTCACTGTCTTTCTCTTATACCCTCTCCGAGGGAGCTGGAAACTTCTCAACCTGTTCTTTGGGCGGACTCCGATTTCAACGCACTTAGCTGGACTCTGCTTTACGTTTTTTTTTCCCTCTGCTAATATAGCTGTCACAGCCTTTTCTGTTATGCTGGTGTGTATTGGTGTACATATGAACCATTAAGCGAAGGTCATAGAATGAGGTCCATTGTCTGGTGTTTTTGTTGTTATGAGATTTACAAAGCATGAAAGGGATTATTACAGTATGGCTAACGATCACATTAATGCGTTTGTGTAATTTGCGTTCATCATTGATCATGTGTGTGCATATATTAATAAATGATACAAAATTGCAGTTAGACATCATGCTCCAGTATTTCAAGACGTATTCATCATTACGTATTAACGCGCAGTTACATACTGACTGTACAATACGTCAACGGTAGATGGACATCGATTAAAGACCGCCTATGCGTCGGGTTCAGTTGGCGATAATCCTCTTATTTTATTACGAGGAAATGCCCTACGGTGGACCGTGTAATACGGGATTTTATGACGTCCAGGACCGCCGTTTCTTCGGGGACCATGGAGAGCCACCGCTCCCTGGCACCGGCCTTGTGCTGGTCTGTGATAATATAGTTTGCCGTGGCATGTTTGGATGCTACTCAGACGTGACGACAGATGGCGCTATTGATTACACTGCTCTAATGTAACATCCATCTAGTCGTCCATCCAACTATTTTTAATAACCACTAAGCCATGTATGGGTATAGCATTCTCAACACATCGGTTAAAAGCAAGAAAGCCCAGAAATTTGTTGCGTGCTTTTTATTGTTACAGTAGTGGGTGTAAACACTGATCCTACCCGCTGGTAAGTTGGTGTCTGTTCTACCAAGGTCCTTAAAGAACTTTTCTGGTGCTTTTACAGATATAATAATGACGGAATGTTGCATGGGAAAGGTTCTGTGGAGATGTGACTTTCCTTGCATTAAAGCAAATGAATAGACTTACGCTATAAATTCATATCAATTCATAGTTTCAGAAATGTTAGACTGCTACAATGTTTTAAATGCTTATTGTCAGTATTGTCAGACAGGACCATGCTTACTATACTGTCACTGGGCAGCTTTAAATCATTTGCACCATTTAATTTTACAAAAAGTTTTAATGTATCAAGCTGCATGAAGCGATTGCATTTCAAAGCACGTGTGAAGTAATGTATCCAGAATTTTATTTTCTTTGTATCACGTCTTGCTGTTTGTGTATCATTTCTGCTTGTGGGTCCTGTTGGACTGCTCTTTCTCAAGACTTTTCCATTGTTACATAATAGACACTTAATTAGTTAGTGAGGCTAAACTGAAATGCTGAAAATTCATTCCAGTAGTACAGATTACAAATGCACAGGCTTCATTTGTTGCATGAAGTTTTTTTTTTTCAACATTCTGTAACTACATCTCTTGCTGTACTGTGATTAATGATGGGAAAATTGTTGGAGGGTCACTGGTCCAGATCTGAAATACAGCGCGGCTGCCCCCTCGTGATAGGTGCATCAATACAGGGGGGGAAGGGATTCCCTCGTGGTTAAATGCCTGCTGCACATGCGCACGCGCACGCACACGCGTTTAGTGCCACGTGCGTCATGGGGTGGGATGAAACGTCTCGCTGTGCTTGAGTAATTTAATTAGATCTTTATTGGCGGATGCACTGAATCAACAGACGTTCGACGTTTTTTTTCCCCAAAAGTATCAAACCGAGGAGTCTGAGTGTTTCCCGACAGGATGAAAGGGGCAATGTTAGAATTGTTCTTTTCATTTGAGTTTTAAAGCAAGCTAGGAAATAATTTTTCCCACTTTTTCTTGTATGAATGTAAAATGTGAAATGTGTTATGGCTGCCTCCAATATTCTCTTAAACAGCTAGTTTTTAATGTAGTGACTTAGAGATTGACCAGTTATATACGTATGATCAGTTATATACATATGAAGCTTTAGCTTTAGCTAATCCTGAACGTACTTTGGTGTCTCAAAGCCATGACAAGAGGAAAAATCAGGAGTTAGTCTAATGCATTGTGTGTGTTTGTGTTTGTGTGTAATACGGCCAGTAGGGGTGTACTGAATGCAGGGGCTTATAACATCATTCTTCATGCCAATCAGTTTGAATCAGAGTGTTAAGAAATTGCCAATCAGCTTCCTGATGTTCTCTTTGAATAACAATATATTCAATTTACCTTTCCGTTACTGTTCCCCAGTTCTGGCCCTGGAGGGTCAGAATCCAACACAGTTTGCAGGTTTCCCTGCTAAAACATATCTTAATTAGCTAATTGCTAGATTTAGTCAGAGTGTTTGAGCAGGGAAATCTGCAAACTGATTGGCAATTTCTTAACCTTTGACACTCCATGGCTGGAATTGGGGAACCCTGCTTTACACAATGTGTTTATTAATGTCCCTTAAACTAATAATTTCACTATAGGATTGTGTACATTTCTGACACCAGTTTTTGTTCCTTCATTGAAAGTGACTCCTATATCCAACCTGTAACTAATAATACTAATAATATTGTGACATCCGCTTTTATTTTAACAAAACAATTAACAACTGAATTAACCTAGTACTCATATTAAGGTTTTACACTGTCCCTGACTGTCGAAGGTTAGTCATGGCCAGTCATGTGAAAATCTGCATTAATGTTTACATTATGATTTAAAAAACAGGTGGTTCTCCTTAGGAAGACAAGTCTGATTAGATATTATCATAGTAATTGTTTCGTGGCTAAAAATACAAACCTATACGACAGCAGAAAGTCTTTGTTGGGGTAAACCAGAAGGGGATTTTATGTGGGTTACATGCAGATTGTCCTCGAGACGCAGCTGTGAAACAGGAAACCGGTCACAGGAAGTAGTGCTTAAAATGAGCAGAATTGGCAATGTTTAAGTGGACAGTTGGTATAATGGTTGTGAAACCAGCTGAGGCACAGAATTGCAAGTTATGGGTTCCTTTCCCAGGGACGAGGGCTTTGAACAGGGTATTTAGTCAGACACGTTTCTGAAAGAAATGTCTTGATGTATGAATGGTGAACACTGTAAACTCATTACCCCTTGGATCCAGGTGTCTGGTAAGCACCTAAATGACATGCATGGGTCTGCATGACCGTTTGTTCCAAGGCGTTCGATACAGAAGATGGAAATCCTGCCTAATCTTCCAGCGTCTCGCTTTGATTTTTTGACTGTGCACATGATGGACCCAGAAATGTTCTGAAATCTGCCTGGTGTTTTCTTGTTGTTTGTAAAAGATGCTGGATGGATTTCTTTGGACAAAAAAGCCCCTATCCATCCCTAGATCAATTACAGTCAGCTTTGCCACCCCCTCAGCCCAGACCCCAAGTCCTGACATGGAAGGGAATGATCATCCACTTAGGAGGTGAGAGATTGACTTAGTTTTGTTCTTCTTCCACCCATCATCTTCATCCACATCTCCAGCACCCATGTGGCTGAGTGAGTGCGACAGACTCATTCACTGCTGATTTGTGCTGTGTTGAGATTAACGAAGTTCGTCAAAATTGGCTGTAGTTGCAATGATTTTTTCCATTACCTGCATTCTGTGATGTCATTTCTTTACTGTGCTCAGGCCTTCCTGCCCACAATTCTTTGCTTTTCTTTGTGTAGTCACATGCAGTTGCTGGGTCGTAATTTTTATTTTGAAATAAAGATTATATTATTTATTGGCGTGCCAAACCACCAGCTGTTTTAGAGTGATGAGTGTTGCAGTTGCACAGGGGCTGCACAGCCGTGGCGGGGTCCGTGAAAAATGGGTTCCCGACCTTCTCCACCAAAGCTGCTATTATCAATGATCTCACACTCATGCCCCCCCCCAACCTGTCCTGCCTCTCCCTTCCCTAATGTAGCCCCGTGAATGTGCGGCCTGTAACCTAAGCACTGAGCTTGACGGAAGACATTGATCTCCAGTTGTGTCAGAGGGCCTACCTGGAGAGACTCCTTATGTTTCCCAGGGTGCTGTGGGCTGCTCCCCTCTCCCAGTTATAAATACTTGAATCTTGCAGGAAGCACATTAGTGAGCCTAACATCCCCTCAATGACTCTTCCTCCAAACTACCGTCAGTTTGGCTCTGGGCTTAATAATGGAGAGAAGTATCCCTTTGAGTCATTTCCTGTTTTCAAAATCATTTGGTTCCGTCGTTCACCACCACTTTTACTGATTGGTCCTTCATGGGGTTAGAAAAGATGGGAGGGGTCCTGCAGCAGTCATTTGCCATTGCTGTTGTGGTGGGGGGGGCGTGGTTTGTCACACGCTCAGTTGTTCTTAGCTGCTAGAGGCCATGCTAATATGTGGTTCTGCTCCGCCTGAGCCTTCCAATCTGCAGAAGATATGTCATGTCTAGCGGGGCTCTAGGTTTGGGTGGGGTTTTTACCATGACTTCAGCGATGCTGAGAGGATGCCATTAAGTCGACGGGATTTGTTCTGTTTTTCTGGAAATCTATTTTCCCCCAGCCAGAGGTGGATGCTAAGGACACCTACGCGTGTGACTCCTCCTGCTAACACTTTACTGGCTCGGCCTGTCGCGTTTTTCCATGGAATTCGTGGAGAAGCAGATGCTGCTCCACTGGTCGCAGGTCGTGTGGAGACGGCTCTAGTATAAAGGCACCTTGTGCAAGGCACATATGTCTGAGTGAGGATGTTTGAACGCCAGCTGTGCAGCCCATCAAAAAGGAAATGTTGCTGCACTTATTCAATTAGGAAAAGAAAAGTTAGCCTCTTTAACTATGAGGACCAGGGTGGAATTTCTCAGAATTACCCTTTTAGTTTTATTCTGTTTGCTGTGCTTACTGTGGTGGGCACATTTGCCCAATAACTTCTATTAATTTCTGACCAGTTGAAGGTTTTATTTCAGGTTTTACTGTTGGGTTACAGCCCACAGTTGGCAGGAATGACTGAATCATGTGCTTGGTGCTGAGGAGCATGACTGCATTGTTGCTGAACATCTGCCACAGCGGCGTCCCACCACTGAACAATGGTGTGTCTAATTGGACGCTTTTATTGTGGGACTGGCATGTGGGAAAGTAAAATGCACTCTCACTGGACAATTTAAATTTTTGTTCTGCCTTTGCCATCCTACACACTGACCTTTGTTTTATTTTTGAGTGTGATGCTTTAAGGTGGTAATACAAAGGCAGCAGGGAGTGCATAGTGCCCCCGGTGGACATTATTTGCAAATCCTCCCCCTCGCCAGCTTTCCTAATGTGGCCCCCTTACGTTTGGTAAACAGGTAAACAGAGCAGCGGTGGGTGGAATTATAGAATTGCCCAGAAGAGGAGTACAGTCTCCTCTGCAGTGACTACCACACGCACACGGCTGGCCTGTCAGCAGAAAGTCTGTGGTGCTGGTGCTGGTGCCCCCTCGTCAGAGCCGTGCCCTGCTGTGGCAACCCTTAAACATGCCACAAATAAATGGCACTGGATTCTTTAGAGACAGCAGGGAGCACAGCTGAGGAATCACACTGTATAGGTGGGAGAGAAACCCTCCAAGGAAGCAGGGGGTGTTTTGGTGCATTGGCACTTGTTTGTTCCTGTTGCAGTTTGCAGATGCTCCTGCATTTCCTGGTGCTACATTTTATGGGCTGTACTGAGTGATGGAGAGGAAGATCGACAGAGACAGGCAGAGGTCCTCATTGCGTTCCTTCTACTGTGACTGTGTGTAGTTTTTATTAGGCGGTATTGCTGGCATACAGGAGCGTGATGCTGTCTGTTAGAGGAAATCCCTGCTGGTCTTAAAGGCTAAATACTTATTCTTCCACACTATACTGTACTGTACCTGGGAGAGAGACCAAATGTAGTGCTGACCTACATATCTGTCCTAGACCACATCTGCTTGTGGGCTCCCTCTGTTGGAGAGGCAGGGTCATTGCTCCCAGCCAGGAGGAGCTGTCAGTTGCAGCATTGCTACGATGCACCTGCTGACGGTTATCGAGGTGGGACTGGTCGTTTGCCCCCAGGACAGGAAGGGTCACCCCCAGAAGTTTGGTAGCAGGTGATGTGAACGTATCTCACTGGTTTTGTACTGATACCAGAAGTGTTAGTCAAGTATTTTGTCAAGGTTCTGAAACATTTTAAATGACTTTCTTTGGTTGGCGTTGAAGAATCTGGTCAGTATGTGCATCGCCCCAGTGCTAGTGTCGTGCGGTCGAGCTCGCGGAATACGAACGGTGGCTCATGAAGAACGAACGTGAGGCCCGGCCAGTCTTATGAAACGGTGAGAATTAGTACTGAGTCGAGCGTGCCCCTGTTTCGGCCTTTTGGGGCGGCGGGCTGAGCTTTTCCCTCGTGGGACAATCCTGGTGTTTTGTGCAGAGATTAGCATCTGCTTTTCGCCGTTATGATGCAGGCTCCTGTTGAAGCCTGCCTTTGTTCTGCTGCTGGGCAGAGAGGCATGACATGGGGGGGGCATTGCCAGGAATGTGTCCATCTGCCCGGCCAATCAGAATAAGGCTTTCCAGGGGCGAAGCGGCCCTCTATGGCTCTGCTGCGCTGCGCTCTATAAGCTGTGACTCTGTCTCCTTTGGGGTTTTTAAGCGATGTTTGCATGCCGGTGGACAGGGGGCTTTTCTGGTCAGGGAGTGAGGCGGCCTTCTTTCAGCTCCTTGCTCAGGATAGCCTAGCCCCCTTGTAGCAGGCACCCCTACGCTCTCCCCTCCCGTTTCTGGTGACAGCCTCCCCCTTTTTAGTGGCCTGCTGGTGGGAGCTTCTTGCTGAGAATCGCAGGCGCTGTGGTAACCAGGAAGTCTCTGCAGCCTTGCCCCTCCCTCCCTGTTTTTAAAGGGCTGCTCTGACGAGCTTCTACCCCCCCCCCCAGGTAAATGTCAAGGACTAACCCCTTCTAGCGGCACCCCCCTGAGAAATTCAAGTAGCCAGACTCCTGGGGCTTTTATTGCCTTTTTGGTGCAGTGGAAATGGCTGTGTGTGTGTGTCTCTGTGTGTGTGTCTGTGTGTGTGTGTGTGTGTGTGTGTGTGTGTGTGTGTGTGTTCTCAGGCATGAGCAGGTTGCTGCACTTTGCTTCTGGAGAAGGAAGGAATGTAGCAAGAATGGGAAATGAGTTGGTTTCTCAAGAACAATCTCTCACTGGGTCACACGGCCCGTCACTGCCAATCAGAGTGCAGTGCCGAACAGCACCGTTAGAAGGTTGCTGCACCTTCAGGGGTGGGGGCAGGCTGTGTGTGTGGGTGGGGTGGGGTTGGTTGGGTTCTCTCTCTCGTGCTTCTCGTTTCTCTGTCAGCGTCCTGCTGGCGCCGGCCCACCTCGCGGCTTGCCAGTGAGAACGCTGTCCCTCTCTTCCTCCCCTTCCTCTCCACCTTTTGTTGTCACCATGAGGACTCTCCATAGGTTGAAGTTGATGAGTTCCCCCAGCCTCAGTGAGCTGGGCAAGAGCGAGAAGGCCGCGTTGGAGGAGCGGGGAGCCCAGCAGAGGAGGGCAGGGGCCAACGCCACCTGGAACAGGTGAGCACACCGCTGTCACGCATCTGTGTGTCTGTCTGCGAGTCAGTGTGGGGCTCGAGTGTGTGTGTCAGACAGACTGTTTCAGAGAGCGAGTCTTGGTATTTGTCAGTGACTGAGGGACCTTTCCCCAGTCCCCAACTCAATTTTATGATATTCCGTCAATGCAATCAAATACCTAAAAATGGCAAAAACATTTTGTTTGGTTACTTATGGTTAAGGTTAGGGCTGGGTAGGGGTTAAGGTTGTCATTGTTGGGATTAGGGCTATGCCCATAGAAATTAATGGAAAGTCCCTATAAAGAAATGAATACATGAACTGTCTGTGTGTCTGTCTGCGTGCGTGCGTGCGTGCGTGCGTGCGTGCGGCTGTCTCTGTGTGTGTCTGTCTGTCTGCGTGCGTGCGTGCGTGCGTGCGTGCGTGCGGCTGTCTCTGTGTGTGTCTGTATGTGTGCTCTGCTGCTCTTGCACATAACAGGTGACATTTCAGCAAACAGGCTGCCCAGTGGTACATTTCTCTTTGAAGAAGTGCCTCAATCTCAGGAGGATAAATAACAAGCCTGGCATTTCAGATAGAAGGTAAATAATAGGTCCTGTTTATTATCATGTCAGTTCACAGTCCGGCACAGGCAGTGTCAAACTCTACAGAAGGGGGTTGCTTTCACCTCTGAGGACGGTGGGGCATCACGGGTGCCTATTAAGCTGCCTGCCTCCACGTTTCGCTGCCTTCTACACAGAAGAGGCCTCTTCTTGCTCCTACAGCTGCCTCAGGCTTCCCTCAGAGACTCACCGCCTGCATCTGGGGGTGGAAGTGAAGTAGGGTGATTAGCAGAAACACTGTGAGCTATGTAGGCCGCTGTATGTGGGGGGAGAAAAGAGCATCTGTGTAGCAGCTAAACAAACAAACAGTCAAATAGGAAAGACTTCCTGTGGAAGCAGTGGGCTTCATCTTTGGCCCCAGTGTGCTTCACTGGGTATAAATAGTAAGCGCAGTTAGCCTCGGTGGCGGCGCGCCGCTCTGTGCCTGTGCAGTGTGTGTCTGCTCCTGCCTTCTGTGGCTCCTGGGGGGCCCAAAGGTGCCGAACAGCCCTTCAGGGAGCCCCCCCACCACCCCCATCCCCCTCAGGAAAGCCAAGAATCCTACTGCCTCAGCTACAGTGCGTTTTAAAAGCGTTTCCTATTACAAAAAATAAATGCTAATGAAAGTAACATGTTAGCAATCATATTATAAGCAGTGTATTGTTTGCATTATGGGTTGGAAACCAAAGTTCTGGCTTTGCTAGTAAGGGTTAGCAGCTCTGACAGTTGCTTTTAGAGTTATTTTGTACACTGTGGCATGCATCTCCTTCCATTTACAGCTATACAGTGCCTCCAGGAGGTATCCTGACTGCTAGAGCACCGAATCCTTTGTAGCCCTGTAACATGGGACAAAACTGCACACATTAAAATGAGAAGATGGCAACGCTGAGCATTTCCATGAAATTCAGTGGTACATTGAATGAATTCATTGGCTAACTGCTGTTTCTTTCTTTAATGGCTGGTATTGATGCTTTGAAAGTGTCCACCTGCTTAATTATTTATTGTGTATTTGCTGTTATTAAAAGAAATATCACCCTTCTTTCCTTAGAGAAGTAATTGGTTTGATGTTTAATGTAGATCAGTGTTTCCCAACCTGGTCCTCGGGAACCCACAGAAGATCTGCATTTTTGCTCCCTCCCAGTTCCCTGCCAGACAGTCCACGGTTTTGGGGAGCTGTGAGGGAGCAAAAACATTGCTGTAGATGATCTTTTTTTATGATGTTCATCCAGCAGTTGAATGTTTGCTGATGTAATGAAGCACCTCACTGCATCTCAGCTCGAGTGTCGAATCCAAGGTCCTGGAAAGACGCTGCGTTCACTGCCTATTACTGAGGCTCCATCAGGCCTAAGAGTTGTGTGTGGGGTCTCCCTACAGCATCCACAACGCCGTGATCGCCGTCTTCCAGAGGAAGGGTCTGGCAGACAATGAGCTCTACCTCCTCAATGAAGGGGTCCGGTGAGTCTCGTCTTATGGGCGCCTGTCCAGAGAGAAGAACCTCGTGGTCCCGGAGAGTCATACTGTCTGTGGATAAAAAGGTCGCCGGAGGAGATCGCTGGAGGTGTTGTGCGGTTTTGCTTTGGCTCTTACGAGCCACATTCCCATTGATTGGTGGAAAGAGATCATTTGCCTCGGTTGGCCCAATCTTTAATGTGAAGCTAGCAGCAACAAACGCTACAAAGTCCCCCCCCCCACCCAGCCACCACAGCTCCAGGCGAAGATGCTTGTGGTAGACGTCTGTGCATATTATGTGCGCCTGTGCTCATCCACACATCTATTGTTTGTGGTCTGTAGCCTCATTGTTTTTCGTTCACCTTCAACCCCCCACCCCGCCCCCAAACACCGCTCTCTGTGACGTTCTTCCTCGCAGGTCAGGCTTCTGTGGACTGTTGTGCCTGACCGCCCCAATTACTGCTGCCCGTTGCTGGCAGACAGGGATGCGTGAAACAGGTGAAGGCCAGAGGATAGCATCTGTACCCCAGCCCTCACAGCCCCCTATAAGACTTCCACCCTTGAGACTCCACAGTGAACATTAAAAGAAGCAGCCACATGCCTGCATGCTTACTGTAGCATGACTAGAATTGTCCGTGTCCCTAAGTGCGGATGATTAAATCTCCTACTGTTTCTGCCATTTAGGGGTGTCCGTGATGTTGCTTGTGTGGGTTGCATTGCGATTTTCTCAGGGTTTCTCAGTAGGCCAGCTTCACACCAGCGTTATGCTTGGAGGGCCATGGGCGATTGTGTTCCTGAGGTTAATCATTTTCCTGGAAGGCTGTGTGATCGAACATGCGAGTAGGTATGCTAGCTTAATAAACTGTGTCAATAATTAAGGCATTGACCACCTTAGGCTGGGATGATGACGCAATACCAAGAAGTAAAATCCACAGCGTTCTGAGTCTTTGTATGCACAGTTTTTAATTTCCTGAGGAATGACCTCTCAGAACGAAGCGTACAGCCCTCTCTGTTTTACCGCAGGGTCTGGGTCAACACGCCGCTTCGGGGAGGACAAAGAGGGAGCTGATTAGCTGTGTGTCGCAACTTATGCCAGATGGTTGCAGGATCATAGCCTAGCCAGATCATTGCTACTCTTCCCATAAGCTAACCATTAATTGCCTCAAAATCTAAATTGCTTTGACAACCAGCTAATCTGATTTCCCCATTTGTGGTTTGCAGTTGATATATACAAAAGCTCATGTGTGAGAGGATAAAATTCCAGTGATTTCCCCTCACTTGCAATTAGTTATTTTATGGAACATTACCTGGAACTAAAACTGAACCAGCTGGTAGAGCACAAATGGAAATATTTGTCTAGTGTACTTGCACACTGTATACAAATTACTTCACTAGCAGTTTATCATTACTAGTTTCTATTAGCAAAAAAACGGCCTGAGAGAGGCATTCGTTCATTGCTTAAACCACCTTGTAAACAGTAACTAATTTAACATTCTGACTGACCCTCTTCACACGTTGTGTTAGTCTCACTTTTAAACCTTTAAAGCCATTGAAAATTGGATGACAAGCAAAATCGGTCACTTAGGTTTAAGATAAACTTTGCTCTTTAGCCTTGTCCATTGGCAAAGCCACACATTGACTTTGGTTTCCTGCCTGCTGTGTGGGTCTGTAGACATGACCCACTCAGGGGTGCGTTTGAAAGCGAGAAGGACCTGTTCCCCCGGCCCATGCTCTCATGCTGTACATGTCCCACACTCTCCATCTCCATTTGACTTCTGATTCCAGCTTTCTCTTTCGAAGTAACGTGAAACCTCTTTGATCACCAAGCAGGAGAGGAACCAGCAAATGAACAGGGGACGGAGGCTACATGAGTATTATGGCCAAACTGGCTGGAGTGATGCAGAAGTGCCGCGGGGCTGACGGGCATGCAGTGACATTCTGTCATTCCTGTTACACGTCCACCGATGCTGATTACTCGTTGTCTTTTTTAGACAGTTGTTGAAAACTGAGCTGGGATCGTTTTTCACAGAGTACCTCCAGGTAAGAGGCGTGATCACATGACGTGCAGTGCGACAAGAGGCATTTCGGTATGATTTTTGCCATTCTGCTGAGGGTATATATTACATGTGCTTGTTGTTGTTGGTGTTTCAGAATCAGCTGCTAACAAAGGGCATGGTCATACTAAGAGACAAGATACGATTCTACGAAGGTAAGTATGCTATAGCATATTTAATATCTGTTTATGAATATATACATTGGGCCCTTTAGCAAGGCCCTAAACGGCAAGCGCTTCAGGGGGCCTTGATGCCGAATGACCCTGTGCTCTGACCCCAAAACTGTACCTCTTACGGAGAGTAAGGAGTGTCCTGTGAAAACCACAGAATTCCTATGTGAGCAGTACATGGCAAATGAATAAAATATCCACTAGATAAAATTTTTTTTTTTAAAGCCATGCTTGTCCAGCAAGATGTTAAGCCTTAACGTTTTCAACCCTTACTTCCAAAACAGAATAAGAGATTGAAGAGTCGCCTGCCCATTAGCTGCCCAGTTACTCGGGGCTGCCTAGTGTGCAGTATAGCATATTGCAGCTGGTAATGCAAGGCTTCACATAGCCTGGGACATGAGTTATCAGAAGAGCAGCCACAGCACTTTGTGATCTATAGGTCACACCTCACAACACCCTCCTGCCCCCCCCCTGCCCCCACCACCACATCTTTCATAAGGTGTGAAGGAGTAGCTTTCACACCAAACGCACCAAACAATACAGATGATGATGGGGCACAAAACAGACAAGGCAGAGGACTGAGCCCCTGGCTGAGGAAGCTTCATGAGATAAC
>JAAGVU020000061.1:24152619-24178349 GCA_011763525.2 Mormyrus iriodes
ATATATATATAAAACTTAGCAGCATTTTCTTAACTTAACTTAACTTTGCATTTTCAAGCAAGGAATGTGTTTTTGTAAATCATTCTAGTTGTTGAGGTTCACAGGAGGCTCAACACATCATCAAACCTGTGAAATCACATGGTTTAACCACTTGGCCCCCTCCCCCATCTGTCTCATTGAAAAGGTCTCTTGTCTTTCACAGGGCGTCCATGAATCTAAAGGTGTAAGTGATGACTACTTGAAGCTGGAGGCTCTGATCCAGAAGGTGGTATCTCCATACCTGGGCACTCACGGCCTGCTCTCCAATGATGGGTCCATCATGCAGTCATCCTGTGTTCTGGGTGAGGGTGTTGAGTCTTTTTTTGTGGGGGGTAATTTTGGGATCACCCTTTGCTCACCCTCCATGCTTCATCTTTACAGAGAAGCGGTTGCTTCGCCTGTGGCCGAGGCCTGGTGAGCCAGCCAAGAACCCAGTGGTGCGGTCCAAGAGCTATAACATCCCTATGCTAACCCCGGTGGTGGAGTATGACACTGAGGCCAGCTCGGTGGGCAGTGTGGGCGTCCGCCGTCACTCAGTCTGCGAGATTACCTCTTGCCTGGAGGAGGTGGGCTATGCTGACCTGGCTGTCGTCCTGGACGCCGGTACCAAGCTGTGCCCAGCCGACCCCGATGAACCATCACCGGAGCAAGACCTGGAGCTGGGTGCCGTCGCCAGCCAGTCCCCATTTCCCTCCCCCTCTGAACTGGGCAAGGACCATGATTCCCTCAACAGTGGGCCATCTAGCCCAGAGACCATCGTAGATCAAATCCTGGACTCCATGGACTCAGATGCTGAGGGCATCTTCATCGATTTCAGTCACTGCTGCTCAGACTCCTCAGGGTACGACAGGGACAATGGCAGGCAGAGTGTCGTCTAGTGGGACCTGGCTTTGCGACCACACCTTCTATTTCTATGGCTCTTTTTAAAGCTTTTTAACGCTGCATCTTTCTTAGCATTTGTTTTAGCCTATTAATATTTTTAAGCCAGTTGTTCATATTTAAGTATTTCCCACCTGCATTTTCACTTGTTGTAAAGGAACTGGGTCCAGTTATTGGGGCCAAAGGCTTTGATCTGTAGTAGGAGCAGCACGCTCTAAGTTTGTCTTGCATGGCATGGATCCTCTGCTGAAGATAGCAGTTGATTGTTATTTCACACTTGGTAGTGTCTTATTGGAAACATCCTGCCTCACAAGATAATTATGGTGTTTCTTGCAAGTAAGGTTTTTGGGTGTTTTTCCCCCAAAAATGCACCCTTGGAGCCTCCACAGGTGCTCTGATAAAAGTGAGATGTATCCTGTAAGTGCAGATCCAGGTTTGATCGCTGTTGTGCTCCGTTCCACATCTTTGGAGAGGATCGTGGTCTGGCTGGCTCTCCATTAGCTGGTTTGCACAGCTGCGGTTTTTCTCCTTTTGTTACTCTAAAGCAGTGCCTGCTATAAGCTTGACAAGGAGATACACACAGCCCTGGGCAAAACAGTATGATCAAGAATATATGGCAGCCCCAGGGCCATTGTGCACAGCAAATTTGTAGGAAGTCATCATTTCAAAACCACCAGCATGTGATCTGATGGAGAAAGCTCACCCATTGGCCAAATTTCCCTTACTGCAAGTTTAACAATGTGCTATTAACAGTCAATTTAGGCCCGTTATTGGTTGACTGAATAATTAATTGATACGCTACATTTTTACAAAATATTGAGTAGGCACGTGCGTACCTAAATTGACTGGCACAACGCCACTGTGCTGCATGTCTTAATAGATAAAGGCTGTAACGCCAGTGAGCTCTGCGCTGGTCACAGATTCTGTCTGCAACCTTGTCACTCCCGTTATAGTTCTGTGAAGGAGTCGAACCAATGAGGGAACATTCCCAATAACCAGCACCCCCCAAAGTTTCAGGATCGGCACCTTGCCGAGATTATAGCATCACCAATCAGACCTGTGTTACTGAGTGGCCGCTTTTAACAGCCCAAAGGTAAGACTTCTTTATTTGGGTCCTGCTTCTGTGCATCCTAATTCGTACAGAGGTTTATGTTTTAGGGAAATGTAACTCATATTAATTGTTAAAAGAAACAGGGAAACTTGCGCTTTGCCACTCAAGCTTATGACGGCGAGCTCTTACACCTAACCAAGGTAGGCTCTTTCTTTTTTTGAACCAACTGTTATTAAAGTGCATTTTGACTGAGATTTTTTAAATGTTAAGGTTGCTGTATCGTTTGCTATGTGCATTTGTTCTTTGTGCTTGAGACACTTGTTGGTAATTCGGCTCGTCAGACAGACTCGCGGCGTGAGCTGTAATTAGCACAAGGAGTTGCCAGGAGTTGAGTCAGGTGTGTTAAATAAGGGGAAAACCAAAAATAGGCAGGGGTCTGGCCCTCCAGGACTGGAGTTTGACACCCCTGCATTAAAGCATTGGAAGGCTCATTTGGCGTATGCACGGTTTAACAGGAAAAAATAATTTTCATAATTCAGTTTATGAATTCATATCGCAGCCGTGTGGTCTTACAGATCATTGGAGGATAATTTGGCCGATAATTTTACTGAAGCTTACTTATGTTCACAGGACTAGCCCACAAATTGTTTTACGAAATTAAAAACAGTATTTGTTTCTGGGGAAAACATTTCTATGGTAATACACAAGCAAGAAACTTTTTCCAATATCCCAGAACCTACTGCAATAATTATGTACATATACAAAATATCAGAAATTGTTTTATAAGTAGGGTTATAACAATACAATAGATTAATGAAATTGATAAACTAGGCACTTGAGGATGTATAAATGGTTCTTCTGTATAGAAAGATGGTGGTGTGTTCTCAAGACGTAATTTTTATACAGACCTGTTTTATAAAAGGGAGCAAAAATGCATGAATTTTACACGAAATGCTAACAATTTTTAAAGAGGCACAGAAATTTGTAACTGATTTGATTTGAATACGGCTTTTTTCATTTCAGATTGGGCGTGATGTGTTAACCGATGTATACTCGGAAGTTATTTATATGTAATTTTATATTTAAATTATGAGTGGACATTCTAATTGACAAATAGAAACATTTGACTTCAACTGAGCCTCATTGAATTTATTTTGCTCGTCTTCGCCTCAGTCTGACCAGTTACTACATTTTGGGTGATTACTACAATCCGTGTGATTATGTGGGAGTGTGTGCCTGTGTCTGCAGCGTAGGTGAGCTTCACGTGTTTAATACTTCAGATTTGTCAGCCCATCCGTTTAAAGTTTTAGATTAAACAGACGCTCCTCACTCCCCATATGCTTAAAGTTATCTAAAATGTGTTCTTCCGTTGCTTGAGGGATTTGAACATTGTGTCAGTTTGATTTTGTATACGTGAATTAATGCAAAATGTATGTGTGATCTCGTTACATAACACAACTTCAGTGCCATCTTCTGGTCAGACGGTGACAAAGCAATTTAAAATATTCTGCGTAGGCATGCATTTGTATGCAGGTGACGATGTTTCGTCTTTTCGTTATTTAAATAACTTTAAGGCCAGTAAAATGCTTTGTGGGAATACATGATTTTTGTGCTTGTTGAAACATTTATATAAATACTAGTGCCAAATAAATCCCTCTCTTTATAGAGTTAGGATGTGCAGTTTTAACAAACTGCCGCACAGATTAAATATTAGCTGTTAATGACTGTTAGCAAAAAAACTCACCAATATCAAGCGAAGGTCTAACAACTCATGGGGGCCAAATAATACAGAAAATGGGTGATAGACAATAGTTCATCCAACAAACATGACAAATACATGAGCCACAGTGAGTTTTTAATGAAGGCTGTGGTTAATTACATTGTCATATGGTACACAAACTCATGAGAACTAAAGCAGTTCATATTCACATAGTGGAGCCTGCAGCACAGTCACGGTACAGTAGCCAGGCCGACTGATGCGTGTCCATATTTCATATAAAAATCTGGAACTGATATAAATAGACCTGCTCGCAAAACATCTTAACTTAAATACGCATCTCTCTTTAAAAATGTACTATGCATAGCATAATATCTATATTACCATCTCCGATACCATCTTTTTAGTGCTGCAAAACATCACTTACATCTACAAAGAAAGAGTATCCATACAAATAAAAAGTTCCAGGCAACATCCTTACAGTGTCTCCAAGACAAACCGGGCCATGTGAAAGCGACTTCCACTGCATTACTTTACAGCACTTTGGTCTTTCTTAATGCAGGCTGTTGCACGCGAATATACAAAATGGCTTTTGAGAGTAACATTACACTTCTGACACTGGAATAACGTTAAATTAACATTTGTTTTAAAGTGCACATTTTCAGGCATCAGGACTGAACGCCAGGTGTTCTTAAATAAATATATGCAAACTCATAAGGTCCAGCCAGCTACCGTCAGTATCGGTGGAACTAATAGTTATTGCTCGAAAATACAAGGTTATCCATCAAAGTACATTTCCTTAGAGCCACCATCAGGGCTTGAAAGACCTAGAGTGTATGTAACAGATGTTTTGGTGACAGGATGGATCACTCCGTGTTCGATCACTCCTTGCCATGATGGCAGTGGATGATTGGAATCGATGGGTACAGTGCCCCCTTGTGGTCGAAGGACAGGGCAGCACCAGCCCCTTGGGCTTTAAACGTGTCTGACCACATCGTGCACCTGTCTGCCCCCTCGGCAAGACAGCTGCAGAAATCCATGCATGCAAAACCTCCTCTCTGCTGAAATCATCTACTATGATATATCATTACAACAGATGCCAAAAAACACTGAAAAGGTAGAATAATATTAGAATTGCACGATTCATGTATGAGTAAAACATAACCACGATGTCTTTGATATGTCAGAGTCGTAGTTCACTGTCAGGGTTCCATCCCCCCCGTTGGTCTCAAGAGTGCCTTCTAGTCCAGCAAATCGAATCCCATAAGGGACATCTGTGCTGTGGTCAGATGTCTTATCATGATTTGATCTTCCAGAGCTGTGGAGTGAAAAGCATTGTTTGTGACCTTGAGGTGTGCATGAACTCTTTTACTGGGGAAAAAGAGAATTCATTATAAAGTACATTTAACCATAATTAGTCAGGAAAACCCATGCTTTGTAGTTTTATAAGAAGTACATCACTGGTTCAAGTGGTTTCAGCCCCGGACATCTGTCGAAGCAGCTTTTGGGCAGAGTGAACAGACCAACCTTGAGATTGAAGCCAAGCAAGTCGCTGATGACCCCAGACACAGCAGACAGGATGACCACCTGAGTGATGTTGTAGAGGAGGGGGTTCATGGTTAGGCCGTACAGCCTGAAGGGGGTGTCCAGTTCCTGACGGGAACACAGCAAGAAGCCACAGACACACAGGAGTCATTGACAAATGGGTAAGTTACAGTGGGTGACATCCACGACCGCAGACAGTAGAGGTAATTCCCACGGGCTCTCACTGTTTATGAACTGTTACAAACTGTCCTAAATTACTTTCCAGCAGAACTACTGGCACAAAGTAGCTACTACAAAGCTTCTGTTCATAAACGATCTGAAATCAGATAAATTCTATAATGTTCAACAAGGGTGCCCCCCAAGCACACAGAAAGGAAAGGTCAAATAGTACTTTGCCAATAGCCCCCCCCTTGGGAGCCAGATCAGAGAAACACCAGCTCCCTGGCCATGTCTGTCTGCTCCCTGACCTACACAGCCATCCTCGTGAATTAATAGGATTCCTAATGCTTGTCAGGTGCATTCCGAGGCCCACCTTCAGGAGTTTAGTGGCCAGCTTCAGTACGTTGTTCACTAGGGTTAGCTCCTCCTTCTTATTTGGCTTCTTCTCCATTTTCAGGTACAGGTTAATCTGAAGGAGATGTAGTGACAGCTTGCATCAGGCCAGCCCTTTTTTGTCATGAGGATGGGACCAATGGTCAGAGTACTGCAGTGAGCTTTTCAGTGACAGTAATTTGGGAAGTTATGAAACGTACGCTTCAGTTACAACTAGCTACCTGTCAGGCACAAATGATTTCCTCAACCAGCACAATGCAAAATTTTAAAAGATCAGTTTTAACGGTCAGACTATGGAGCATGTCTCACGGGTGCAACAGGGATTTGACCCGACATTTGGTCACATTGTGTCTTTCAAATGCTCCTGGGGAGATGTTACTAGGAGAAGGTGTGACGGCACCTGCTCAGTCAGCAGGATGGCGGTGTTGCTGTACTTCTTGCTGGTCTCAGATCCCAGCGTGACGAAGCGCAGCAGGAAGAGGGACAGGGAGGTGCACCAGATGACCAGCTCCCAGTTGAAATGACAGTCTAGGAAGGTCTCATGTACGTGGAGTAGCTGCCAAGGCGGGAAGTCAACAAGTGAGCAGGCTGGCTTACCGCGAGGGGCCTGAGGACTGTCCTTCGACACTGTAGTCGGTAAAGCAAGAACTTCTGCTGGCAGGTTGGCAGAAAGTGCAGGTATTATGACAACACAAAGTTGGAAGGATGTGTGTAACTATGGCAACCGTCAAGGTCAGCTGCCTACTGTGAGAAGCTACGGAAGCCATAATTCCATCTGCACAACTGCACAGTGTGGCAGTGAGAGAAACTAACCTCTAATGAACCCTTACAGTGCTTATTTACTTAGATGTTATCCAGAGGGACATGTACTATACATACCTCACCTATGTGTACAGTTCGATATTTACTATCTAAAGCTATATAGGGTAATGTCTTGCTTAAGGGTACTACAGAAAGGCCCCTTATGAGTGAAATGTTGTAGGTCTTTAAGGTCGATGTAAGGACAGCTCTGTCTTTCCCAGAATGCTCCTCACCTGTGCACAGCAGATGAAGACCACGGACAGGGTGAGGAGAAACGCGGAGGAGACAATGACATCAACTGAGCGCTGGGGACCTCTTCTCTGTAGAGAGGCATCACACAGATTACTGTGTAACATGTGCAGTTCCACTACACTTAACTTACTGTCATGGATAACAGATGTACTGCTTGGCAGATTGCACCATCAACAAACCTGGCCTTACCTTCAGGTAGGAGCGCAGTGAGAGCCACATCTTGATGTTCTGCACTTTCTTCAGTCGGAAGTGAGGGACCTCCGACTTCCTGGCCCTCCTGGCTGACGTCAGGTGTCCGAAGAGCTTTGCGAAGAGCAGCCTCTGACAGATGCATAAGTAAGCAGATTCATTCCATGTAGAACAGGATGGCCAAGAGCAGATCAACATATTAATGGCAACTCACAGGATTACATACTTCACCTTAACGGGCAAAATTTTCCCCTTTTAAAAACACCAATTTACCCAACTGAATGTTTTTGGATTCCGGGAGGAAAGCAGAGTATCTGACAGAAACCTGCACACCTCTCCCCAAAATCCTTTATGTACCTGCTTGTAGGTCCTCTCTGCCACGCTCAGTAGAAAGAAGAAGAGCCATATGAGGCAGGCACGCACCACCAAGCTCACGGTCACCATGGTGACAACCATGACATCAGAGCCCATTGCAATACAAAGGAGCTCATTGGCAGAGAGTGTGGTCAGGTGCTCCAGTTCTTTGTGCTGGGATAGTCTGTACACCAGGGGTGTCAGCGCCAACACTGCTGACACCAGGTTCCCAAAAACCTGGTATCCGATTCCAGGTGTGTACAGGTTTACCTGTAGAAGGGAGACACCTTAGAAGTAAGGACAGATCTTTCATTCTAGATCTACGTGTGTGTATATCAGCTACACTACAGGAAGCAATGGTCACATCACCATGAGTGATGATGGTACTCACCCTGTTCATGATAATTCCACTTATCTCCAGCACGGACATGTCGGCCTTCTTGCAGTCGTTGCCCTCCCACACGATGGCGCTCACGCGCTCCAGGCCCGGGTTGGAGCTATGTAGCCATAGGGCGTGGCCCTGCCCACACAAAATAAAAGTCTGAGGAGCAGGAGACTGCTTCACGAAACAGGATTTCGTGAATAAAATATTGTCCGGCGACAATATTTGCCGAGCAGGGGAGGAATGTACACAATGTGTGTGGAAATAAGGGACAATATGGGACAATGCATTTCAATACAGCGCAATCCTGTAACACACGAAACGGGTGCAAACTCCACCCCCAGCGTTCCATGGCCCAGAGAGCATACTAACTCCACAAACATAACTGAGATGAGATCCAAACCCCCAACCCTGGAGGTATAAGGCAACAGTGCTACAACTGAGTTGAAGTGACCAGCAAATACCGTAAAAAGCAAGCTGATTGGCTGCTTAAGCAAACGTAATGGAAAAAAACGATGAGAAATTGCCACCCTGGGCAATTGCCCGTCTTGCACTTGGTAGGATCTGCCACTGACTGGATGGATTAAATAACCACGTCATACACTATACAGGCAGGCAGTACTGGGGTCCCACCTGCAGAAAGGGGTCGTCTCTGTACTCCTTCTTGGGACAGGTGGGCGTGCCCTCGGCCTCCGTCTCGCTGCTGTAGGAGGAATGGCACTCGGCGCAGTGCAGAAAGTCCTCCCAGAGCACGTCCTCCGTCTCTGACTCGGGACGCACGTTCTCGCAGTCACGGCGCAGGCTGCCACCAGAGGTGGAGCGGCTCGGCTCCTGGAGGGAACGGCAGCGTTACACCAGATGCTGGGAATGTTGTGGAAGCTCATGTCACCTTATAAAGCCAGGCCATGAAATTGTATATCTTAACACTGTGAGAGACCATGGAGCCATACATATTTGAAGTTCATGGGAGCTGTACCTCTGCAGTGTAGCTTTTCTTGTAGTGATGAGACTTCCTGTTGCGCAGGCCACAGTCACTCTGCGCTCGCTCTCCTCCCCTCCTGATGGTGCTGTAGGTAGCTTCAGGATCCTCTTCCGTGGACGCCTCGTCTGTCAAATTCTCCACTCGGCGGGGGCTCGGGGCTTCCTGCATGTACAAAAAAGTCAAAGTGTCATTGAATAAAAAACCGACTTCAGTTTTTGATAGTCTACTCAATTCACAATGACGCATAACTGAATAAATACATACATTGCGGTAGGAAGTTAAGTATATAAAATGGAAAAAGAGAGCTGACATTTCATACTCAGCACTAGGGGGCCCACCTTGGGCTTGCTTGGGGGTAGCAGGCCGCTGCAGGGCAGGGGGGCAGTCCAGCAGGGCTCGCTGGGAGGCAGAAGGTCACCGGGTCCTTCACGGAGCTGCAGGCCCTCCTCGCTGCTCTTACTGGTCACACGGCCATCCAGAGACACATAGCCGTTGTCCGTCTCTGTTGACTTGTTGATTGACGTCTTGGATTTTTTTAATCTGGGTGGGATGGATTGGTAGAGAGAGATATTCTGGGTGGGGAGGAATTGTGGAAAGCAGCCAAACACCCAACTGACATGAAAAACAGGAAGTGAATCCTTTTTTATATTAAACACCTTGATGACTTCCGAAAATGCATCAGTAACTCAGGATGACTGGCAGGCAGCAGTCTTACAGGCACTTTGATTTAATCCAAAGATGGATCAGATGGTATGACTGACACGTGTATCTTTGTGGAGCTGCGCTGGGTAGAATGTTAACGATGGTATGGAGAGCCATTGCATGCAGGCCTGATGGGCGAGAATCCAAGCAGTCGGCCAGGCAGTGGTGGCCTGCTTGGGGTTGCTGCAATACTGCACGTCAAAGATGGGGGGCGACGACACTACTGCTATAGTGAGCCAAACCCACGCTGATGGCTCCCCAGCCATGCCCTCTGACCAGTGCTCGGTTTCAGAAGAAAACTCTACCAGTAATGGGGGGGAATAAAAACCACATGAATGTCGTCTCAGGGCTGAAATTACATTGAAGGCAAAGTCAACCTGCCACTGAGCCCATATATTCTAGCTCCTTGGGCAGCAGTATGGAAGTATCCCCTTGCCTTCTTGGCCCTCAGAGGAGAAGGTATGGCATTACAGCACCGTCAGGGCCTGTGTCCCTGACCTGGCCAGAGAACAAGCACTGTCTACAGGAGGGAAGTCTGATACTGTGCTGTGCTAAGATCTCATATCCTG
This sequence comes from Mormyrus iriodes, assembly GCA_011763525.2. Lineage (NCBI taxonomy): Eukaryota > Metazoa > Chordata > Actinopteri > Osteoglossiformes > Mormyridae > Mormyrus > Mormyrus iriodes. Next base: position 24,162,634 of record JAAGVU020000061.1, read on the forward strand.
TAGAGGGAAAGAAAGCAAAGGTGAAAGGATATGAAAGGCAGTGAGTGGCAGTGTTTCCTCACATATAGAAAGCCAGATCTACAAGAACAGAAGACCCAAGAGGGAAAGAAAACACCCCTTGTGTTTGTGCGCTACAGACCATCTCGCTGTGGTTATGAACACGATGAAACGAGGACTACATGAGTCCTCATTTTTCTTCCGTATTGCCCCCACACTTTTGAGAGCTCTTGCACTACAACGTGAAGCTGGGGGTGAGCCTGGCTTCGAGCATGATCTCTTCATTATACGAGTAATTAGCAGTTAGTGGGAAAGTCGGAGTTCTGGCTGAGCAGGGGGGGGTAGTACAAGCCAAAGTTAAGGCTCAACATCAGATTATACAGCAGTTCAAATCCTAGAGGGAACCCAGGCTGTTGTACCTTTCAGCGGAGTGAATACTCTGAATAGTTCCAGTAAAATAGCTTTCTGATTATGCAGTGAATATTTCACATTACTTTAAATATCTATCTGCTATTTCTTAACCCCTGTGTTATTTTTGGGGTCTAAGTGACCCCAGTCCATTTTCAAAATAAGGTTAAATTCTATAGATTCTAGAATTTAGAAAGGAAGAAGTAAAATACACAGGGGTTAAACAACGCTTGTGTACACAACTATCTACCTAGTAAACACTGCATAGGTGGGTAAAAATGAAGTAAAATCATTATGAGACAGAACAAAATCAGTCTTCAGTGTGGCTCCAACCCTGTGAACTTTGTGAGATAAAATAAAGCTGAAATATCCCTTTCCTTTATTCCAGGTTTACTGCTAGCATGCATGTTATATTTGTTCATATTTATATTTATATTTGTCATGTCATTTCTATGCTGGCATCTTAGAGTTGCTAAATGGTCTTTCGTTTTTTAAAAACAATGACAATAAAGTACGTTTCTATTCTATGGCTAGGATACATTCTAAATACTAATCAAATGCTCCAAGTCAAATCAAAATACACTTTCATTAAAATATTATCGCTACTGCCAAACTGCTGATAATGTTATTGCAATTATTGAGATCTCAGGGATATTCCAGCTTCAGCAGAAAGTTGGACCTTCAAGGAAACATACACACCCTGTTTTAAAGATATCATGCCAGAACTCCCTGAAGAATGTGCCGAGGTAGTGAGTGGACACAGGCTCAGTGCAGTGTGGCGCCCCCTCCTGACTGTTATCGGTAGTGCTAGAGCCGTCTCCTTCCCTATTCACCTCCAACTGCACAGCTTTCCTTAACTTCCTTCATCGAGAAAGATTGAAAAAAAAAGGCAGGTGGTGTAGAGAGGGAGAAAGAGAGAGAGAAAGAGAGCGAGAGATGGACGGTCTAGGATAGTCACTCAGCCAGTGCCTTGTTGCATTATTTTGATTGGAAAAGTAAAGGAAACCGGAAAGGCTGGTTTGACAGACAAGGCTGGAACTAGACATGATCAGAAATTAGCACAATAACAATATAAATAAATAGTAGGAATTGGGGCCCTGCTGAGTAGCAAGACGACTCGGGTCCGAACTGGCCAGGAGGATGACTCGGGGGGCCCTACAAGGCAGGTGAATGACTTGGGACCGTGCTGAGCAGCGGGATGACTCGGGGGCCTTACTGAGCACTCAGGAGCCCTATCACCCTATCCAAACACGTCTTCCCCTCACGGGGCTGAACTTGCGCTCCCATTAAAGAAAATAGCACTGGTGATGTACTAATTAAAATCCTGATTAAAGTTATTTTTGGCTCATCTGAGGAAACAAGAATGGTGTTTGATGAGACCTGAAAGTCATGTTCCGCAGCTCCAAGTGTTGCAAGTGTTGTGTGAGGCTTTCTGGGTAATGTGCCTCCAAACCTTCACCACACAAGACAACAACAGCTCACTTACTGACAGTTTTTCAGAAGCAATTAAAAAGACACTCGACACAGGAGCAGATTTAAACTGAGTCACAAGGTGGCCCGGCCTCCCCCACCTTCTCCTTTTGCCCCCTGCACTGGGTGGGGACTTGTGGGTACGGGTAGAAACAATCTGGCAGTGAACCGTCCCCAGAAGCAGCATGAGCCAGACGGCGCCAAAAACCTCAGTGGCGGGAACACCGTGCGTCGGGGGGAGGCTGAGGAACAGCGCCGCCGCCGCCACTGAAACACAGGAGGGAGGAGGACACAGGTAGGAGGCAGTGAGACACAGGAGCTCTCAATGCAGCCATGCGACACAGGAAACACACAATGCACCTTCAAAGAGCCCCCTCCCTGGCTCTGCTAATCTGACCCCCACCCTACCCTTATATTATTTCTTACACGATGGGGAAAAAAACATCCACACGTCCACAAGTACGGACTATTTTACATCACTGTCACTGTATTCATCATAACAGCATGCAGAAAGACACGTTTCTATTAAAGGGCTCAGATCCATCACCCAGCCCTCAGGCGTTTAAGACCATAAGCGCTCCTTTCTGCGTCTGATGGCCTTCCTCACCATCAGCTAAAGAGGCCCTGAAAATAACCCTGCGGCTAAGGGGGGCTGGCTTCGCTAGGCATGGCCATCCAGACTAGGGTGTGCTATTGGATATTTGAAGCGTGTGGTCACACTACACCCATGGGTGGTGCTTCAAATGCAGAAAACTAAATACACTTATCATATGAGTTGAGAATGCACGCCGACTTGTGCACGTCCTACAGGACTGCAACGCAACGCTCACCTTGGAGGAGGTACAGCAGCAGCAATAGCAAAAAGATGGCCCTGGAAGTGACCTGGATCCACCACCTGAAGAAGAAGGGGAAGAACACCACCCGGACGATGCCCTTCCGGGTCAGTGAGGTCCATGGGCTCTCAGGTTTGGCCTTGGCAAAAGCAGAACCTGTAGGGAACCACGGAAACATCTGACTGGTGTTCGTCATCTTCTAGGTTGTATGTTCCTTTGTCTACGTGCCCCTACCCCATAAAAGAATTGCAGCATTCTCAGACTGCCGGAGAATGGATGCAAATATGAATATGGCAGAGAATAGCATAATAACAGGGTGATCAAAGTGGCTCAGTCTTAACCCAAATGTATGAGGAGGAGCAGAGTACAAAACCTGAAGGAATTAGAAATGATGAACTAGACTGATGAGCCACAACATTATGAACTCCCTCATGTGAAGAAAATAATGTTGAATATCTAATTACAAACGGTTCATGTCCAGGTCTGGGGTATATTGGAAGGTAAGCAAACATTTGGTTGCCCCATATGCAACAGGGCCCAATGCACTAAATTGATCATCACAGAGGTGATGTCACATCAAAATGATCTGCCAATTCTACCACAGCAGCCCTTCTGTTGGTTTGTACCATAAGGGACGGTCATTGTTCACATCTTGCATCAGTGAATCTCGGCTGCCCAAAACCCTCTGTGTGGTTCACGGCGTTTCCCTCCTCGGACCACTCTCAACAGGTATTCACCACAGCTGACCATGAGCTCCCTGCAAGCCTTGATGTTTCAGAGATGCTCTGACCCAGTCGTCTGACCATAACGATTTGGCCCTTGTCAAAGTCTCCATCCCTGTCCATCTCTTCTGCATGTCGACTACGAGTAACTGCATGTTAGCTTACTGTCTAATATATCCCAGATCATGACACGCACCATTTTCACTAGATAGTCAAAATTAGTTGCTTCACGTGGGGGTGGTCATAATGTTTTGGCTCATTGGTGTATAGCCAAAATGATTTCCCACTGCTTTAAGAAAGTATATTCAAATCCTGCAGATTAATGACTGCCCAGAGCACCTTCTGGCACTTACCCCTCACCAGGTCCACGTCGATGAGGTCTGGTTTCACATGACCAGTCTTCTTCGGCTTGTTCCTCAGCCCCTAGGAGGTAAGAGTGAAGCGTCAGATAGTTTAGGGTCTACGGTGGAGACCTCCTGGCTGACATGGCTACCGACACGGCATGGCCATGCTGGTTAGTCCAAGACACCACATACTTGGATCAGCCCGAACGTGATGGGGTTTCACTGATTAAACCGTAAACAAATGCTGGTCAGTTTTTGCTACAAACAGCTTCAAAATATGGTTAGGTGTTGGCACCAGGATCCCCGGCCGAGGTTGGCCACTGTATCTTGGCTAGACTCTCCCTTAACCGCCCACACACAGTGAATATTAAATCATGTCAGTAGGTAAACAAAAACAAGCTAAAATAAAAGCATTTAAGTAATTATGCTATCAAACTGCCATGCACTTTAGTACAAAACTTGTAGTTAAAAAATGCTTCATTATACCGCAAATGCCAAAAAAATTCAAAGCCCGTAAATATCACCCAAAATATCTATATTTATCTACTGCATATTATATTCAGGCTCACAAAAAGTCAGGAATTTTCCATACATCACAGGCTTCTCCAAAGTCAATTATTCTGCAGATTGCGATTCTAAAAAACGACTCAACACAGACCACCAATTAGTATTGACAGTACTGGTCCACCTTTCAGGAGCCTCTCATTTTGAATATAGGAGCCACTAGGTTTCCTGGTTACAGTTTCATTTAGTAACCAGTTTACTCCCGAAACGTCAGAAGAAGGAAATATCCTACCCATGTAGCATCTTAATAAAAATTACACTACAAGGAGAAATGGCTTCCAGATTACATACTGGTGCCAAAGCTTGAGTTCCTCAGCCCTGGCCCAGACAGAGTGAGCGAGCAGTCTGTGACTTCATCACCTGCCACATTAAAACCTGAACCTCGCACTCTGTCCAATAAAGACGCACCACACCACTTCTCTGCCAGCATGAGAAGAGCTTGACTAAATTAAACCAGCAGACCTCACAGCATCCGAGGATGTTCTGTGGGGAGTGATATATTTCCGTTAACAAACTGCTAATGAGTGTGTAAATTTCTGCTTCTAAAATTTCACATCCTGCCCAGTATTTGCCTCGGAAGACACTTGGTGAACCAGTCATGATCCTCGTCTGAAGCCACTGGCCACAGTGTGCTATCGCAATGCCCTGGCCACAGTGTGCTATCACAATGCCCTGGCCACAGAGCCATTCTAAATAATAACACAGCCGGGTTATTCGTAATACTGGAAGTGAAACGTCAGCATAGATGGAGAGGGAGTTAGACAGATGTCAGACAAAGCTGATCTGTGTAATCCTTCTGCAGAATGTAGTTGAGCTTACCCTGGAAATGGGTGTGCTCTGAAAATGCATGGTCAAGTGCTCCTTTCCTTATTATTTACTGTACCTGTCACACATGACTGAAAAAAGTCTGTCTGCTTCACGCAGGCAATTGCATTGCCTACACTAAGTCTGCTGGATGTGTAGAACGTCTGTAAGTACCATCCTCCAAACTCTTCCGGTGAGACCCATCACATACTTATACAACACCTTTGTTTAGATCACAGTACAGTTTAAATGATTGCATTCATGGCTATTCCTTTTTCTGCCTCCGGGGGGCATCATCAGTTCCATAGGAACAAATGAGATGACTTCTGGCATGGACGTTTAAAGGCAGGATTTTCTTTCATTTTTTAATTAGTAGAAACAACATTTCCTTTATAAAACATAACTAAACAGTTGAAATCACATGCACCATAATTACAGTAATATACCCTGTAACCTGAATTACAGGTTGATAAGTGCTACAATTAAAGTGAACATTGATCACTTACACCAGAGGTATTGGTTATACAGGTTTGAGGTTATACACCAGTACATAATGCTATCAATCATACTGTCCCTATCTAAGAACAGGTTAAATATACTCATACATATACACATATAACCAGACAAAAGCGTTACAGACAGCAGATTCTGAAGCGCCATAAGAAAATGTTTGGGGCTCAAGTGCTGCCTGAAGAGATGAGATCTGAGCCCTGTATTCTGCGGTTCTGAGGTTCAGGGGAAACTTATTCCAGCACACATTGACCAAAGCCTAAAATAGACAAGATTTTGAGTACCGACACATCAGAACAGGAACTGTGACATCATGTAATGCAGAGGAATACCATGACCTTGAAGGAATGAAGGGTGTGATGTCCCAGGTTAAAATAGATCACAGTGTTCCTGTCAATCAGGGTGCAGATGAGAGGAGGATAAGCCACCCAGAAGGTTCCATCACCACATCATTGTTTATGCAAAGTCTGAAGACTATGACTATTTGTAAGAAGCCACTGCACTCAGCTTTGCATGGGTGTCTGTATGGTAACTGTGAATCCTGTGTGGTTGGAAGTCTCCATTCAAGGAAAACATTACCCTACAACTTAATGAGAAAGTATACAGGTGGTGTGGCGTGAAACGACATTCAGCAACCCACTCAATAGGCAATGAGACGCGTATGAAGTGCACGCAATGTGAATTAGAAATAAAAACAGCTAGGCATCTTCCAATTAAAAGTCTCAAAACCAATGTTTATTTACTCAGCAGCCTTGAAATTGTCAACACTGCGGGCTACTTTAAATCCTCTAAAATCTGCCTTTCAGAGTCGGCCTTTGTCCATGTGCTGCACCTTTACTCAGCTTATGTATAATGCACCTACTCTGTTGACCGCCACTGGGTAGCATAATAAGCTTATAGTTTATACTAGGGAAGGATGCAGAAAGGACACCGTGGAAGGCACTAATTAAACAATGTTCCTAATGTCATAAATTATAAGTGCTGTGATTACTGCCTAAGGTAGGGGTTCCTAACCTCCCAGTATTCCACCATTCCATAGAGTTCCCACCCATGCCACATATTACGCGATTATCTTGCACTGAAAAATAATTCCATGACGATTATTTCGTCCCATAGCCTCCGGGATAGGCTCCGGACCCCCCGCAACCCTGAATAGTACAAGTGGTTTCAGAAAATGGATGGACGAGTTTTGTTCAATTTTATCATGGGGAATGCCCCATCCCTTCCACTGGTCCCTGCAATCTTTGTACAACGTAAACAAAAGGTTGGGAATCCCTAGTCTAAGGAACTTTGTCATTGTCTTTGTCAAGTTGTTCCCAGCATGCTCCTAGAACTCCTAGGCCATGACCAACATGCCTCAAAACCTTTGGGATTTATATGAGTCTTTATGTGTCTGGTAAATATGTAAAAAATGTCACACATCACTGCAGAGTCATGAATAAGAGACCACTAGTGGAATCCCTAGGCTGGAGATCACCGTAAGCCTGACACAAAAACACAATGCAGAATCAAGGTAACTAGCTGAAGCCTCCTCTGATCTTCCAAAAAAAAAAAAAAAAAAAAAGGACTCAAACTAATGTTGGGTTTTTTCCCTCGACCTAGTGAGGAAAAAATCAAATGCTGCAAGTGCACCACTGTTTGACAGAATGTGACATGTCTGGTCTCTGTGCTATTTAAACCCTCCTGCCAACACATCTATGCAAAACTGTGATTGGCATTCACCCAACAGCTGCAAGTTTCTACAGTTAGGAGTGCATCGGATATATACTAAGAAATTTCAATCATCAAGCTCAGGAACCCTTTACATGACAGGTAAGAAATCAAGGTCCGTCCATCTGCATTCAGTCAAATCTATCTAGCAGATCATCCCCAGACTGTGGTGTGGCCATCGTCCTACAACAATCATATTTGCCTCCTCGTTACTTGTGGCATTAGAGGGAATGAACTTTGACAATACCTATGGGGAAAAGGAGCCAAAGGGGTCAAAGGCCATAGAGGAGGCAAGAGGAGAAAATGGCTCTTTCAGTGAATGAGACATCAAAGCTACCATCAATCATGCTCCATCAAGGTGAGGATGAAGTATTTACAAAATCTATTTAATTGGGTAGGAAATAAGTCATGAAACACATTAAATGCAGACCTGTTGATTTCCAGCCAGTATCATGTAAACGGCTCGTCCACAGCCATGTGCAAAGTGGTCTTAATGCATACCAGAAAACCAGGACCCACAATCTAAAAACAGCGAGAGCTTGGGAGGGATACGTCAAATTTCCCCCAGTACTCACCAGTCTAATAAACTGTGAAAATAAAAGCATCAAAAGGGGAAATGTTAACTACAAGCATGAATGAAAAACAAAAATCATTTAGTGACAAAGAACACAGACTGGCTGTCATACCACGAAGAGGTGAGTCAGGGTTCTCAGCCCCAGAAATGATTATTTACACAGAGCAGAGATGTGTGAGAACAGAAAGCTGATACCAGGGAAATGGGAGGTCTACCTTGATCTCTCTTTGCTCCACGGACTTCTCCCATATCTGTTGATCGTAGGCTCCGATCTGAAATGAGAATGAAATCAGCAGTCTTGTCATGCCACCTCTTAGACAAATAAAGACACATTAAACGGTTTAGTTCCTGTATTCCTGAAATACGCCAGGCAAGAAGGACATAAAAACAGAAATGAAAACAGATTTGAGGGACATCCTTCTCAATTCTGCGTAATTAAAAAAAGCTTTTATCATTACTGCTTTGGCTCTTAGGAGAAGAGGAACAAAGATGCAACTAAAAATAAATTATTCAGTGTCAGTTACTTAAACGCTTCCTTCCCTTCTGAGCCCTCCAGCTCAGTCTGACACCAACGGCGATCTGTGAAACCCGTGTCTTGTGTCACTGACACAAGGTGATTGCGGTAACTTTGTTCAAAACACATCCTTGTGCCTGTACCATGGCTGGACTGCTCTAGCCAGATGTTAGCACACTCTGCGGCGATTTACCCCTTTATAAACCTCTGATCGCTGGGTCGTGTAGGCCGTGAAGCTCACTGCAGGCCACACTGCCAATGGGAGGAACGATAAAAATACAGCCTGGTTTCTCGCCGAAATAGCGAAGACAAGGGGCTTGCCACTGGCCTCGTTAGAGACCAGTGTGCAGTTACTTACACCTGATTGAAACCCACTTCCTTTTATTTCAGTGCTTTTAGCACTGGCAGCCTGTCTGCTTAGAATTCATGGGGTGAACAGCACAAGGTTACTTCTACCGTACAGAAAACAGACTGACAGTATCCTTTAAGACCCAGCAAAGACCGAGATCAATAACGAGAGGTGCAGGTCGTAACCAGCTCGTGCCTCAAAGTCAGTAAATAGCTTCCACAACAAAAATCACCAGAGATTCAGCATCACACAAAATGACACGCACTTTACTGCATTTCCACGGAAACCTACATCCCAGAATGAGAATGTTCTGTCAACCTTCAGGGTTTTCCAGCGGGTTTTATTCTGGGCACAGGCAAGAACAGGCAAGCGGGGCAGTAGAGATTATACAGTCCTGTAGTGTCATTTTTTTACAGGGAGGATTTGAATCTTTCGTGAACAGTGGTAATGAGATGCCAGTCTGTCAGCTAAAGTGCTTGTGATGTTGCGTGAAAAGTAGGTCCTATCATGACCAAAGCTTGGGAAATCAATACAAAATTCTCTGACTGTTGGGGGGGGGGGGGTAATTAGCTAGGCAGCTAGGTTCCCGGGGCATTTCTCAGTGAGACAAGGGAGGTCAGCTCAGCTGGGTCTTGACTGAACACACTGCATGTTTCATGAATCCATCACCAGAGACACTAGTACATTAAAAGAGGAGTCTGCTGGGTAAGGCAGCATGTTCCCACAACAATATCAACCTGCTTGCTTTTAGGGAGCAACATCCGCCATGAACGTTCCCCCCCAGCCACCCCCCACACCGGATTCCACAGCCAAATAGGTTAGTAAGCCTACATTCTAGCTCCCAGCCAAGCCCAGGACCAGCTGGCACAAAAAGAAAGAGCGCAGCCATCCCACAGCGCCACGCCCTAAAATACTACTGTAATGTCACTTATATAAGCGCACATACAATGAGCACGATGGAGGGAAATCAAGGCATCGAAGAGCAAGTCTGTGTCTGACTGCGGAAATGAAAATTGATGTGCAGCACAGCCCCGAGGGAGGAAGGCTTCATTGTGACGTGATCTAAGGGTACTTTAGAAAGACTCTTTATTGATTAAAAAACCCCATACGTTAACAGTCTAGATTTTAACCTTGTGAATCCTTCACTGGCTTGCTGTGCAGTGAAACTGCCAGGGAGAAGAGGTTCTCAAAGCACGGCTCAACATCGACAAAGCCAATTGGCTCAATTACTGGGCATGAGCAGACAGTTGCCAGCATTAAGTAATGGCTCTCAAGTGACTGCAGAGAGCAGCCAACACACATTGGACATGCTGTCACCGCTGGCAACCTTCAGCTAATGTCGCCATTCCAGTTCTTATGTACCCAGATCACTGCTGAAGTGTCAGCAGAGTACAGGCGGAAATTGTCACACTGAGCCGACAGAAACCTTCTGTATCTGTCAAAATAAGACACAGATATTTGCAATTTTGTAACTAGATAAGACACTCAGTTATCAGTCTTTAGCAGACCCTTCACAAGCCTGGGCTGAAGCCCTGAATGAATCCGAATGAGCCCTGAATGATTTCTTTAGGTTGGATGTTAGAACAACCATGCTCTCAGTTTGAGAATTCCATACATTACAACAGTCCCAGTACAGGGGTGCGTTTCCCAAAGCCTTTGCAGTACTGCGATCATTGTAACTTCAATATGATGACCCTTGAACAGACTAGGTCTTTGGGCTAAGCCCCAGATCTCACCCAAACATTGCCCATCCCCGCCTCTCTGTCCATGCTGCCAGTTTATTGAAAAGGCTTCATTCAGCACCACTGGATGCTCTGCTGTATTTTGTGCTTCGGCTTGGTTCCTCCTACGTTGTCTTGGAGTGATTTATTTGAATGGGTTCTCTCATATCAGCTTCTATAGTATGTTGCATAGCTCTGTTCCTCATGACTATCTTGCACTTGTTACAGGTCACTGATTGGAAGCTCAGTCTAGCAGCACTGGTACCTGAGTTGGCTCCTTGAGAGCTGTACACTTGTGATGCACCATCTGCCTCACTTACACGTCACTTTGGACAGAAGCGTCTGCTAAATAATTAAATGTAAAATTTCTTCACTGGTTGTTCCAGACGATCTGTATTGGACTTGTCCTTTAAGGAGAAATGGGACGATGATTCAGATGAAAAATGTTTTCACCTGGTTAGTGGGTGAAGAATTTTATTTTTAGGGGATTTCCCACAATGCCTTCTTTGTATCAATCTGCACTTCTGTGTTCATCACTTCAATAAGGAAAATTAGTGAACAGCATTTATAAATTAATAAAATTTGGATTCTCTGGTGGAAAAGCGAACCTGTCACCTGCCACCTGTCCCCTCGACCGTTAACGGAATAATGTGGCTTTGGCCATGGTCTGTGTCCATTCTGTGCCTGTCTGTGTCAGATGGGCACACACACCAATGCCAAGCCTGCCCAGCACCCTGCAATCTAAAATGCAAAAGGAAAAACAAATCCCCAAATTCAGAGAATACCTCCTGAAAAGCCGTCTCCTATCCACCTTGGTCTTAGAGTCGTCATGCCACCATGGCCACTGTCAGCTGACTGTAAGCACGGACAATTTGCCACTCCCAAACCTTGTGTGTGCCAAGTTGCACTGGCTGCTGGAACTCCCCAAATGACAGACAAAGCCCAGACCAGTTATACACACACGCACACATACACGTTTGTATTCATATCTTTGTGGGGACTCTCCATTCATTTCTATGGGAAAAACCCTAATCCTAACAACGACAACCTTAACCCCTACCCAGCCCTAAACCATAAGTAACCAAACAAAATACAAGACTTTTGGCAGTTTTATTTTTTTGATTGCAAATCACAGATTTTTATAAAATTGATTGTCCCTTTGTGGAGACTGAAAAAATGGTCCCCACAATGTAATACATGCATGCCCATACACACGCACACACCAGCAGCCCGTGCAGGGAACAAGATCAAGCCGACGAAACTTCTCTCTCCCAAGTGTGGCACGTCCCGCGGCCCAGGACACGGCCAGCCTGCTCGCTGACCCAGCACGGCGGTGCGGACAACCGCTGCTCGCGGTGACTTCATTGCGATCCGTGCACAGGACGCCTCACGCAGTCAGGCCAGCCGAATGAACAGTCACCTCAAAGGCTCAGGGCACGACGCCTTTTCTGTTTGACAGCAATTCCTTGTGGTAAAACAAGAGCCACTCCCATCTTTGTTAAAAATCGCCCAGGGTTACCATGGCGACAGCATCAAGCCATGTGTCTCGAGACAAAGGTGGCAGCAGAAAAGATTATGGCATTTGTGCCAGGAACTGTAACACCTCAGAGGGATTACCTAAATAGAAAAGACAACTGTGCTTCCTGAAAGCTCAAGAGCACAGCCGCATCTGGAGGAAAATCACAAATGTTACAAATCGGCTGCATGTTAATTTTCCCCCCATAAAGAAAATGGAATCCTCATAGAAATATCTGCTTTAACAAAACGCACGGATCAAATTTCTCCCTCAGCCTGGAGATGCATCTTTAGACAAATGGAACCATTTTCTTGATCATCCGGCTAGGTCCACAGATCACAGGACGGCTGCGGCCGGAGGCACCCCAGTGCCTTTGCTGGCCGTCGCAGTCAGGAGTTCAAAATGAAAATAAATAAAAAGCAGCCTTTGCTTTACTCCGTTTCCTGGCAACGTGGAAAATCGTACGTGGAGTCGGCTAACGTTAAATCGATGTTGACGTATGCCCTGGCCTCCCCCCACCCATCCTCAGAGGACACGGCTATTAAGGGGCCTGGACGTTTAGAGTGGGTGGGTGGTGTTCATTGCCCTAGTGCACTTATACTACAGATGGATTCTGTATATACTAATTCACTTCTACATAATCTTCTATAGAGGATACATGTATTTCTGCCCTGCAGCAAGCGAAAGACATGACTGCTAAAGAAAACAACACAGCCAGCAAAACTTTATGGGGGAGGGAGTGTTCTGGAAACCCAAGAATAAAAATCTGCCTGAAACACAAATACAAATGATCAGCTTCTGAGAAGCTGCAAGAATCCACCTGGAATCCAATAGGTGCCTGCTGCAACTGTCCCCACAGCGAGGTACCTCCGGGGACACGTCACAAAGCAAACAGGTTTACTGCACAACCTGCCTGACTGTAGTCGGAGGATTCGATACGCGGTTGACTTTCATTCTGATCCCACAGTCTGCCCCTTGCAAGCGAGGGACTGGGGACTGTGCAGAATCTATGCTGCTTTTGTTACTTCATGCTGAAGCTGGGCTTTCGGAGCGACCCGGCTGAACGCAGGCCAGGCGGGAGAGGCTAAGCGACCTGCACGTCGCAGATGGGACCCTTCTGTCGTACCCATCTCCAAAGGTCAAGAAATGGATCAAAATCAGACACCGGCTTTGAGAGAAGTGACAAGATGCCTGTTAGAGGGAGAGGTATAAGGAGCCTGCAAGTTCTTTCAGGCTGCCAAGCTGCCAGGCGCAGAAACTGAATAGTTCAGTCACAGGAAGTCATGCCCCTAACAGCTTCCTGTCCAAGAAACTGGATGACAAAAGTCAAATAACACAGAATGCTAATGTCTGGATTTTCATACATTAGAAAAATAAAACGACTAGCTTAGAAAGCTATTTAAGCAGTCATTATTTCTTTCATTTTCTACTACAGTTACAGATGTTATAAAATATAAAGTTATGAAATTGTTACTGGTGATACTGGAGAGTGTGTGGCCCAGCAGGTTAGGATGCTGTACCTGTGAGTAGAAGGTTGCCGGCTCAAATCCCAGAGGCTGCAGAGTGATGTCACTATCGGGCCCCTGAGTAAGGGCCCTAACTCACAATTGCGCTATGAACTGTCTGACCCTACTTTTTCAATTGTGTGTCACTTTGAATAAAATTGTCTGGTAAATAAATAAAATGAAATAGGAAAGATTTATATCCTACTTTAAATTCAAATTTTAAAATCAGAACACGCACAAGAGCAGTGCTGCAGGCAACATAGTAGATGGGTATACAATATTTATCATGGCAGATGTGATGTAGGTAACTGCACTGCCTTCCAAGGAGGAGACCTGCAGTCCATTAGTGCATTAAACAGGCAATATCACTCCATTATTTACAGGGGAAAAAATTGCAGCCAGTTACATGTTATGCAAGGTATAACCATCACTGCCCACCAATGCAGCCAACTGTGTCCGTTGTTGAACGATTGCTGCAGTGTAATCTGTCCAGAAAAGGTTGCAAAGCATCTCTGGAGAAAGGTCTTCTTTGAGGGCTTAAATAACGTAATTAATACATCCTAATACCTTTAAGCTCGAGCTGAGGACTCGGGAAGATGGAAAGGCTGAGTAACATTTATAGCTCCCGTGTTCCTGTCCAAGTGGTGTCCGTTACAGGCTGTCCGCCACTATGCCTTATAAATTCAGTGTGGTTTAATGAGCTGCTCCTGCCGTTATCACCAATGCCCGCATTAAAATCGAGACAAAAACAAAGAGCACGTTCATTTAAAGAGGCTTTAAGGCTTCTAGCACTCAACATGTCACAGCCACAGGCCCCACAAACACAAAGATATCCGAGGGTGGCAGGTGAGCCCGCAGGCAGCTTGGGTGCTAAAGCGCTGCTAACGTGACTTGCCGGGCTTTACAAAAGCCTGGCTCCGGGGAATAAAGGAGAAAAATGTGGAAAAAAGTTGCCAGAAGAGATTGCTGCTGTCATGACCTTTAACCTCAATGCCCCAAATGACACACATGGGGGTGCCTTGAGGGCAAACAAAAATATCTGCCGAACGGCAAATGGCACAAACCATCTCCTTCAGAGTGACAGGTACAAGTCAGGCCGGGGAATGGCACAGTGAATCAGACGTTTAAAAAGCAGGCGGAAAACCATGCATGTGGCACTCACCTTCTTCTGGTACCAGACGACAGCATCTCTCACGGCGGACGCCATTTACACGGCAGGTCTCGGCCCGCGGGTCATTTTAGGCTGGGAAGGAGACGGGCAGAGGAGGAGAAAGGACACGGTGTGAGTGACGGAGCTCCTCCGGCTTTTAAACTCTGGCCTCACCTCCTTTGGTGGGCGTGGCCCCCTTCAGAACAGACACGCCCTCATGAATAGTGAAAGAGGGTACTGCCAGCCAGAAGACCGGGGTGGGGGGGGGGGGTTGCTCGTTTACTCAATCCCCACAGCTTGAGGCAGAATGGATTCATTTTAATAGGAGACTGTGGCATAGGGTTCTCACAGAGAAACCAGGGAGAGGCCTTAAATCACCTCATCTAGGAGCAACACGTTATAATTATGTGGTGCTGTTTACTTGTGCTACGCTGTCAGGAGATATTAACAAACCAGAAATACTTATAATGCCTATTTCACTCTATAAATACCATCGGCACAGACACGCGCACACGTCAGAGTGCAGAAAGCAGCCTGGCCCAGCTTAATGCCTTCCGGTTTAACCGCGATGGCGAGTTGTCGGACACACGCTTGTGCTACACAGCGAAAACACGCCGATTAAGTGGATATATTTCTGTCAGCCAGACGGGTCGTCTTCCCTGCACTGCTCTGGATCGATGTGGGGGGGGCTTACATGGCAGCAAGCTGCTCCAGAAGGGGCCTGCTGGCATTATGCAAGGCCCCCCCCCCCCCCGGACACCGCAGCAGGGTGGGGGTGGAGCAGGCAGACTGACTGGCAAGGGAGCCCGCACCCTCGGACCGGAGAAGGAGAGAGATGGTTGCTACTCGTCCATTTTGTGGTCGTCAGGCGGACACACGCGCAGAAATATATATGCACATGCATTCACACGGACAATGACAGAATGGATATGCAAAATACACACACACACACACACACACACACACACACACACACACACACTTCTCTCACTCTCAGAGCACCACCTGTCTGCTGGTAAACACAC
>JAAGVU020000061.1:24208484-24281146 GCA_011763525.2 Mormyrus iriodes
ACAGGAATCCCACAATCCCCTAGAACGGCAAGTGGGCAGAAAGTCATGGGAGGGGGAGCTACACACACACACACACAAACACACACACAAACACAAAAACACACAGTGCTGTTCCGTGCCATGCTGCGGGAATGCTGCCTGTGTTTCAGGGGTGTTGGCAGAGCCTAAAAGACCATGTGAAACTTCAGAATAGTGGCTGCAGACCCAGAGCAGCACAGCCCTACAGGAAATAAAGACACAAGGGTTTGGGAATTGAAAATGGGCTTCCTGTGAGCCAGGGAAGCAGCCTTCAAGCACCTGATTTAACAGCAGGCGGAAGCCTGTCATGCTACAGAAAAAACAGCTCCGCCATCAGCCACCCTGAATCTAGTCTCATCAGCCAAAATGTACAAGAGTTCAAACCCTCAGGGACCAAGCGACAAGCTCAAAGGGAAGCCCACAGGAAAACTGCAAAATACTGTTCCACTGTGGATCTCCGAGGTGTGTGTGTGTGTGTGTGGGGGGGGGGGGGGGGGGGGTAACCGATAACCCCGCATGGTGTCACTGCTGTCGGCGCTTAATTGGGGCTCAAGTTACCACAGGGAGCCTGGGAGCCTGCGGCTAGGGCGCGAACATGCAAAGCTCTGGGTCAGTACTGGTCACACTTAGCCTTGAGGAGCTGACAAGCAGGTTGAAGGGGGAGGCCAGCAGCACTCTCCTGGGGCAGTGGGAGGAGCTTATGCACAGGAGGTGGAGCTAAAACTCACCCCACAAATGGTGTGATGGCAAAGAGGGAATTTCCAGGTCCTGCTCTGCTTGTACCACATTTTTCAAAAGGTCTGAGAAGAGCATAGTTAGGGTTAGATCTCCAGCTACAGCAGAAACAACGGCTGCTTCTTCAAACATACTAAAGAAGAAGTCCCATCCGCCCTCCAGACACACACAGGTATTGGCAGATATTCTTTAAAAATCAAGATACCGGTATTGGTGTCAGTGGCTGATATTACCAGCTGATATTTAAACGTTATCAGTTACCAGAGATAAAGACATAGCTACTAAAATGATGGCGAAGATCCCTTTGGACAAACAATCATTTTCCATAGTAGAGGACGAGCAATCTTATTGGCTCTCTCACCACTTTCAAGAGATCTCAAAGTACCAGCTTGCAACATGTTTTCAATATATTATTAAATCTGGCCCACAGATCGATCTTTTGTTTTCCACAGAATAAAAATATGTCATTACACACATTGGTGCTGGTAAGGTTCGCCCCCCACACCAGCAAGTCAGTCAGCTATTAGCCCTATTAAACAAAATGATATCAGTTTTCTGTATCGGTCAAAATTTCAGTATTGGTGCACCACTACTGTTACACCAAAAAAAATCTATAAAATAGTTATGTAATAAAAGGGATATGAATAAATTGCACCATTATAAGCATAAAGTATTTAAAAAGCATTAAATCACAAACAATCAAAGTGACTGTCTAGAGCAGGGTCAGTATACCCATGGTGTGGGCATCTCAGGAGTCAAGTTCTTACAGGGGTCTGGATAAACGTATCGGACTCTGCTGAAACTGAGGAAAACGTGCAACACACAATAAGCAAACACTAACACCAAAAATGCTTCTGTGACAGGATGGATCCAAGCACCACGCAGGGACACGCCAATAACAGGGGGCTGAGCGGGCGGATCACATCGGCGGGAAGCGGAGCTCAGGGCTCGCTCTTAAAGGAACAGTGCGCTTGTAAAGCGGGAAATAAAGAACGCCAAACAATAATGAAAACCCCGGTCGGGAAGGGGGGAGCAATAGCTTTATGGGAGTGATGGTGGAGAGTCGAAAGACCGGAACACCCCCGACAAGAAAAACATCCACTGGCCATCTGCCACCCCCTCACACAGTCACCGTACCCCCCCACCCCCATCTCTGCTACCTCCCAGCTGCCAGTGTGCCGTTTACCAGAGAGCTGAATATGCTGCAGCCTCGGCAGGCCTCAATGGGGGCCTTTCAGCACCGGGCCAACCCCCCCACCACCATCAACGTCCCAAGCACCTGACTCTATGCCAAACTGGCCCAGGAAGAAAGTATCCATCCCACACCATCAGGACAGGAAACCAGATTTTACACTTGATCACGACAGCTGGAAATTCAGCACAGCATCTATGGAACAGTTTTTTTTTTTCCCGGGACACAAACCTGTAACCTTCCGTACACAAACCTCTGCAGGGTAAATGCTACAAAAGACATATGCATGGGCATCTATTATGAGGTGGTGTATAGCTTGGTGTGTTAGGGATCTGTGCATGTATCCAGAAGGTTGGGGGTTTAAATCCAGTGGTTGGCAAAGTAATATCACCGTTTGGGCCTTGAGGAGAGCCTTCTAACCCCCGCTGGTCCGGGGCTCTGGATATAGGCTGACCCTGTTCTCTGAACCCAAGCTATCTCACCTTCCATCGTTTTGGACAAACTTGCCTGCTAAATAAATAATCGTTTTATAAATGCAAGACTTCATTTTACCCCAGGTTCAGGTAATTATAGTCACTACAGACCTGCCAACCAACGAAGCACACAGTACCAACACCAGGTATCCCCCTGCTGCACTGTACACACCATTTAACACGCAGGGAATCAGTTCACAAATAAAAGCATCCCCTAGAATGTGATCCACAGCTGTGCTGCCGTTCCAGAGAGGCCGGCCTCCCAAGCTAGCCCTGCCACGATTCCACAAACGCTTGAGAACTGCAGCCGATGGAGGACGGGCTACGTTAACCCCTCAGGCTCCCCCCCCAAACCTGAAACCATGATCCTGGGAGAAAAATCACATGATCTGGGGACTGGGATCGAGTCCAGAGGCATTCACTGAATGTGTAAGGAGAGAGAAGAATTGTCACCCAGTGGGACGGCCAAGGGTGTAGGTCTGGTTTCAACATCGGTAGGGAGCAAATGAGGCCCAAGTCCAAAGCCTCTGCCCCACAAAACATACATGGTACTCCCACATTTCTGGAAGGGATACATCCTGTATCATTCATACCTAAATTTACACCCTAGGACGGCAATCACACGGCCTGCCTAGACCCGACAAGGGGAGAGGAGAAAGGCCACAGTGACCGAACAGCGATGGCCTAAAGAGGCCCCTTTAAAACAACACTGAAGCTGTCAGGGGAACCGCATTCAGCATTAAGCAGAAGGGGAAACGCAAGCCACACAGCTCCCGCCTGACTCAGACCGCACACGTGTGCTGATCTTCCCCAACCGGCTAAGGTGGCAGGAAGCCTACAGCTAAAATTTTTTTCCACGGAGGTGATTTCATATGTCTTGAATCCAGTGCTTGATGCTTTATATGAGGAATGACGAGGTATCATGAAGCAGCTTCGTATGAATGATACATATGAATATATTTTATGTTCAGTGAACAAGAGCAGCAAAATTATAAGCTCCTACCCACCTTAGCAGGTGCTGGCAGCTAAACGCACAGACTGGAGGGAAGTTCAAAAACCACCCCAAAACATTTCAGATTTAGCTTATAATTTCTCTGTGCAGAAATGTCACATTTAAATAACTTTTTCACAAAAATAAAAGGACATTTCTTACTCTTTTTGCCAATCTATACCTTGCCATTAGAAGCCAACAAAAACACTGAACTACGTAAAACAAAGCTTGACAGTATATTCGTAGCAAAATCCCACAATCGACAATGGAAACTGTCGTGGAAAAGTGAAGTCCCCACTCTTCACATCAGAGGGAGCCCCAAAAGCTAGACCTCAAAAAAGTTGCTTCTTTATTTGGTATCAACATAAAACAACTAATGAAATTTACCAAATCTTACTTCCAGACAAAGTGTCTCTGTGAGGGTTTCTGTAGAGACGATTTCAACAGCACTGAAAGTAATAAAAATGAAAATGAAGCTGGCTCTTCAAAGGACAGAACAGTGCTTAGCCGGCAATCTGCTGAGGTCATGTCACTATCGATGCAGGACAGTGCCGACACAGACCATGGCCAGCGTCTCTGACGCCGATCAGTGAGGCCCCCAGTCCACTTTTTTGTACAATCAGCATTTTTGACTCTGCTCATCAGAAGCTCCAAAAAGATACAACTTGCTGAGCTGAACTGGTGCAACCCCATTACCAAACCATTACATCGTCAGTCCTCATTACAAAGCTGCTTATCGTGACAGAACTCTGCTCGGAAACCTGAAGACGCTGGGAAATACTTAAGCCCATATAATTTAGTCAAATTACTGCGTCCAAATGGAAAAAGAACACACAAATGACAACCTCAAAACTGTTTCATCCCAAAAACAACCATCAAACAAAACACAATTTCACTCTAAATCATCCATCTGTTAAAGCATGAGAAATAACCTAGGCCACTGGGTTATGTTCATTTTGGTTTGAGAAATAATATACCTTCTCACCTGATTAACAGTGATGTCTGAAAACTGAAGCAGACAGACAGACACCCCCCCCCCCCCCACTATGCCCCCTACCTGAGCGTGGAAGTTTGACATCGTGGTCGTCTCGATATCCTTCTTCCCCAGGATCTCCATCTTGACTGGTGAGTTGGGGAACTTGAGGGAGAAGTACTCCAGGAAGTCGGGGAGGTAGGAGGCCGCCCCATGCACAATGCTCATGGCGTAGTGTGCGGCGCCGGCCTCGTCCTCGCCGAACGCTAGCGTGACAAACTCCTGGGCGAAGCGCTGCGTCTCGGCGGGGGACAGGCGGGCCAGCTCCTCGCTGTAGGCGTGGGCCACCAAAGCCCCGCCGTTGGGCTGCCGCTCCACGTGCACCAACCCGCCAAACTCCAGGCCCTCGGTGCCTGGGGCGCCCTGCTGCCCACGGCAGTCCTTCTCCTCCTTAACAACAGCGCTGCCCTGGTGGAGCATCAGGGGAGGTGCCACAACTGGGCTAGACACCAACCCCAAGCAAGTGGTCTGACACGACCTACTGTGCATCCTGGGTCTCCTGCGTTTCTCCCCTTCTTTGTGTTTCTTTTTCTTTTTCTTCTTCATCTTCTTCATCAGGAGCTCTTCCGAGTTTATTTTCGGTCTCATCTTCTCCACTAAAAACGATAAAAAAACATTAAAAAAAAAAAAAAAAAAACCTACCTAAACATTTCTAACACTGAAATTGTAACCAACTAAACAGGAAACTTTAGCAGAGTCCCTTCATAGACAAGCCCAGCTAGTGTTAAAGACACTAACACCCCACTCAATATTGAAATAAATACTGATTTACTGAATACTGTTTAAAAATGTTATTCTACGTCTTGAGAACATGCATCTGACATAGTGCTGAAAGTGTTTTTATATTGTGAGGAAATTCTGACCATGAAAGAAGCATTTCAACCACATTTAACATGCCCTGAAATTCAACTCAAATTAAACCAGGCGATCGTCTGATTTATATTTTTCTTTTGTCCAGAACTTGGCAGCAGATGCAAAGCAGTATCTTTTGGGGAGCTGATTCAGATTTGGCTTTTGCACTGTGCAGGAATGCAGCACCGAGACTGAGCTTAATGACAGTTTTATGGCGTTACATGAGGGGGGAATGGGCAGCCATAAGCTGCCGCTCGCAGCAGCGTGACGCATTATAAAATGCAGGGCACGCACGCCCACACACCGTCTCCCGCCTGGAGCTCAGCATCACTCCTGCATCGCCTCCAGTTCATTGCAGGTTGCTGTGTTTTGTTTACATAGCCTGGCTCGCCAATCTGGCATGGGGGGGGGGGGCTGCTAATTCGCCAGAGAAACACGAACACAGGGAGAGGTGAAGATCACCCCTGTCTTTCCCACCATGCAGTTTGCAAAGGGTTCACCTCACACCTTACTTCAAACCACCCTGAGGGTCATGGAGTTTTCCAGTTGAGGGATGGGTGGGAGGCAGCTGGAACTGAAAAATAATGCTTATATGTGGGCTAAAGCGAATATTTCAATGCCAATATTTCAGAAGAACAAATATTCTAAACACATGAAAGCTAGCACCAGTTACAGGACTAATTTTGTAGGGTAAAAAAAAATTAAAATCACAGACAAAACATCCAAAAAGGCAACAAAAGTCAGAGTGTTAAATAATGAGGATGCCTAATTTACCACGTGTCCTCAGATTCTGACGAGACAAAGACCCCCCCCATCATTAGCAAAGAGAAGCAAAAATCCCACGATATGCAATAAGTGCCGGGGGAAAAAAAAAAAAAAGTGATTCATTCTGAGTGGGAAAAAAAATCTGTCAGTTATGAAATTATTATTTATAAGTTCAAAAGATGCTGAGGTGTTACGGTGAACAACCAAATCCACCAGGCGGAATTATCACCCGCAGCTACTTCAAAAGTCCGACAGATAAGCCGCAAACGACGGAGAAGCATAATCAGAGTCGCTGCAGGCGAAAAAATAAACTGGGGCAGGGCGGGTGCTGGGGGCGACGTGAGAGCGGGCTGTGTCTTGATGGAGCGGGGGCAACACGGGCTGCGAGACCGCCTGACAGCTGGGGAAGAGAAAATGAATATTCATAATGTTTAACCGTAAGCCTGCCTGATCACAGTAAACAGGGGTGTTTCTGATACTGAGAAAACTATGAAACGACAGAGCAAGGCCCTCCAGCTAGAGGAAGCATGGTTCCTAGAAACATCACAGACCAAATGGTAGGGGTAACGCCTAAAGCAGAGGTGGGGGGGAGGGCGGTGCCCTGGGGTCATTTCTGCAGGCCAGCGACACCGAATCGCAATCTGACACACAGACCCAGTGTGAGGTCACACACACATGCACAACACCAGTCGCATCCCCTTTTTATATTTTTAAACCCTCCCCCCTTACTGTCAGGTTACATCATTGTCACGTGACGTTAATCCCCAGCAAATGCTTTAGCCCACAGCAGCCTGACCCCCCTCCAGGTTCACCCTGAACTGGGTTCCAGGGAAACTCATGCAGGTAAAGTGCTAAGATCAAGGTGATAATCACAATGAAAATCCCCCCCCCACCTCTGCTGCAGCACAGGGTGGATGCACGCTCGTCCCCATTCCTCCATCCGGTCTGTCTCTACCAAATCGAAGACACACAGCCCCGCCGGCCGCCCGAGCTCAGCAGGGCCGCTTCTCCGGGACCAGCATGCTCTGATCACCCTGCTCAGCAGCTCTCTGGGTGCTCCGTTTCACTATGACCCACCTCCGAAAAAGGACGATACAAAACATAGCTGCCACGTTACTCTCTACAAGCTATAAAATTTACTTATTTCCAGGGCCGGATCCAGGCATGGGCAAATTAGGCAGCTCATTGACACAAGTGGGCCCAGACGAAGTCATGAGAAAAAAATATACAGACATTACACACATGACTGGATCTAGCTATAGAGAAAATATGCAGTTGCCTATAGGGCCCCCAAACTATCAGCATTGCAGAGGAAATGAAATGATCGCCAGTTTCCTTAGTAGTTGGGCCTCCCAAGCAAAACTTTGCCTAGGGCCCCTGAAAAGGCGTATTTCGTAGCCACGTCAGTTTTCCCACGAATCGGGGGTGGCAGGGGCTCCCTGTAGCCTTTGCTAGGACAGTCTAAAAATAAGCCCGCCCCGCTTGTTTTGCTGACCCGAGCGGCTCAGAAGTGGCATTCTACACAGTGCTGACGTGACAATCGCGGGGAGCTTGGGTGCTTGGGTGCTTACGAGGGCCGCAAGCAAAAAGCCAGAGCCGGCACGCTCCAAAGTACCACCAGGGGGCAGAGATGGGAGATGGTCAATATTCCCTCCATAAACCCCTTGGACTGACACACTCTGAACACTAACAAACATCACCTGAAAACACAAGACTTCTAATCAGAGGCTATGAAAAATAAGTGGCTAGGGGCCGTTCTGGTTAAGAAATATGCATATAGCTTTGAATGCCTCGGGAAATGATATCAGCTTTATTACCCTTAGCGCCCCACCCACCCATACGTACTGGCAGATGTTAGTGCACCAGTATATTTTCAGGTTATGCTGGCAAAACAGGCCCTTCGAACTCCAGGCTCGGAAGGCTGGCTCTCCCACAGGGCGCATGCAGCGCAGGAAGCTGTAGTGCGAGCACATCTCATTCCGGGGTCTAAAAAGACACATCTAAAGCGCACACTGGCAGCACGAATGTGAAATGCACCGAAAAGCACACTTGTGCTTCACTGCACCTCGGCTTGCATCCCGGTGGCTGGGGGTGGAACCTGAGCAGGGACAGAGGCGCACACACACATACACACTCCTAGGTGTCTGTCACATACTCAGCAACATGCACGTGAATTAAGAAACCAATATTAGGGCCACATATCAGTGACTGAATCCTGCTTGCTGCCAACTCAAAGGCGTAATGCTGTTCCGCGCCAGGTCAACAGGGAGGCGCCATCAGAGGTCACCCGAAAGCCACTGAAAACACAACGCAAAAAAAACACACACACACACACATACACACACACACACACACACACACACACAAACAGCCGGGATCAAAAACTTCACACGCGGCATATGTTCAGCACAGAGTCAACACTTTCCATTTGCCATTAATTAGCATTTAATTATTCTAATTAGAGGGAGCACTGAAACTCGGCAGGAGCACTAACTGGATTCTCAATACGAGTGATACCATGCAGCCTCAGCAGCTCCTCGACCATCTCCTCCCCACTGTTAAACTGCGGCCCCCAGCGAACCAGCCCCCATGATTTCCAGAAGTGGAATTCTCTGTCTAGCAAACTCAACACTAAGCTAATGGCACATGTGAGAGGCGTCAGAGGGACAAGCAGAATCCTGGACCAGCACCCTGTCATCGAGAGCCAAGTGATGCTTCAATATAGCTATGCAGCACCATAATCACTGCATCTACAAGCTCTCCAAAAACACTTCACTTTGACTCACCACACCAGGGAAAGGTAAATCCTCCCAGGTGACTCCACATCCTCTCGTACAAGCTCGCTGTCAACCCCAGGAGTGCCATTTTCGCCATTTAATCAGGGGCAGGAGCACGCCAATGCCATGTGGGTGCATGGCCACAGCAGAAACCTAATGGAGGTGTTGCAATGGTATGCTGACAACGCAGAGCGGCAATACGACTGCAGCGTGATGAGAAAATTAGTTGCAGTCAGCCTTGTAGGGGGTAAAGAGAGAGAAGAGGAAAAAAAAAAAAAAAGTCTTCCTCAAGCCAACAACAGAAGCTTATAACCAGTGAACTTCCAGTACATTTAGAGAAACTTTAAAACGAGGCTTCATATCTTATTTCAAGGTATGAATTAAGGTCTCAGAGGTAGCAAAATTTTATTCCATTTCGGCATAATGATACACTTAAAGCACCGATTTCTAGAGGCCTTAAATCCATTAAAATGTAAATATAGAGCATCTCCCGCATATTAAAGGAAAACTACTGACACTGATTCTTTAACATAATTATCTTTATCAGCAAAATTTCAGAGCCCCAGCCAAGCTAAATTTGCAAGGCGACTACATCAACTACCCAAAAAAACTGTGGACGAGACATTTTCCGGAGGAACATTTTATCAGCGATGCCTACATATGATGTTTATTTTTTGTGCTGGATTCCTTGGAGTAGATGGGCCTGTCTATTTTTAGGTTGCTCTTTTACAGGTAATCACACGAGGTTACGTTATTTCTGCTTGTGTGGCATGTTTGCAGTTTACTTCAGTTGACTGTGAAGATATTTTGCGTTTCCTTTTTACTGTGAGGGTCCGGATTTGTAGACAGGGTCCCAGCAGCGCTTTGATAAAAAAGGAAACCACTATTGTTCCTACAAGCTTGCAGCTTGCACACTGAAGCTCATTTTTTAAAAAGATTTGAGTGATTTGTCAAAATTCAGTTTAAATATACATATATTTTATTATTATTATTATTATTATTATTTTTTTTTTAATCCTAATAGCAGTTAACCTGAATTTAATTCTCTCAGCTTGTAGGCAGACTGATTGACTTTTACTGGTTCAATAAAAATCACAGTCATCTTAAAATCTAAGGTGGATTTTTGTGTTGCATGATGCAGAGAGAGAGATTTGGATGACACACCGGGAATGGTAATACGCTGTGGAGTGTCTGTTTAGACATATTCCTTCTTAGAAAAAAATTAATTCATATTCAAACAAATGACCAAGTCAGATGCCCCCAGCTTGTATATCTGGTGAACGGTCTAGCACAGGTAAACATCGGCAGGGGGTAAAGAGAGAAAAAGGGTATCGCCTCTCAGCCACACTTTAATGACACATGGTCAGCGACATTCCCCTGCAGGTGAGCTGCTAATTCCTACTGTTACTCACAACACACATGTAAAACCTAGGTAGGAGTCACCATTGTTGAATATTCAAATACATACAACATAGACAAAACTGAGGAAAAAAAAAGATTAAATCTTAAAATCCAATAATAAATGAACTACTTTAAATATTATTTAGAAGCAATATAATTAGCAGTGATGTATCTGTTCTCTAATTTGTTTGTGGTTTATTTGTTCTGAAGTTTACCTCCACCGTTTTTGCATGAGCTCCGCATGTGCTCTCTGAGTCAATCAATCTTGAACTTTTCAGCAATGAGTAATATCTCATTTTGCATGAAAAGAAATAAATATTTCTCCACGCATGAGTGTGTGGTGGGGAGGGAGTTCTTCAAATACCTTTTGAATAATGACTGGCGAAATTTGACTAGTAATATTGCCTGAACTGCCCATCCCCAGAGAGAACCCAACATATCAAAAACAAACTGCACAAAGAATTAAACGCAAAAACTTAAAAGAGAATAAACCAAGGCTTTAATGTTTCACTATGTGAATGTTGTGAAAAGGCAATTGAAAACTAATCAGTCGGCTCACTGATTAACACCAAAAGCAGGGCGTCTGAAGGAATTCATGCCAGAACTTCAATTCCATCAGGCAGAATTTCAAACTTCAGTCATTTCACAAAACACCTCCAATCACAAGAAAAAGAACAGCAGCGATGAACTTTAAACAGTTTAAATAGAACCACGCAGTAACAGATTTACTTCACAACAGGTTACTGTGCCTTTAGACTATACAGATGCAGTAATATATCACAACACACCTATGTATTGTGCCTTGGGGCGACTGCTGTGAAAGGCAATATATAAAAATAAATGAATATAGTAAGGATTTAAAGCTATTTTAGAAAAACCAGTCTTATAACATAGTCAATACAAAGTGGTATGAAGAAAAATATTTTCTATTGTGATGGTGGGAAAAATTGAACTGGGCATGTATTCTGTGAGGTAGGTCCACAACTTTGTACCAGCCAATGAAACCAATGAAAAAGCTGAACAGACACTTATAATGACGTCAGAGAATCAGTCTCCATGACAACTACATTTCTTAGAATGCCTACGGAATATTTTGGTCCAAGCAACGTTCAGAAAAAAAAAGACTGGGATATGAAGAGACATACCTTTCTGGAACAACTTGATTTCTCCATTTTCCCTCTTAATTTCATTCATTACTTTGTGTTTTTTCTTTTCCTCTCGGTCTTTTTCCTTCTCCTTCTTCTTCTCTTTTTCTTTGTCCCTGCCATTATGATCTGAAACAGAAAAAAAATGAGATTGTGCACATCCCCATTTAAATCAATAACATCTAACATCTGACTAGCTTAAGTGACCCAGTGGCAATTATGCAATAATCAGAAAGCAAAAAGTCATATTCTTTAAAAGATTCAAAGTACTGCAAATTCCATCCATCCATCTAGCTGATTAACTTGGTCAGGGTGACGAGGTACTGTAAAATTTATTTGGGAAAAATAAAACTATAAAACAATATTCTTATGAATCGGGATAATATTAAATGGATTTAAATGCTATTACTGCACAACTCGATAGCCAAGTTCTACGTCTCCAGTTCATCCATAACGCACCAAAACCTGCAACTTTACGATACCATGAAAATAATGTTTATGTAACGCAAATTTTAAACCACAATTCGTTTTTAACGCATCACATTGCTCCTCTGAATGCTTGCTTTGAGATCACATTCTGCGCTTTTGCTAAATATCAGAGCTTTCCATGACACGTTAGTGAAATGCTTTTCTACATACTACAAGAAATGCACTTAAAACATCTGTGGTTGGCTTAAAATCAGGAGGCCCGTCTTTTCACGTGGCTGACTGTAGTTGCAATTTACTCCTGCAGCTGGTGTTATTTAGGGGGCGTGGTGTACACGAAATAAATAAATAAAGCCAAATGACATTGCGATTGAGCACTGCTGAGTTGTCGCTACAACTTAACAAGCCCCTATAAGGAACTGAATTTAAAGGCGCGGATAAACAAATCCTAGACAGCATATACGCCCACACAACAGAAATGTTTCCGTGGATATTCGCTGCAATCTGAGGTCCGGTAGGCTATCGGTCAATGCATTAAAAAAAAAAAAAAAAAGAAACGACCACAGAGTAACAAAACCGCATCGATTGAACTTGCAGCGAATGATACATGAGTCAATCACGACAGACGTTTAAGTCATCGTGTCGCGACGGTTCCGGCGAAGGTCATGAACTTCATGTTAAATATGTGATCACGTATGTCATCGCCTCTGCCAGGAAATAATGCTAAATAAATATATACGGAGACGCTCTGAAATACCACCCCGGTGCTGGTTTCAGTAGATGGTCCACGCCACATAAACTACGTCTCTCTGCCAGCTACTGCATGGCCCACATGTTCAGTATTCCGCAACGGAAAGAGTGTGACAAGTACATTCATGAGTATCGCCTCGATCGCGCAACATACCTCTAGTTTACAAAGCACTAAAATGCTTGTGTTTTCTATTTGTAATTTGCAGATCGTTTTTAAATATTGCGAATCATTGCCGTTACCTTTCTGCACCAACTTCACCTCTCCATTTTCCTTCTTTACACCAGAGCTGGAAAGACTGTTTATTTCCAACACAGGTTTGAGCTTCTTCTTCAGTTTTTCCTTTTCTCGTTTCTCCTTGGGCTTCTTGAGCTTCGGATAGGGAGCGAGGAAATCGCTCTGCTTAAAAACCTTGTGCCGGGGCGGCTGGACAGGCACCGTGGAGTGGCTTGCCTTGATGGGACCGATGCTCCATGTTGTCGGGCTGCCATAACTCTGCTTCTGGTGTTGCTTATCTCCCGTGCCGCCTCCTCCAGCTCCTCCGCCTTCCCCGTTTAATTTCTTGGGTTTAAGACTCTTCTCCTCGTTTCTAACTTTCTTGGGGGGTGGAGGGTGATGGTCGCGGGACGACTGCGGCCGACCCTCCACCGCTCCTTTATGTTCCTTGGGCTTTGGGAGTGGGTTTTTATTCGCAGCTGCGAAGTGAATGAAGCTCACTGACTCCGCCATCTTGGGGCTTTCTCTATTTACTCTCCCCGTCCTCTAGTGCTGTTTGTGTAAGAGGCAGAGGGAAGGGGCGGGGCCTCGCCGTTATTGACAGGCAGAGCAGGTTTGGGGCGGTGCCTCAGGATGATTGACAAGCGAAAGCCCGTCATAAGGTGGAGAGCGAGGGCCGGTCACGTGTCGCGGAACGCGGGAAAGACGAGGACGCAGCTTCGCGTAAACACGAATGGGGCAAATAACGTAACGTTATATCCAGATATGAAGTAAAACAGGACATTTTGGCCTAAAGCAAATTATTATTTAGCTAGTTATGACTGCTATAACAGGATACAGTTACCTGAAAATAATGAATATATTTTATCTATGTCATCTGTTGTTTTTCCAGATATTTAATATGCTGGAAGTAAATTGTATACGTTTTCAATAGTACTTACACAATGTACTTAGCAGAAGGTGCGTTCTGATACAGCTTCCTTGTATGTTTTTCTGTTTTATCACTTGTATCTATAGTGGCTTTATTTATTGTTCCAGAAGTGCAACATTTTAACCAACTTTATGTGATGAGTAGCTTATAGAAGAAACGTGTTTTCTTGGTTCTCTGCATTTGTTGTACTTTCTTACATAATACAATGGGGTTTTAGCCCTTTGTTAGGTTATGTAAATTTTCAAATGTTTATAGCAGCTATGAAGTTCCACAGTGTAACATAAGCAGCTCCGGATGCATCGTTAAGTGTCCAGTGATTCTTCTTTGCAATTATTAGTTCAGTGCAGTGTCTACTTTCTACAGGTTGATGACAAATCATCCACCAGAATGGTCCAGCCAAGGCCTTTGTGTGGATAGGGAGGAATATAGATGAGACAGATGATCCACCCCACTGGCAATTCTTTGGCAAGTGTGTTGGTTCAGTGTCAAACTTTGTAGCTACTGTCACATAACAGCATCTCCAACAGAGCCACGGCAATGAATACTTGTAAAGGATTTCAAATTTACAAATGATGTTGGATAGATGTTAACAATGACCAACAGCTCTATTCTTCTTACAAGTTACTTCATTTCTGCAGGCGTGTCAATGATATGTCTTATAGATCCATTTAAATAGTGTTTCATACAGTGTATCTCAGTATGGCACATATAGGCCGGACAAGGTAATTAACTCCCCCCACAGGAGCCATTTTAATGTTCTAATCGCCCATTTTTTCCTATTGACAATCCCTTACGGGTAAAAGTAACCCTACAGAATGATGACCCGTTTTACAATCTCACTCTGACGGTCTCAACGACGACTCACTTGTCAGGTGGAGGGCTGATGTGTTCAGGTCGACCTCTCAGAATCAGCTTATTTAAAGCAACGTCTGTGTTTATTAAACAGACGCATAAAAATGGACGCAATGGTAAGCAAGGCTACTGGAACTGTAGGGGAATTGGGCCACAGCTTAACACTTTCATAAGTAAAACAGTGGATTTTTCTTCCAGTGACAAAATAAGACTATGAATAAGATTGTGTAATTGTTGCAAAAATATAAAATGTTTCAACTTCCGTTGCTTTATATATGTACTGCTTATCTCTAATGTGAAATTTAATAAATAGTAGAGAAAAATAATATTATATACTGATCACTGAAATATTCTGTTCTTACCCCAAACGTAAGCACATTTTTCCCTTTCCCGAAACAGCCCAGGGCCCTGCAGTCCCAGTAGGAAATTGCTTTACTTGTGCACTGACTAGACTGACAGCTATTGGCCCCGGAGCCAAGGCAGAACGATGACCCAGAACAATGACAACCATCTCAGTCCAAGCATGTTTGAAACGGTTCCTCTGGTGACTATCAAATGGATGGAGCTTCCAAAACATCCAGCTAAGTGTATACATTTTAATATTCCCCCCATTAGAGGTACACATCATGTCTAGTGTGTTATACAGTATAGTAAACTGACACGCAGGGTTTCTAGGCAAAGTAAATCAGTAGCTGTTGATTTATATGGAGTTGGTCCATATACTGCAAGGCAATGGCAAACAACAGGAAGACAAGTCTGAGCTATGACTGCCCCCCTGCCCCCTCCCTAACCCAAAGTAAGCCAGTGTAACATGGGGAGGATGTGCAGAAACGACACACCTGGGGGGGCTGGACTGGAGCCTCCAACCCTTGAGATATGGTGGAACAATGTGATTCCACTGAGACTCCACACTGCATGCCCCCCATCCCCCAGGGGGGACAGCATAGGTCACCTATGCAAAACCAAAACACGTCAGCCACATACACAGTCTATTTCTGCGGCATTTGTGAGCTTAACCGGTGAAGAGTGACAGAACAAAACACACAGGAGGCCAGCTCCACTGCCAACGTTTGTTTTACTGTAGGAGTCGACTGGTTCCCATGTCATGACGGACAAGTCTTTGTGGGAGGGGATCGTCAGAGCTGAAACAGGAATCCCAGGATCCTCCAAAGGCACCGGTGGGCTCCAAGGCTAGCAGTACAGCAGAGTGCGGGGGTGGGGGGGGGGCATGTAGTGAAGGGGTAGAACCAGCACGTTATACAAAAATAACCTTTAAGAGACGATTTACAAAAAGAAAATGTAAAAAGATTTGTTACAATCTTGATCCCATACTGTCTCAGCAAGGCTGGTTACAGCACATCCAGCAGTTTATAAAAAACAAACACACTAGACTAGAAGGGCGAATAATTTACAGTAAAAGATACAAAGGGTTCCTGATCATGCAAGGAATTTTTACATCTTCTGTTAACGAAACCATTTAGCAACAGTAGAATGTCAAATTATATACCTACTTGCCCTGTACACTTATAAAATGCATATAGAGCTATCAAGAAGTCAGAAAAAAACAGTAGTCCACCGTCCCAATGAATACATCGTACTGTATCAGATTAACACAAGACTAAGAGTGATGTAATGGGGGGGAGTTCTGGATTATTGTCCACATGTAGTCCTTTAAGTAAAAATAGAATAAGGCAGGTTAGAGGTCTCAGTGATGTCTGGACTTAGCACCGGAGTAGGAAACCCCTGACAAGCAGCACAAGTACAGCAGGATATGGATCGTCGCGCTGTGGGAAAGATCGACACGCGGCTCGAGATGGCATCAGTTAGTAGGAAAAGGGACGCGACTGCAGAACGGAATCTGAGAGACCGCATTCCTCCTAATACAGTGGCACTTGAAAATGTGGAGACTTAGAGGTCCAGCCATCATGTCCATTCTGTGGGGGGGTTCCGGGGGCCTTTGGGTTTTGGGCAGCGGTTGCTAATGTCTGCAAAAAATAAAATAAAAAAAGTTGTGAGAGGTCTGAGGGTGAAGATAGAATCCTGTTGTGCACCTCAGCAGCTGTTTCAGACAGTTTTCAAGTTGAGTCTTGGAAAAAACATAAGTCAGACCAAACTGCTCCAGGAAGTTTACTGCTGCCTGAAGGATCTGTGTCGGTTCAGCTTATGCACCCTGATGACAGAGCTCAGCTTCTAACAGACTCAGAAGGCAGCAGAGTTATTAGTCATCAGGACTGCCTGCAGCTGCAACTCCAGCTATCTACACCTCAGCGCTCATTGGCCAGTGACAGTAGACTGAATGTTCCTATGGGGTCTTCAGAGGCACACCGCAGAAACACACAGCTAGTCTGTCCTGACCACCAGAATGACAGTGAGGGACAGCAGCCCGACACTTGCAAGAGGTTTGAGCCTGACTATGGTCACAGGCACAGCAGAAGGAATGGGGAGGTCACTTACCTCTCTCTGTTATTGGCGAAATCGCTGCACCCATGGTTCTTCCTGTGTTGGCAAGGTGTATATCTCCTGCCACAGTCTTCCTCCCATCTTGTTCCCCTGTCAAATTGTCTAAGCCAAGAAGTAATAGGTTAGCAGAAACCCAGCCATATGCAGTATATTGGATTATGTCACGTGATCTCAGTTACCCAATGACATCCAGTGATTCAATTATAGGTTTATCAAGATTCAAACTTAGAACTACATACCATTTTTCACATTCCGTGGAACTCGTAAGCCCTGTGAAGAGAAGGGGAGATGATTAGGACATTTTCTCTTCGCATGTGACTGTACACCATCATTAATATTTCCTTATAGGCTTGGATCATGTGACTTCACCTCAGAGGACTTGGTTTCTGGGCCAGGCAGGGTCAGGGAGCCATCCCATTCCACTGAGCTTCCACACCTTGAGGCCTTCGGACCTGGGTCATCTGAGGACACGGTACAGGTTGGAGGGTGTACCATTACTGAAAGCTGGACACTCTCCCACCTACCCACCTCACAAAAATGTTCATTTCTAGGGACCCCATCGTCATGTAAGTAAATATTGACCATTCCATAAATATAGCCAAAAAGACTCCCAGAGGTACGGATTCCTAAACAGGCTGAGTGCTGAAAAGCAAGAACAAAATTCTAATCAGAGCCATGACATTTCGCCACGAGCCAGGCAGGGCAGAACAAAAACTGGATACTGTTCAACTATGGGAGGCATGGAGGAATCCAGTAGGCCAAATATTCGAAGCTGGCTTGAAAAAATATATTAGGAAGAAAATAACACCTTTCACTGCCTGTTGACCAACAGCAAGAACCATGTCT
This sequence comes from Mormyrus iriodes, assembly GCA_011763525.2. Lineage (NCBI taxonomy): Eukaryota > Metazoa > Chordata > Actinopteri > Osteoglossiformes > Mormyridae > Mormyrus > Mormyrus iriodes. The sequence continues at coordinate 24,226,346 of JAAGVU020000061.1, forward strand.
CCAGACAGCTGTCATATCCCCTGCAATACTAAAGAGCATCTCTCCACACACTATGCACTCCCTGATAGAGGCAGGGATGCAGAAACCCATCTTCCATTGAACACACGCCTCCAGCAGTGCTCTAGACTTCAAGCCCTCCAGAGCAATAATGCATCCATTGACAGAGCCATTCATTCAATTACATCAGACTCACACACCTCAGGTTTGATGCATTCGTATGGCACATACAGCACGTTACGATCTGTGAAGATTACAATATGGCATGCATGGTATATCTACATAAAATTGCAATTGAACGGCGTACTGTAGAATTTTTAAATGGAAATAAAATTATCCTTAACCTGGAGTCCTGTGGAAATTCTGCAAATTATGGAAAATGCATTTAAAGCACATGCGTACGGCTTATTTACCCCCAGATGTTTAGCCAGATGTGAGCTCAATGGTTTGCTGCTACTGCTTTTAAGTGTGAATAAAAATAAAAACGTAAAAAAAAAATGAGAATATTGAGAGAAGGAGGGGGATTTTTAAAAAGTCAAAGTTCGCCAGCGCACACCAGTTCTCAGCAATAAAACTCCAACCACAAAGCAGCTGTCAACAAAGCTGACATTTAAAACTAGCCAGCTTGGAATGTGTACGAGGACATTGCAGATATAACGTCAAATAAATACAGGTCTGGGTGTTTACTTTTTATTGGCTTTCTTTCAGACTAAAAAAAATAAAATTTAAAAACAGCATTTTTTTAAACGGTAAATTAAAACGCTGGCTTTGGCGCCCTCTTTTGGCAGTAGAGCGAACATCACATACAGAGTCCATGCAGAACGCACCTGATGCCAAAATGAACGACTCGGGGGTTCTCAGAGGCAGCGGGGGAGGAGAGTCCTCACTCACGTCCCAGTCTGGACGAGGCAAAAATCGGCTGTTACTCAGCATACTTTTGTCTGCAGGCGGGGGCGGCCCCGTTAGGCACCCACATTATGCGCATGCACACACGCATCCATAAGCTGCACTCGGCTTAAGCCAGAGGGGGAATATTTTCCCCAACAGGGAATCCATCTCAGCTCTAAAGTGGGGATGAGTTCATTTTTCATCAAAACAGGAGAATGATCATATAAAAACATTGAAAAAGATAGCTCTTATTTACGCAGCACAAGACACCGGGTGCGACTCTGAAACGCTAACCTCCATGCTCCAGTAGAAACCGATCCACAGAACAACAGAGAGGAAGTGGGGATTAAACACAGCCACGTTCATGCCCCTCCCCTTTGAGTTAGACACCGTCACACAGTGGTCAGCCATGATGCACAAGCAGGCAAGGTCCAAAGGACCAAACAGCCATTCCCAACAGCTAATAAACACAAATACCAACATAATCGAGAGCCCAAACAGGACACAGGCATGCAAACATGCACACAGACAAAAGTCTTTCCCAGGGAAATATGTAAATAAATCATTTACTTGGTGCTCGATTAAGGTGTGTCAATCACATGTAAAGTGACACTCATCTGATGACTGAGTTACCGTTAGCAACGGCCCTCTGGGACAATGCCCTTGTCCTGCATTCAGACTTCAGCTCTTACAATGCAAATCAGCTCATTTGACATCCCGAAGCTGACAGCATATGCATATAAATGTCATTAAATTTCTCAGGTTGGTATAGTGCAAACACGTTAACATAACATTAACCGGGTCCAAACGATGACAGCTTGGACTTTAAAAATCAGTGAAGGATAGTGCCCACACACAGCTGTCAACCCCACGGGTCCAATTATGGCAGAAAAGCCAACGCATATTCACTGACCCCAGATCTGTCAGCACAAGACAGGAGTAGCATGCCAGCCAGCCCCATTCACTGAGCCCAGTCCTGACAGCACATCCCAGCATGCACAGGCATGCCCATTCACTGACCCCAGACCTGGCCGCAGGAGACTGGAGCAGCATGCATTGTCGGGGTTTTACTGCACACTCCTGTGGTGGTTAGTAAAGGTGCTACGTACTTGATTCCACCTCCATGGGCAGTTTCTGTCCAGCGATGGACATGGGGGTGACCTTCCGCGGGGGCATGGGGTCCCCCGGGCTTGTGACAGTGACAGTAGCACTGGCGGTGGAGATGGCAGTAGACTTCCCATGGTGCGCCACCTTGGTGCCGGACGAGGAGGAGATGGGGGATGGGGTGGATGATGAGGAGGATGAGGAAGAGCAGGAGGAAGCCACCCTCACACCCTCGCCCTCAGAGTCCGAGTTATTCACGTGCAGCGGGTTGGTGAAGCATAGTGCGGTCCTGTGGGGGCTACTTTGGATCTGCAGAGCAGGGGAGGGCGCCTTCTCTGCAGAGGCTGTGCCCCCCCAGGCCGCCTGGGCCTTCTCGCGGAGCGGGAGATGATTGGGCCGGGCCAGGATGTTGGGCTCGCCCTCGGTCTGGGAGTCCTGGTTCGGGGCGATGGCGAGCATGGACGTGACTGGGATCAACGGCGTGGCACTGAGACCTGGTGGCGTGCCATTCCCTTCGAAGATCCGCGGGCCTTCCCTCAGTGGCAGCTCTGGCCCGCGCTCTGGTCGCTCCTCAAGGCCGGCGACCCCCTCCTCGTGACAGCTGGGCACACCCCCGGGACCCTTGCTGTAGTTCTCGTTCAGGTCAGGACTCTGGCCCGACGCCGACGATGATGACATGACATGTAGCACAGGCTTGGGGTGGTAGCGGTCGTTGTCCTGCCGCACGTCCGTGACAGTGGGAAAGGCGGAGGGGGGAGAGGGGGTGAGGATGGGCGGGACCGGCCGGGGCTCCGGGGCCTGCAGGATTTCCTCCTTCACGTCTCCCTCCATCTGGCAACCGCTGCTGGGCAGACGGACGGAAAGCATTACTGACCTTGGCATCCATACGCACAACTTTCTAATGCACAAAAATACAGTAACGTATGGAGCATCCGAGCCTGAACAAACCAGCCTGAAAGCTTCTACTGGGAAAAATATTTCAGTCTGTAACTTACCAGTGCATAAATCTAAGTGTCTGTAGTAACACATATTGCCACAAGGTGGCAGTTATGGGTGCCTAGAAAAGGCTTTTAAGGTTTAAATGTACATACTGTCCACATCCAAAGGGAAAGACACTACAGGTGGCAACTCAAACGAGGCACAGAAACAGTGACTAGAATGAAGTACAGTCGCAGGAAGAAGGGGGCTCTATATTACAGATATTCTGCCTTCGGGATAGAGAGGGAGCATTCAGCATGATGATCCAGTTGGCAGCCAGGCCTTAGCCGGGCACTGATGCACATGACCCCGGGTTACGTAAAACAATCAAAGACAGCCTGGCGCCGCTCCACTTCCTGTAGCGCAGAGCCGGGAGCGCCCGCATTGCGATGCGGGACACGGCTGGGGCTGTACCTGCGGATACGGGGCGGCTTAGGGGGAGGGGAGTCCCAGCTCTCCTCATCCGAGTTCTGGCCCGTTTTCTCTGGGCTGCCTTCATCCTGAGGGAAGGAGAGGGGTGGGGGCATTTAAGTATTTAAAAAAATAGCCTCTATGGTGGTGTGGCTCAGCAGGTTAGGACACTGTAATCAGAATGCTGCTCATTCAAATCCCAAAGCCACACCTGAGTGATTGCATATTTGGGTCCTTAATCAAGGCCCTTAAACCCCTCCCCCAAATGCTCCAGGGACTGCTTTCAATGAAATGCTTAGCATAAAAGTATCAGTTAAATAAATAAATCGTAATGGATATAGTAATACTATAACTGAGTAGATGCCCATTATAAGTATGAATTTGCTGTATTTTTCAGCAATTTTTGGGTTTAAATTGTAATGCACAAGTACACGCACACACGCACACACACGTTGTGTAACTGCCTGTAAAGACGCTTCCCCTTTTTCAATCCCTCTGTCCGATACTCCTGCAGAAAAATATGTTAACAGACCTTTGCTTGGCTATGACTCAGCAACTGAGGAAGCCAGCAGCACTGGCGAAACCGGGGGCCCGGCTGACGTGCAGCGGGTACTAACACCGCAGCCAAGGGCGTGTGACGTAACCCTCTGATCACATCCATTTTCCCAGTGAAAGCTCTTAATTTAGCTTCCTTCATGTTAGCTATAATCAGATTCTCCCTTTTGGCCAACATACTAAAAAAAGGCAGAATCACAAAGGAAGGGCATTTGCGCATTGCGGGGGGGTATGAAAAACCAATCCACAACATTTCCGGAACCAATTTGTTCAGTTGTCTGACCTCTAAAGTTTACCCTCAATACCAAAAATAATAACAGTAACAATAATAATAATAATAATAATAATAATAATTCAGAGCAATGGCGATGAGGCATACAGAGAGGCACTCACGTCATTGTGAGATTAGCTTCTATGCACCAGCTGCGTGACTATTTCAGGGGAACGGTGACGATTCTCTTCATCGCCCATGAAGCGTGACGCAGTCCGGCAGCATCTACGTTTCTGTCATCCTACTTCTCCAAAACATCGTGCAGCCCTGTCGCACGAGGACAGTGCAGGCTGCCACTCAGCCTCAGGTTAAAAACCAGACGTCATTTCTGCGTTTCAAATTAAACCTGCCACAAACTCCGAAACGCTCTGTTAAATCTCGTAACAGCTGCCCCCCTTTCCCCCTTAACTCTCTACGGGAATTACTTTTTTTTTTTTGGTAGATGGACTCGGTCGTATGATCTTGATTCCCTCCGCCTCCATACAATTTTTTCCCCCTTTCCTTTCGATATGAAGATAACATCCTCTCTTCTGGCAAGGCTGGCACCCGCATAGATCTACAAGTATGTTTGGAAATGTGGTACACACAGAAGCCTGTTCCTGTTTGGGTGTGTGTGTGTACCTCGAAAGAGCAAATGTACAGGAGGAGGAGTTTGTGGCCTGAGTTTCCCTGTCCCAGAGTGCAGATTCTCAGACACAGGCTAAGTGATGTCACAAGCCCTGAGCTCCCAAACAGGATGTGAGCCTCGGCTCTCGGCCCGATGCCAGTCCCAAAGGGTTTTTTTTAAACAACCTGTGAAGTAACTGAGGTCCTCCCAGCAGAGCACATCCCTCTTTTCTTCTACAGAGCCGTGTCTCGCGCTCACAGAGCCTAGCGGGGTGAGGTTATCTCCCCCTTCCCCAGAAACAGGAAGTCCTTTCTTGGTTCAGAAAGGGAGCCAGATGGGGAAGTCGCACTCTATACCTCTGCAGCAACCTTGCAGGCCATGTGTTCGGCTTCGACGTCGGCTGAAATAAGAAACGTACCCCTAGCCCCCATCCTCAGGACAGGAGCCTGTGGGATCGCTCTGTCCTGTACCAAGCAACCTGTTTGTCATCTGGAAAGTTCCGCAAAAGACCAGGAGAAAAACGCCTTGCAGGAGGATGAGGCTCCGGGCAGTGTAAGGTTGACTTACCTACATGTCTAAGGCTCGAGAATATTCAGTGGAAGAGGGAAGCCTACATGGAGATTTTTTTTAATCGACACTGAAGGTCACTGTTATGTTAGCCCCGACTGAGGACCCACCATGCCGTCTGGAACGTCTGCATCGTTGGGGGTCTTGAGAAAATGCAACCGCTGCTCAAAGAGCTGAGCGATGGCCCTGTGGACGAGTTCGTACTGCTCCTGAGGAAGAGGATGGTGATGGTTAGCAATGTGGCCAATGTGGGCGGGTCAACCATACAGGTGACTGGTTTATACAGAGGGGAGATCAGGGTAACAGTTCCAGATTGAGTTTGTGCATTGAATACTGTTATGATTTTTTTTTTTACAATATCCCTGTCAATATGCTGAATTTTTCTGAACCTTTGCTGTTAGTGCCATGAAAACTGATCCTGAATATAAGTTTCAGAGAAGAATGATATCAAATGAAGATCTGACCCCAGGCCAAACTGACCTTGGTCTGCACAGCCGAATGTCTCTGTGTCCTCATCTCCTGAATTAGCTGGAACACATCGAACTCTTCTGGAATTTTCTAGAAGTTATAGTTATGAGAGATAAAAATAAGGCGTTTGGTGTTTTGGGCCCCAGGTGAGCATGGCATGTGAGCTACAGTGTGACAGAGATTAAGAAAGACAGGGAGAGAGAGAGAGAGAGAAAAAAAAAGAGAGACTCACCCCGGCTTTAAGCAGATTCCACGTGTAGTCTATGGCACAAATGGCTCCAGTGCGACCGCAGCCCGCGCTGGAACACACGGGACACAGCGTTACACTTCACTGGGTAGGCACACACACGAGCAGGAAGCAAGCCTTAACCACTACACCCCCTGCTGGCCGCACACACCTGCAGTGAATGCAGATGGGCACGTCCTCATGCTCCTGGTACTCCCTCATCAGCCCGATCATGTCCAGAATGGAGTCGAATGATGACGGGACGTCGTGGTCGGGCCAGTTGATGTAGTGAAACTGTGTGACCCGGCGCATCTCCTTAAAGAGCCAGAGAACCCGATTGGCTGATGAAGTCCCTCAGCAGGCACAAGAACATGCCTTGAATGCGACACGCAGGAGTGAGCGAGACGGAAAGGAAGACCCAGCTTACGTTCTGATACTCCACCGCCAGAGTCCTAATGATGTAGTCCGTTCTGGCCTGTTCCGATTCCTGCAAACAAACACTGCGTCAAGCTTTTCTTTTTTAGGTCAACTGGAACAAACAACAGAAATATTTAAATGCCAGATCAGCACAGTCACTGCAGCGCACATCCGCAAAAAAAAAAAAAAAAATCAACAAATGCCTATCGCAGGCAATCTCTCTGTGATCAGCTGAAATTTCTGAAGCCTAGAAAACAGAGAGCGACAGAAGGCCAGACCCCATTGGGCGGGGAAAAAAAAAAAACAACTTACACAGGAGATCTTGAATGGTCCAAAGGTTAAAGGGTCGTCGCCAAACAGGGGGAAATACTGCTCACATTTTTTCTGTGCATCACAAATAGAGGATACTGAAATTCAGAATAAGCTTCAGAATAAATAACACAAATACTGGGTCCATTTGGTGTAACAAAGCCTCTTTGGTCACCAGTTTGCTCTAAGCTAAAGGGCTTGTAGGCGAAAATAGCAGCTTTCATTTGCAATAAGAAGGTTTATCCTTAATATACAGGATACAAAGTAAGAGGATCTCACCCTTCCCATCTCAAACTCTCGGCAGGCCATTACAATAATCTGCAAGAAACATGGAATAAAACATCAGGGAAGTACTAAACCATAAAGGTAAAAAGCTTCATTACAAGGTGTGGGAGGACAGTGAGGCTTCACTGGTTTGCATGTGCTTGCCTCTCCCCCACATGCACACGCACAGACACTCACTATCACTTTGTACTCCCAGTTCATCCTCCAGAAGTCCAGGATGGTGTTGGGCAGGGGCCCCTGTGTAGCAATGTAGGCCTGGGAGCCTCCTGTGCCCTGCCAGCAACACCATGAACGAGGGAGAGAGAGAGACAGGGTTAGTCCGAAGGCGCGACTATGTAGTGCAATGCACTCCCACCAATCCGCTGGCTCTGCCCCCAGCATCAAGCCAACCTCATGCTCTACAGCACAGGCCAAAGAAGCTCCACCCATGGAACCTGGAGCCCAGTTTTTATTGGCTAATCATACTTCTACGGCACAGAAGGAGAATCAACAGCCACTGAAGAGGCAGCGAGGCAGAAGGAATACCAGGCAGGAAGGCCCACAGCAGAGCTCAAAGCTGGTGTTCCTCAGGAAGCCAAGATGAAGGTGTAGGATCTGCTGCCTGCCTGCACCTGACAGTAAGTCTGATCACCTCAGGGACTGCATTTACACCCTGAAAGCATCTCTGCTGTGGTAACTCACACCTCCAGAGCTGCATGTTCAAACCTTGCTGCTGCTATGCATGTGTGCAGATTGCATGCTCTCCACGCATCATGCGGATTTCCTCCCACTGTCTAAAGATGTGCAGTTAGGCATTGCTAATTTGCTGCAGAGCCTGTGTCCTGTAGTGGACTGGCATCCCATCCAGGGTGTACCCCTGCCTTCTGCACTGTCCTGACTGGGAGAGACTCCAGGAAAACCTGCTTAATAAGCATTTGGACGATGGATGGATGGAAGTATCCATGCTGCCAGGGCTTAGACACTGGCCAAGCTGCCTTTCGACTCCAGTCAAACTAAACTGCAGAGAGCGCCGTGACTGAATACAGACACAGGACAGCTCAGAGAGCCCTAGCTGCCTCACTATTGGGTATTGAGGCAGCACTCGCCTCTACTGGCCAGGGTCCCAGTGTCAGAGAGGACCTGTCATACCTTTATGAAGTTGGCATTGATGTAATCTGTGTCTTGATTGGAGGTTTTAAATGACACCTTAACCCTGCTGTGGTCAACTGTAGGAGACAAGAACAAGGTATAAAGCGGTGACTCAGCTGGGAAACAAAGGCCTGTAAATGACCTCAAATGTATTCAGTGCATACAAACTTCATGTAGTGGTACCCCCCCACCCAGCCGTGTCAACACTCACATGGCAGAATGTCCTTGTATCTGTTCTTTTTCACATTGTCTTCTTTTTCTCCGGCGTTGGTGGGATAAATTTTTTCCGTCCTGTACTTGGTGGATAATCTTCGCAGTTTCTGTGGGGCGGGCAGGGAGCAAAGCAGACGGTGACTGGAGGTTTTCCAGAACCAGATCACACCAATCAATGCCACTGCTAATAGCTGGTTAGCGACCTTTTCTGCCGTCCACCATGTCAGCTGTCCTGGGGGGGGGGGTGTTATCTGTGGAAGGTTGGTCATGTCCCTACAGAGGCAGTGCCACTGCCACTCTTGGCTTTGTACTTTGTGTGGTGGAGGGGGGTTGGATTAAAGCTCTCTTTCAGCCCCACAGGGCCCCCTCCCACCCTGTTAATTACCGCACCACTTCTTGAGGGGTAGACACTGATATGGGACATGACCCTATAATGAGATCCTACTTACCAGCTCTGGCAGGGATTAAAAGCACCCTGAATAATTAAGACCCCGATTCATTCAGTACATTTTGCGAAATTCTGGACCCCATCTTATGGTATGGGCACAGCGGTTAGGACATTCAAATCAAACAATCATCTCTCCCACGCCCCCGAATCAACTCTACATCGGTCCATATGGCACCGAGCACAGGTTCTGAATGTTCTCATCAACATCCCATGCAGATCGCAGATGGGTTCTCACATCTGTATGTCTGATGGGAGCATTTCAGTCTCCGCTCCTAAAACCCACACCCCCCCAGAGAAGATAAAAGATCCAACACCCCCATCACCCATGTTCGCATGCTAGCGACCCTGTGGGACCCGACCACGACGAGCCTGACGGCTTTTAAAAACCTCCACATTCACACTGACCTCTCCATCCCCCCACGCAGACCTCCATGCTCCTGACCAAGACAACAGACACACAAAACATCTGTCTGAGGCAACACCAACTGGGAAAGAGCACAGCCCTCCAAGAGAAATATCCCAGTTCAGCACTGCTGTTCAATTAGACAGGCAGCTTGCACACATCGGCCCAATGTTGCAAAAAAGGCAGTAATGAAAGTCTGCATAGCAACTGTGAGAACGTCACACTCAATTCATGTCATTCCAAAACACGAACTATGAGCCAAAACCACCACCGACCATCTCATGCCTATAGCTGCCATGTAGGACCACACTGTTCTAGTCACCCAAAGGTCACCACGCAATACTGCACTTCAGGTGAACTTGTGACAATCCTGTCAATGTCATCCATAAGGGGCCCTCTATCATAAGGAAGATATGGGGAAATTGCCTGGAACTTAATTTGTTTTTATGAGCAATACCCATAATCCCCATTTTGCTGTCACTAAATTCAATAACAGGATAGGCTGACAGGATACCCTTACTGTCCCACTCAGAAAATGGGGACCACCCAGTCTACCCACCCTTCTGACATAAGCCCACCCCATGTGATGGAGATCACCATTAAAAGGAGGTCGGTGTAGCAAACCTAGAGGGGTTAGGGTTTCTCAGATCTACCCAGAAGCCACTGTGTACCCTGAAGGCTCTGTGGACCATGTCACCGATAATGGGAAACTGCTACATAGGCTATAAGCAATGGGAGAAGCCTAGCGGATTGACTCGTTATTCAGACAGTCCCTCCCCGATGCAGCCCATTTCCTGACAACCAAAAGCAGACTGGATGGTGGGAGAAGAAGAATCCCCTGTAGACTGGCCTAGATAAGAGCGCAGAGACCCTCAGCCAGAAGAACAAGAAGTCTGAGGAAAATCTCCACAAAAAACACCCTTAAAGGAAGTGCCATGCATGCTTGGGGTCAGAATTCTGAGAAGGACTGTGTTTTTAGAACCAAGAAACAGAGCATTCTTAAGGGAACAAACAAACACACCCTAACCCCCCTCCCCCGATAGAGCCATAGTGTCAGCCAATGCACAGAGGGCTTCTGTAGTCACATGGCTTAGTGGGTGGGAGTCAAAGATGGAGCTCCATAAAAAGTAAATGTGTACATGGGCAGCGTGCTAATCACAGGGTGCGGAGAGGCTGCATTCAGGAGGCAGGACCGCACACACTCCCTTTGCTATTACTGGGGCTGAAGCTGTGGAGAGGGCCCAGGTGCATCCATCACTAATACCACATGACCTGTTGCAGGCAGGGGTGGGGCGTGGGACTTCCTGCCCGTCTAAGAGCCGCTACAGAACCAGGAAGTTCCAGCCAGCAGGCGGGTGAAAAGTTGAGGAAGTGGCCAGGAAGTGACCAGGCACCTTCAAGTCCTGCAGGATACCTTAAGGCAGCGTTTCCCAATCGGGTCCACAGGGACCCAAGATCGGTCCATGTTTTTGCTCCCTCCGGGCTCTCTACCAGGAGCTGGGAGGGAGCAAAAACATGGATTGTCTGTGGGTCCCCGAGGACCGGATTAGGAAACACTGCCTTAAGGAGTAATGACAGGAAACAGGGAGCGAGAGAGGCTGGATACGTGGATCCTCAAATGCAGCGGCCTGTACCCCACAATGCAGCGGCCCGTCGTGTGGCATCAGCTCTGGACCAACTAGGTCAGCGTGCTCCTATTTCAGTCTCGTCCCGTATCATCAAAAATAATCACCTGAACACAGGCAGAGAAAGAGGAGGCGCAGCAGCGAGGCAGCGGTAAAGGCACAGGAATGGGGTAGGGGCCAGCCTCTGCCCTTCTCACTCCCTGGGGCCAGGGGATGATTCATCCAGAAGGGTGCTCTGCTCACAGGGCCAGCTCCATTTCACACCCAAAGGCAGGACAAGTGGAACCCAAAAGCCATCCCCCCCTCTTCTATACTGGCAGGGGAACCCTAAGCCTCGACTGTATATCCTTAGGATTTAAGAACAAGCCCATTATCACACAGGCACTTGTGTAATTCAAAGCCTCTGTCACTCTAACAGAGAGGCACGAACAGCATGTTCAAACTAACAGAAGCCAAGTTCCCAAACACAAAAAAAACACGGGAACTACTCACCCTACGCAAAAATACACACTCAACAAAAGAGATTTCAAACAGGCACGCACTCCCCTGCACACAGAGCCCAGCTCTGTTCCTGCGCGCTGACCTCATTCTTACATCATTTCCTGTACATTATAATCTACTGCAGTCAGACTGACTCAAGGAATGCTCAAGGTCAGCTTTGATCCCAAGAAAGCTGACCTTTTGTTTGTTCCCTGCCACAAACAAAAAAAAAAAAAAAAAAAAAAAAAACAGGGTAAACATCTGATTAGTCACCAAGCAGGAATTCCTGTGAGCCTGACAAATCCCGCTCGGAAAAATGCCGATGCATGCAAGCTTCCCGGAAAGAATATATTGTTCATCAAGGCTGCCAGAAAGGCAGTCATTCTGAAGCACAGTTACTTCACAGTCTGAAACAACAGTAAGCAGCAAGTGATAAAGAGCCGCTAAACTGTGACAGTGTGCAATAAAGTGACAAGTCAGCTGAAGACTGGTGACGTACAAACACACATTACAGGGGCTCAGCTCACTGCGCCGTAATGTCCCAGGCCGGAGAGACAGCAGCTAGGGACGAGTCAGCATCGCTGAATATTCAAGAATGTGAAAAAAAATGGAAAAATAAAGAAAAATTTTTAATCGAATAATAAATTATCCATTTTAAATATCTATCAGCAATATGATTAGCTGTGATTTATCCGTTCTCTAACAGGCCTGGTTTTGAAGTTTACCTGACTTCGCGTGCGCTCTACATGCCCTCCCGCAGCCAATCATAACCATATTCATCCTTGCTCACTCATTGTGTGCTGCACTTGTGAGAAGTTTAACAAAAATTAGTGAAAAAGAAGTGATCACCAGAAGACATTTATCTTTCGCTGCATGGAAATATTTCGGATACCACAAAGATGATACTGAGCAAAAGCAAGTGATTCATCAGCACTGTTTTGTGTCTGTTGGCATAATTCATGAGTGTAAGAGAATCTGATTAAGCTGCTGCTGTTAATTTTATAGGTACATTTAGGTTCTCATGGTTGTCGTTAAAAATTATCTTGAAATTCACGTTCTGTGAAATTCATTCTTAACATTTTTAAATGACTGAATTGTCAGTGTACCAGTACAGACTTTTCGGCAAGTTAACCAGAATGTCAACTACTGACTTGCCTTTCACATTAAATACAGACTCTCTTGGTAGGTAATAACCTCTATTTGGCTATATTTTGCTTATGTACGCATGTAAAACAGGTAAATGGCATTAGATAAACACAGAGATTTATGATTCACTGCTGAATTTGAATGGTAAATACTGAGTAATTTCACTGTCCAAATAGCTGAGCAGGTAAAACACAAAAGCGAGATCAAATGCGGCTCGGCTGCTGAAACTGAAACAGAGTTTGCGAGAAACTCACTGCTGAAAAACCACATCAAAGGAAAACAGAAGCTTTCGAGTTCCTCTTTTATGTTCATACACAACATTTCATTTCTAAAGACAAACTGGCAAAGTAGCAGGCAGACTAATTAGCTGCTGTTTAAAGCTGGCGTCGTACAGATCCTACGCGCGAATATACTGACCTGAGGGCACCATAAGGTTTATCTTTGTATGTACAGATCCTACGCGCAAATATACTGACCCAAGGGCACCAAAAGGTTTATCTTTGTGTGTACAGATGCTGCACAAACATCCTCAGATTCACTAAATCCAATACGGAGCCTCAGTGCTCATTGCTGACACACACGGGTAGACAAGAAACACGCCGATGTTTCAGGGGACAGACGTGCCAAGGTGACCTGAATGACGGAGCTACCAAAACACTTGTCACAGGTGAGCGGGAGCCACAACATACCTGGTGAGACTCTGCACGGCAGGAAGAGAGGGGTACAGCCCTCTGACACAGTCTAGGAGAAGAATCAAGTCATGCTAATAATATGATGAATCTTCCCCCATTACAGAGAGAGTCTGGCTGTGAACGTGTTGAGGAACCCCCTGAGCACCGGAACACCCTCACATCAGGTGGCTGGCCCAGCAGCTCTTGGCACTATGGCCTGACACCCACAGGTAACCCCCCCCCACCCCCCTTCTAGTCTGAGAAGCCGAGCTGGAGGGGCCCCCGCTACAAGGCACGAATGGCTCTGCTCCGGCTGGGAATGTTTTATATCTGAACACATGGGGGAGCTTTCACTTGTGAGCAGAGTGGAGGAGCTCTCAAGGGGCCGAGAAGTGATTTAGGTTCCATATAGATTCACCCTATGAATCCTGAATGTACATACACAGAGAGACCGTCAGAAATATTTCTCATCATGTGCCTTTTTCAGGAACCAGTGCCTGCTGCATTCCCACTGCAGGAACTCAGCCCAATTTTAGCTTTTAGGAGGTATTCCTGAAACTTTTTACACTACAGAGTAGGTACCTTTTGTTCAACAAAGAACCACTGGGTGGAACTCATAACAATAAACTTTCCTGACTGGTTGATCACAAGCCCTGGCGCTAACTTGGAGTTACTCAGGAATTATTTTGTATCTCAATTACATTAAATGCATAAATGAACACCTACTTTTTTGGCTTGTCTCCATTTTTCTGCATCAGGAAAACCAATCGATAACCGACATACTTCTGTCTAATATCGCCAGTGCCGGTGGTGAAACTGCCAGCACTTATTAGTGGAATAATGTTACATTATTTTTTTATTCCGTGGAAAATAAGATTGATCTGCTGGATAAATTTGATAATTAATTATAAACAGGTTGAAGGCCGCATAAATAAAATGCAATTTGTACCCTTTTTTCAGATCACATGATCAATATCCCCAGTAAAAAAAATACAACTTGTTCATCATCCATTGTTCAGGGGTGGCAGCACAGTTTGTATGAAAGTACTTGTGAAGTTCAACCTATGAGCTTTTGTCTCTCCCATACTTATTTAGCATCAAGGCCATAGTTCCTGTTTTGTGGTGAGAAAGTGGCCAGGAGCTATAGAAGTTCCCAGTCGAGATAGCCCAGGTACTTTGGAGGGAAAGAGCCTAGAAAGAGTGCCGTGAGCTGTATCTTTATTTTATGTCACACAAACCAGATGCAGCAGGCAGAGGTTGCAGAGCAGGTTTCCCCAAACCCATCGACACACAACTGAACTTTAACATGCTTAACAATGCCCAAGGCTTCCTTAACTGAGAATTCACCTGAGGGGTAAAGCTCCAGGTTACCTGAACAGACCCCACCCCAGCATGCATCAAAAACGCCTCCCAAAAAAAATGTGGTAAGAAGAAACAGCAAAGCATGTCTTTATGAGCAAATGGCTGTTTTGTTCATTTCCTTCCTCGTGACTCGGGCGTCCAGGGGAAATGTGGCATCACAGCCAGGATATCTGTATTATTTGCATGCTACCCCCTCTTCCGCCCCCAGTTTCAGACTCTGAGACACTCGAACATCCAGGGCCTAACTGAAGATAAGTTCAGCAAATACGAGAAGAAGCGAACGAGTCAGAGGAGTCTGTTCCCTCACTGATTACACCATGCTGAGGCAAACAGCCATGCAAGCCCCAGCAAACAAAATCTTAAATTCCTCCCACACTTTCACTGAAATGTAACCTAGGGTTATGCCAAGCATTTTAATGACACATTAGAAAAACTAGGAGTACATATTAAGTTGGGAAATTCTAAAATCTTTAATCCATTTTGAAGTGTTTTAAATCTATGCGATCCTAAGCATGAAAGATGAGTTTTGTTTTTAAATGAAACGTTTGTCGGAATGTTAAGTTTTGACAAAAAGTTAAAACTACAAATAAAAAACTAAAATAGAACTTCACCAAGTAGGTCATTAAGCCACAATTGTGGTCACCGGGGTGAGGAGTTCATGCCGGGGGGGGGGGACAGGGGCTGCAAAATGATAATGATCGGCGTTAACAAGCCTCCTTCCACAGGATCGGGACGAGTGGACGGCACTCCAGACGGATCCCGTTTCACTTCAGCGGGGCCGGGAGGTGTCAACATGAACGCGGCTTCACGCTGAGAGCACATTAAGCATGCAGACAGAAAAAAAGCCTGGCGTCTGTCGCGTCTCTCTCCAGCAGATACTGCTGAGGGTTTTAATAAGGAAATAAAGTGGAATATCCAGTTAGCCGCAGCTCGGGGACGTGTTTCTGTGCGCCTGTGTAAGGAGATCATCAGTAAATCGACAGGGGAAGATGAAGTGGGTTAAAGGAGCATGATCATACAGCTGGAATATGACATCCTCGCCCATACTGCAGGGCTGATATCGGCCACGGCGTAATGAAAAAGCGGCGTTTGGCTTTAAAAAATGGCTAAGCCGAGTTCACGCCTCACGTGTACGTCTCAAAGTCCGACGGCGACGGAGGGGGAAGAGCACAGCGCACTTCCCAAATCCCGAACCCACTTCCTCTCCCATATCCCAGTTCGCTGTAACTCCAACGCCCCGGAATCTTGCGCAACATCCGCAAACACCCTACCTTTCATTACAGCCGCCCCCCACCTCCTCCTGACAGCCAGCTATAACTCAATCACCCCGCCTCACCTAGGAAGCGTGCAGGCGACATGATGAACGCCGAAGTTTATTCACGACGGCAGGACGGAGAACCTAAAACTGAAAACGCGACGCGGATCAACGGCAACCCGAGGGTCAAGGAGAGCGATCGTCACAACGTCTGGCAATGCAGAGCAGATAAATCAGTTTGGGGAAAAAAAGGACACGTATCGTATTACAAATATCAGCCCGAAACAATTTATGGAATTGCATTATCAACTTGTGCATTTATCAAAAATGTCATTTAAACCACCCCCCATTAAGATACTAGAACGCAATACGTGCGTAATTGTTGAAACAAAGTTGCTACTCGTCTATCAGACAGTACCCTTACTTACAGTACATCCCTCAATAAATAAGTCAACCGGGACAGCTGGTAAGGGGCCGACAGCTCCCCGTATCTCTCAGAACATCGCCTGGCTATAATCAATAACTTGCATCCATCGATTATAGAAAAATAAAGTTGACCAGCGGTTGGTTAAAGCGCATTTGCATGGAGTCGGGTGTAGTCCTGCGCCAGTACCCCAGCTTCAGGGCTTAGCAACCCGGCCGGCGACATGCATGAGCCGCTGAGCTTATTCCGCTACATGGCAAATATCTATTTTAAAACCCAAACTGATTTCAAACCACCCGAGTTCTACTTTAAAATCCCGGCCCACGAACAAAAACACGCTGCCGGACACGGCGATCACCGGGACCCGACTGCAAGGAATGTGGAGCCCCCCAGCCCACCGGCGGCGGGGCTTTTCGCCCCGGTATTGTAGGCGTCTGTCCCGGACGGTCACAAAAGTGCCCAAACGAAGATTTCCTGGCCCCGTACAACTTAGTAGCGGGGGAATGGGGACGGAGGGAGTATCCCCCGGCTGTTTTTTAGGAAGCAGTGTTAGGCCGCGTCCCAGCCTTAAGGTAAAAATGTGGAAGAAAGGCACAAGTGGGCATCTGTACAGCAGCTTCCCCAGGGCAACGCGATTTCTCTAGGAAAGGAAGCATCAGTACGATCCGAACCGGAGCTGTCAGTTTAGCTACGCCGAAAGCGCAGGCAGACAGCGGTAATGCGAGGATTAAGCCGGCGACACAATTCCAGCTACCCTGAATTACACATCGGTTGTTCTCTGGGTGCCGAGCCGCCTGCCTAACTCCGGGGCGTCCGCTCTCACCATGAAGTCGCTGCCGAAGTTATCCTCTCCTCTTTGGTCCCCGGCTAGCATGGCTTCAACCCCCTGAATGAACTTCCTCAGGATACGTGCCTGATCCATCCTTTCGAGCCGCGACACCTCGTCTCCCACGGCAATAAAAAAAATCCACAGATTATAATAGCCAATAATAAAGAATGGGTACTTAAATAAACATTGTTAATTCACCAAGGATCGATTCCACATGTTCGCCGCCCCATTTTTATTTGCCCTCATATATAACGAATAATCCAAACGTGAACCTTCTTCTTTCTTCTCTTTAGCTCATTAGCAATGTAATTATTGGTGGAAAATATCAAAATTCATGCAAGAACACCAATCCAATCTGTGCTCTCGTCTCACTTCCACACACAACTGGTTACCCACAGACACAAAACTAGCCGCACCGTCCAAATGCCGCTAAGAAACATCTCCGCCCCTAAGCCCCAGTCGCGATTACTATTGGACGCCGGCTCGGATGTCTTGCTATATTATTGGGCCTATGGTTACGTCAATCAGGAACATGACAACCCTCTTTTTATTTTTTTGCATGAACATAAATGGATGTCAAAGACGTCAATCATACAGTCTGCGATAGTGAAGTCCCATTGGCTTAAAGCCATACCAGCGTGTATGACCCAAGGTCTATTGGTAAGAGCTTTACATTTTTTATATTTAATGACCTGTGACTTGTGAGGTGGTAGAACCACACCCATGAATTTTTGGAATGTAGTTATACGTACGTCAGTTTAGCATTTAATTGATTTCAGTTATAGCTTGCCTAGATCACACCTTTCCAAATCAATTCATATAAGTTTAAGCGACATTCATTATTCTTTTTAGGAACCCTCAGTCGAATAGTGTTCTACTTAGACGATAAACTCGAAGAAACCAGCTGAAACGGAGACACAAGTTGTATTTCTATATTTAGATAATTACACGTAACAGACCCCACACCTACAAGTCAGAAGCTATGCACGCTTCCCGTAAACACTGAACAAATACAACATAGCTGAGAAGGCCACGTGAATCATATTTCTTACTAGTGACGCCTCGGCCACGCCCATTCCAGGGCTAACTTCAAAAATACTTAGAACATGTTTTAATTTAACACACCAGACAGTTGATGAAACCAGTGATCACACAAAAATATTAACACTTTGCAAAAAGTACGCTGTACTTGTTTTTCAGCAGTTATAAACAGCAGAAAAACTAATCTCAAATTCTATTTATAATAATTAAAAGTCATGGAAACTAAATCAAAGTTTATGGCAATCAGAGACCCATGGACCGGAGGACTTGTAGATGCATCTAGGTGGGCTTCATTGACCATAGTAATCATGGAACAGTTACTGTCGACTCACCTTGGACAGCACTTTGTAGTTGACAGCAGGTGGCCTGTGCAAAGCAGGCCTGTCTTTGATAATAAGGTGCAGTAGGTCACCTCATAACGCACAAAAGACAGAATCTTTTTCATATGTTTCTAACAGATGCTTATATTTAAATGTACAGTTTTTATACATCCACAAATTTGAAATTTTTTGGAAATATTTAGATTATTGTATATACGCTACAGCAGGGGCCTGTATCACAAAGCAGGACTTCTTGTTGGATTTAAGATACTCCAGTTTAAATGGACTTTATCTTATTTAACTTACATCTAGCCCAGAGTATGTTAAATCCAACAAGTTATCCGGCTAAGCAAGAAAGCCTGTTTTGTGATACAGTCCCTGTAGTGTGTGGTACAGGATTCCATACATCACACTTCATAGTTATTGTAGATATATCTGTCTTTGACCACTCTGCCACCAGCAGCCCATGAGTGGCTTTATAAAATATACCCAGGAAATTGATTGAATTTGGACTGCACTGCCACTTGCTTTCTTTGATTTCAAACACATTTCCTTAAAAACAAACAAGATATCACGGAGGAGCTGCCAGCGATATGAGGTTATGGCTGCTTGTTGTTTCCATAGCTCTTGGATTATGGATTGTTGTCTTAAAGTGCTGTCCAACCCCAGGGAAGCAGATGAACAAATGTATTCTCTCATCCTAATATCTCTGTCTGCCACAGAGCACCGTTTACTGTTTTCTGGGGAATGTGACATAAAAGTCTGTACATGTTCAAGTGTGCCCTATAGCACAAAATAGTCAATTATGAGGAAAGGTGTAAGTGGTATTTTAATCCTCAAATGTGCAAGCAGAATGGAAAATGAGCCAATGTAAGCAATATGTCTATTTAATTGCTCCCCAGTTGATCTAGACAGCTTTTTCCTGGCTAGAAAAATTATAGACATATATTAGCGTACAGCATTGCAGCATCAGTGCAGGTTTATTGTCTACAGTCTTTTATTTTAAACATTTTAAGAAATATGAATTAATGTTGTTTAGGATCCCCCAAACCCTGAGAAGGATAAGATGGATGGATGGATTGATTTTTCTATCTAGGATGCATCATAGACAGGTGATTCTGTCTGTTCTGATTACTTATTGAGTAGAATCATGCAATCACAATCCAAAATGTTCTATAAAAAAGAACAAATTGCTATTTCCCAATGCTCTTGAAGGAAATTCCAATAAAGGCTTTCATATGATGCCTTAAATTCAATTTTAACAGTCTGTGAAATTGTTCAGCTGGATGAGTGCATAAAAGAATCCTTTTTTTAACATTCTCACATGACCCTTCACAGATAAGAAGAAAACATTAATATAGAACAATATGGAATCTGTTCTAGTGATAGCACTCTGGCTAGGGCTTTGCTCCATGACCAATTCTGACAACCATTATTGGTTGGCATCTCATAATAGCCCTTGATTCTGGTCAGCTAGGCAGAATACATAGATTTTGCTATTCATTTTTATGTCAACGTATCCATGAGTAGCTGTATCTTATACACATCATGTCATTTCAATTATTCGCAGAAAAAAAAATATTTTTCAGTAGGTTAGTGACAGGAAATGCACTGGTAGATTAAGATTCTAAATTAAATCATCAATAGGATTGAATAAAACAGAGCCTCATTCAAGACAAATTCTTCTCAGTTGCTATAAGGTTCCATAAAGACTCAAGTAGGGTCCTGAATTACCAGGCCGAAAGGGAGCTAGGCACCCTATTTTCCCTAGGTTCTATTTTAATGATAACAAAACCTTCTTTGAGAGAAGGGGTGATGGCTGGGGGGGCGTATTATACAGCCAAGTTGCTGAGAAGACAGCTAGCTTAAAAGGCGAAGCTAGGCACTGTGGTCCTCCAAGAATGAAAGGGCTGGCATTAAAATTCAGAAGAAAAACCCTAGAGACATCTCAAGCAAGAGAAACCTCTTGGTCTGCCATCTTTTACATAGATAATGGCCATTTCAGGCCTATTAGGAATTGATTCTTTCTAGTTATTAGTCAGAGTTGCTGATTATATAAATACTTTGTTCACATCATGTTGCTGTTTTTATTAGTTTCTTAATTAGCTTCTTATTTTTTTTGTTTCTCCTGGTCATTTCCAGCTATAATGAATTTGCCACCTTGTCCTACTTAATGACACTACACACAACAAGACACAAAACTCCCAGCCTTGCATGGCCTTTGCTGATGTGGGTGTAAAACAATGTACCTTATTCCAGGTCATTTGGGGAATCTCACCACTGAACATGTGTTAAATTAAACATGACAAGTTTAATAAATGCCAACTATTTAAGTATTTGCGGTACCCTGTTCGCTCTTCTTGCCAAGGTACATAAACGTGCTGCTGCCGCTGTCAGTGGTCTGTGCTTGTGGCCAGGTCTTGGTGATCTCACCACACTTGTTTGGTTTAGGACCGGATTTCTCAACTGCTGGTCGGAAGCGGTCTCTGTTGGGCCGAGGATCTGTAGTAAGGAAACGCAGTCCGGAATGGGCCACTGCACAGACGCAAACCCGATCACGGCCCAGGAGAATTCACGATGGGCTGGTGAAATTTATGGAGGGGCACCTCCCCCCTAGTCAGTGAAATATGAAATATACCAATAGATTGTCAGAGCCCCCCCCCCCCCCCCCGAACCAGCAAGCCCTGGGCCACCGACATGATGAATGATGAATAGGCAGCCGGGCCTTGTGGTATGGGTACCCTGGTTTAGGGGATGCCTCAGGTAACTGTGTGAAGAGGCTACTCTGCTAGGCAACAGAATCAGCAGTGGAACTGGACATGGGAACAGGCCTGTTAAGTGGTATGCCGTGGGCAGGCTTGGCTGAGGAGGGGCAGCGTGGGTCAGATGTGGGGTTACACTCCTTGGGATACAGATGGTTCCATATTAACCCCCAGCTCCAGGGTGCTGCATGCTGGCTGACCCTGCACATTAACCCCAGAACTTTCTCTCACCTGTATGTACATGTGTATCTCTGCCTTTCTTTGTCATTCAAAAACCAAAGAATTCCTCTGTACCCGCACTTGTATCAATGACAAATAAAATTTCTCTTCTTATAAGGTGGACATTCTTTATGCTATTGTTTTTTCTCTGTGGTAGTCTTCATGTCTTCTCCTTCTCTTCCTAGTTCAGTCTTTGATTGGCAAACCACGTACAGGGATGTGAGAAAAGACGCCAGATCTTCATCTTCTGCTTGTGTCCCTGATGTCCATCTTGGCTGCGATGGTGAGCCCTTCATTACTCATCAGCAGCTGTGCTGGCCTCTCCATGGTGCTGGCCGTCAGTTACTTACAACAGAGACTCAAAAGATGGTTTCATCACTGTGTGGCAATGCGATGGAAAAGCCACTCAGGGGTGCCATAAAAATAGAAGTCAACCAGATGTCCGTCCAAAATTAAAGAACATTAGTTTGCGCCGTATGTTTATGCACCACGCATGTGTGCTTCCTAAATTGTGCCCTTGCCATATCATGATGAAAGAGCCAGAGGTGAATGGTTCAGAACCAGAAAGTAAAAATCCAAGATTTTGTTTCAACCAACCAGTTGAGTAAAAAGAGTCACAGTCAAAGAGTACTCAAATGGTTGGTTGAAACAAAATCTTGGTCTGGATTTTTACTTTCTGGTCCTGAACTATCCACCTCTGGAAAGATCCAATGCTCAAAACCTAGTGGGGACAACAGAAAGCCCACCAAAGGAAAATACTCTCAAACATTCCTAAAACAGGCTTAGGACACAATGATGACCTGAAGATGTTCTGTGCTATATTATCCCAGGGATATGCCTGAACTGTTCTCCAGCTGTTTCCAGAACATCCCTTCTTAGCCAAAAAGCTATGACGAATTTTCCTAGCCACATTAAAACTGGACCTACCAAGAAGTAGTCATGCAATTATACTATACTTCCTGTGATACTTGCATTTATTTTATAGCCCAGTCAATTTATAAGTCGTCTTTCTGATACTCGATTCACTGCCCTGAAACTCCAGGCATTAATTTCCCCCCTGTCCTGTATACATAGGTATTTTGCAAATTCTCTCAAAAGAGACAAATATTTAGTGTTTTTTTTCTTGGGCAAACTAAGCTTTACGTACCCGACACGCATCCTTGAAAAAGGTTCAGAACAGTTTGTCACCAGTTTCTACACCAGAACACAAAGAAACGTTTCGTTGGGTTGCATCAAGCTAACGACAGCAACCCAGCGAAACATCTCCAAAATTTCCGAAGCGCTTCTTGAGAAACAAATAGAAGCTCAGGGCCTGGAGCTCAAAATTTGTTGTGCACTCTAGTGAGGGATTCACATCACACAACGAGAAAAGGGGAGAAGCCTGGGATGCCTGGCTGCATCTTCTCCTTTCACAGATGACTGGAAACAGGTCAAGCAGACAAGGGAGCCAAGGAAATCTACCCAAGTTCTTTATGCAGACACAATGGCGTAGTTGCGCAAAGGCCGCTACCTCAGGTCGAGAGCACGGAGATGTTTTGCATTGCAGATTCGGTAAGTTTTATATTTACCGATACAGCGAACGCAACAAAAATAATCCCTCCCAAGCTCAGGCCATGCAACCAGAATCAGTTGCTTACTATTACATCATGCTAACGCGGTTTCAAGCATCAAGCGTTAAACATTACTATTATGGTGTATACTAACGGCAGGCAGTATGGCACTCTGATTTATCCCTGCATTTCTGAGATGCACACAGCCTGTGGACTGTAGCAGCAACAGGATTCATGGCCTCCTGCCCAAACACAATCATGTAAACACACACAAGCGAGCACCTCCAAATATATGTGCTAATTGTTTTAGTATATATATCCATCCATCCATCCATCTTTTAACTGCTTATCCTGGTTAGGGTGATGGGGGAGCCCAGTGTAGGGGTTCCCAGCACCCAGTCTGCAGACCAGAATCCTGTCTGTGACCAGTAATCCACTGGGCCATGGAGTGCTGGGGGTTTTGGGGAGGGGTTGGTTAATTTTCGTAAATAAACCATAAATATTCAATAGCTTAAACCCCTTTATGTGTTCTATTCACATCGGGAAAAATGGAAACGATTAAATGTATGAAATTGCCAAATTATGCGCTGACAACCTTGCCACAGCTGTTTTACCGGCCTGTGGAATTCTTGTACGACATAAACCAGGATCAAAGGATTGGGAACCCTTAGCCTAGAGCCCCAGGCCAGAATACACCCCAGATGGGACTGTTTCAGTATGTATATATTTGTAATAGAATATTACTAATTTTTTAACTTAAAAGTGACATAAAGAGTATGAATAACGCACTGTGTGTACTGTCTTTGCACTATATGTATTTGTGCACTTGATGTACCTTGTTGCTGTATGCAAGAGAATTTGTCTTTGTTATCAATAAACTCATTTTATACTCCGTGTTGCTCTTTATCAAGCCGGATGTCTAGCGTGTTCTTGTTCTGTCCCTCCGTATTCTTTTCGCTGAAGTTCGGCATGCTGTGTGCTCTAAGCATCATCTGTCATTCCCATCGTAAACTCCCATCCCAGCGGCATCTGAGAAAAAAATAAATACAAGAGGAAACGGAAGCTGACAGGATTTCAATAACACGGATTTACATCCATATAGGAATATTTCAGTTTCCTTATTTTGTTCTTTAATCATGTCTGGTATTCAGCTGACTACACGGACTCCCAGGAAGCCGATGACAGTTAACATGTGCTCCTGCAAATTCAGAACCCTGTCGCTCTGCTGTTGTTTCATGCTGCGAATCACACCGAGCGCTAAGTAGCACAACTCCCACAGCTGCCGACAAGTAACTAGCTCACAGGCACCTGACAGGTCATCAAAGCTGCAGCATATAACTCTTGGTAAGGATACACCCTGAACAATCTTAAAACCTCCCTCTACTTGCAGGCTTGTTGCCAGAACAGCTCTAGAGCGCCCTGATCAGGATGAGTAAATACAAATCACCTTCTAACCTCTAGCTTGTGTAGCTTTCAATTTAAGCAGAAGAACACTATTTATTTAAATTTCATCGGACTTTTATTATATAGTTCTTGAAAAGAATCTTTGGAATTTATTTGGAAAGTTAATGTAAACGTAAAACGTAAATTCAGACCCTACTCTGTCCCATCGTAGATCCTACCACAAACTGTAAAAAGCACATTGTACATAAAACGCAAAGCATTAAATAAGAAGGTTCGCACATGCACACTCATATACGTGTGTCGGTCCGCCATAGTGTATTTGAGTGTGTGCACATGCATACGTGTGTACACGCCATAGGTGTGAACCTTTGTGTCTGTCTTGTGTGTCTGTAAGTGACTGTATCGCACAGCGATTCCAGTCCCGGCACGTGTCAGGCCCTGTAGGCCCTGAGGCGGGACCAGAGCACGGAGCAGCTGAGCTCTGGAATGTTCTCAGACAAGTCTCAACAGCTCTGCTGGGGAGGAGAGGCACGCTCCAAATAAAAAACAGCACTGCCCTGTCCTGCCGACTACATCGTCATACCAACCAGCACTCTGGGAAAAACACATTATGTAACCATAGGTCCGGACCACATTCCTCCACGGAGTAAACGTATCCAAATATTTTTTGTTTTATGTCTTCCCCATTTACATTCGCCAGCCACTTTTTTGAGTTCTGGGCTGCTACCTGAGGTACTTGGAGGGTCACTGTATTTTTTTTATACCCATTATAACCTACATAATTCCTAAGAAAAGCCTTCAACTGTGATAGGGTGCAATCACCTATTTTGGATTCTTCAAATATCTGCTTTGAGGTCACAAGAAAAGATACAGAGTTTCAGTGTTTCAAAACTCCAAGCTTGCTTCAAGGCAACCCTTCTGCCTCTTTCGTTAACACTCATTTAATGTTTTACCATTTTCTGCCTCCCAGCTCTAATTATGTTTTTAAAAACTGCAAACAATCCAAAATCCCCAGCTGGCAGAGTTGCAACATAGTTCAATAGCACCAAGACTGCAAACTAGGAAACAAATATCTGTTCTTCCCAAGTACCTGTGCAGTATTGTCACTTGGGCAAATAACGAAAAGAGGTGACCTGCAGGGTTACCTGATTAATTCTCTTGCTGCCGTGCATCACTTTCTCTCGGGCTGTGCATGTGTCTATAGCCCCTGACTGAGCCAGACGCCGTGCACAGTGGGATTATACGTAAGCCGGGGCTTCTGGGCGTTTTGGCAGGAGAAGTGGCCATAAAGTGCATCTGCTGGGACGCGTCTTCGTAAATACATAGCCGTCTCGCCGTTTCTGCCAGAGCCCAGGCAAGGTTGAACGTGTGCTGTTTATTTAATGGGATGAATGCCGAAGAGACACCTGAGGGAGAGCGTCACACCGGTCACTGGTACGACTGTCAGCTCTGGATGCACTGGACCAAAAAAGTTCCTTCTGTCCCTCTTCTATTATCTAGCCGTCTTGCAAAGGTGTGGCTCAGTGGGCTAAGCCTCCATACTTATAATAGGAAGGTTGCTGGTTCAAGCCCAGCCTCAGCACATCTGCAGGTCCTTACCCTCCAGCTACCTGAGTGCTGCTATGGGTGGCTACCCTTTGTGGCCAACTTGCTCTCACCTACAGAGAGCCAGTTGGGGGAGGCATAAAGAGACTTTCCCCATAAGGATCAATTTTTATTATTAATCTGCTAAACAGATCTTATTTTTTTCCCAAAGTGATATACAATCCTATTGTTCCTGTATGTTTTCCCAATTATAAAGCCAGACATTTCATTTAAATATTAAAGTAGCTTATTCAGAAGTTCAGCGTTACAATGTCATGGCTCTTCATCAGTTTACAAGGGCCAGAATTAGGGAAAAAGCAGCGTCTCCAAGCACCAGAAACAGCACAATGGGTATAAGATGCAGGCAGCCAATGACCTGCATCAGGATATTTTAATATGGCAAATTAGCAGTTAAGTACACAATGTCACATTTGAATATAGTGAGATTATAGATACACACACAGGGGGGTGGACTTCCTAAATCCCCAAGTCCAGTAAGCCAGGCCCATCTTGCAATTTTGTCAGATATAGACCCATACATTTCTGGCCAGATGGAATCTGTATTTTTTTGCCTTATACATCATCTTAACCTGATCCTCTAGGGGCAAGAAACGATTCCCACTGACCTCTGGTCGCAAAAACATACAACAAATGGCTGTACATGTCCAGCAAAGGTGATGAGAAACCCGGATGTAACAGACACAACAAACAATGAGAGGAAATCAAAATGAAAGAAAATCGTTTACAACATACAGGGGGAGTCGGGAGCATTTGCATAAGCAGAACAGCACTGCCAGAAAAGAAGATTAAGGATCCTGAGCCTCGTATCTTTTGCATTGGACTCAAAGTTAACGCAAAATAAAGGCATCTGTTCTCTTTGGACAACGGAACTAAATGCTCACTGTGAAGTGGCCTGCCTTTGTTCCGAGTCAATATATGACAGTCAGTAATCCAGTAGTCTGTTTTAAGTAAGTTTTATGTGCTAAAGACTCAATGTTAC
Organism: Mormyrus iriodes; assembly: GCA_011763525.2. Classification (NCBI taxonomy): domain Eukaryota; kingdom Metazoa; phylum Chordata; class Actinopteri; order Osteoglossiformes; family Mormyridae; genus Mormyrus; species Mormyrus iriodes. The sequence goes on from JAAGVU020000061.1 coordinate 24,253,293, forward strand.
TCACACTGTGATATGTGAAGGGAACAAAGGAATTTTCTGGAAAAGTCATCATTTCTAGCATGTAAATGTAATAATGGTCGTTTTACGATAAGACTGAAAGAAATTATATTATCTGGTTTGCAGCAGTATTAACTAAGCAGTTCAATGGTGTGATGGGTATTCTTAAATGTGAAATACTTAAAAACTTTAAAATACCATTAAACATGCCAAAGAAAATTAACATCAAATTGTATTGAAACAGTTTAGTTAGTCGGTCTTCATCAAGGAGGTTTAGAAATACGGATATTCTGGAGAAATACACCGTAATTTAAATTATTTGTTAAATTTACCATTATATTAGTACTCCATTTCAGAGTAATTATTGCTGTTCAGTTCATTCTGTCGAGGAAGTCCAGTAATATTTTTAAATGGAAAGGCAGGATATAACTGCATCAGGTAATGGTTAATGAGCTATAATATCGTTTTTAATATGATATTTACCCAGAATCTCTTCCCGTTTTAGAAATGGAGCTAAACCCCATCCCATCCCCGTTTGCTGAGACGATATTTCTCTGATATGAGGATCCCGGCTGCTTCCTGTCTGGGAAACAATGGGAATCCTCCTCATACGGGCAATGCGATCTAAAAAGCATAAATCATTAGCGCTACCGTGTGGAGAAAAAAAAAATCAAACGACGTGCATGTGAATGTTTGCAGTATGAAGAAGCTTGCAGTTCCCCAAGCAGCTGAACTATTTCAGGATTCTGTATATATTAAAATGTTTTACAGCAGAACTGTATCGTTGAACTTGGTGAGTAACCCGAATTGTTTCAGCATATGTCATGTTATAATATATCGGATTGTCTCCCAAGTAATTATACAAAAAAAATAAGAATGATCTTTAAGATATTTCATTTTTTACACAAAAGTTACTCAGAGCCGAATATCAGGAAGTTTCTTTCAGCTCAGCTTCCACACCTTTCGTTGCGTCCCCGTCAGGTGACAGAAATAGCGACTGCATTCGAAATTCCGATCTCCAGGAGTGACGGCTGAACTAGCCAATCGAAACGCTATGAATCTGAAGAAGGCGGGATCTCGCTGGCAATTCAGCCAGTAATGTGTAATGCCTGCTGGGTACTGAATTGGGGCACGTAAAGTGCGGGCGAAGGAAGGAGCAGCTGGGAGGTTCCTTATGGAGTGAGCTTTGCACTTGCGTGAAAAACCTACACTGTCAATATTCGAGTGAGCATCAGAAAAGGGACTACGCGCACGACTATTGCGCTCCCATGTTGCATGTAATACTTACATGTGAATCGATGTATTTTTGACATTTTCACATAGCATTCTTTTGCTCCCGCATTGCTGACAGCGCAGCTGTGGCCACATGCTTAACTTAAGGAAAACTTTCGATCTTCAGAAAGACGTGTTTTGGCACATTTTGAGAAACGACAACTCTACGGGAAAAGTGAAAGGCAAGTACTTAATACTTATTTCCAAAGTAAAAGTTTTACTTTCGTCTTCGATTTGCTAGTTAGGCAGCATAACATATGCAAACTATATCTGGAATGTAGTTTGGGATATGCACTTAGTGATTTCAAACGTCACAAGTGAATTGTGCCTTCAACCTGAACTTTACGTGGTATACAGGCAGTGATTTGATTTGGACTTGTGATTTAATGTTTTGCCTCTCCGTATGTAGCAGAAGCGAACGGCCGGATCCACAACGTTGAGAGAGATGGGGGCGTCCTATATTCCTGGAAAGTATGTCGGCATTTCCCAGTCCATTTATAAATGTTTTAACTATCATTTTCACAAACTTCTTTCTTGCGTTGTACACTGTCCCTAACAGGAAACGCCTGGGACGACCAGAATAGGGAAATATGATCTCAGTACGAAAGAACATAAGGTATGGGGTGATGGACAAGGTGTCTTTCACATGAGGACATAGGGCATGAGAGTCAATCACTTTTTGTCCCTTGTTAGCTTCTCTATGTTTTCGATGAGGATGTGTTGGTCAGTAGCTGCTCACTCAACAAGGAGGAGACTCTTCTGGGTAAGCACTGTGTCTGGGGATTGACAGTTTCCTCCGGGATAATAAAATCATTGTGATTCTAAGTCAGTTGTACCTGGATCAGTCTGGGGCCCTGTTTGATTTTCTCTAAAGATTATTTTTATTGCCCTCCAGTCCAGAGTATTGTCGTTTTCAGTTTTATAAGTAGACATATTTGTATATGCGCTGAGGTTGATCAGTAATCCATGATGTTTTACAGCCATCAGTCTGTCACAGAGGTCAAAGAAGGAGGGTCACCTGAGACCTGGTATGTACTGACATGCTGGTGATGCCGTGAATACTGTAATATTTTACCTGATGGAACTTCATAACTTCTAAGTAGTGCAAGCACGGTGATCAGATCTGTGTTGACTACTTATAAACCTGAATGCCCCCCCCCCCCATTTTTCTGCTTCTCAGCTCCAAAGTTTCTCACACTGCTCATCGAAATACAGCCGATAAACAACACTAAGGTTCTGAAGGCTGTGGACTGTTCTGTCAGAGTGCAGGTACTGGAATTTATGGGATAAATCACAGCAAACCTTGAAAGCTATTTTGCATCAAACACTTTTGCTCCATCTCTTCACACAGTGTCAGTTGACATTTACAGCCCATCCTGTAAAATCTTAATTATCACATCCAGAATGCACTGTCTCAGTGTGTGAATATGATTTGGTGGTGCATAACATTTACCTTGTAGGCTGATTCGCCATCATAATGTTGTATCAGTGTATCTTCGTCACTTTAGCAATGATTTTTAAAAATATTTCTGCATCAAGTTTCTGTATCCTGAGCCTGGGAAGAGATTAGTGACCGAGAGCCACCTGTTGCTGATAGCAGAAGATGGATGTAAGTGACGTTCCTCTTGAAACTTGCAGATATTTTATCGTAATCCCTACACAGCCCTGCCAATTTATGCAGGAAAGCTTCTGGACAAATTGCACATACTGGGATACACATACTAGTATAGGACATCTCTCTTGGTTATAAAGATGCTTATGCTTGCATGGTGCTTCTTCTCCCATCATCCAGATGTTGAGCAGTTCCATATCCCCCTGACAAAACTAGAGGGCTACAGAGTGGTAAGCTCTCTGCAGTAGAAGCATTAGCTGCAGTCTCTTTTCGCTAAAGTTTGATGCCAGTCAAATATTGAGAAAATGCTTCCCGATTCGTGTTGAGATTCAGATAATTTCCTGTGAAATCTCGCCGATCCCATAGATATGTTCTGTTTCAGGTGATTCAGAACCCAGAACGTCTGGCAAAAGATAGGATTGCAGAGGAACTCTGTTGGGTGCAGTGGGATGGAGAGACACAAAGACTATTTTACATCATCTCCAGGGTATAATAATCCTTCCCATATAGCCTTAGTGCTGAGATCAGTGGTGACCTTTAAAAAGTAGAGACGTCATGCTCATTGTTCTTTTTGTATAGTTTCTGGTTCCTCCTAATTCGTAGTGTTTGTTCCCGTTTTTTGTTGATGTTGCAATATTATTTTTATCCCTATCTTTTTATTCAGGAAAGGCCCATAGTAAAATGTCTGCAGTTTTACCCTGACTGCAATTGTGAAACTGTGGTGAGTCCTGCTTATTTTGCGTCTACAAAAAGTCTTTAATTTCAAATTCTGACAGTCTAAACTCAACATTTTTAGAAAGAGGAATTAGCAATTTTTTTTACCATTTACGCAAAGTTTTGGTTTGTGTTTTTTGCCAAAGTTTGAGCTTTCCGTGGACTTGGCTACCAATCCCTTCGTGTCTATGAGGTAAGTTCAGTTTGCTGGTCACCTAGCTACCAGTAACGTTGCTCAATAGACCCTGGTCATTTGCTTTATGAAGTATTATGGAGAAAAATGTAAAGGTGTGATTTGAAGAAGCATATTTCTGTGCTGAAAATTAATGTAGTCATAAAAAATGTAACTTGGATACAGAAGTACAAGTCAGTATAGACGGAATTCTCATTTCTTGGCTTTTGTTGTTGTATGAATTTACGTTTGCTTGTGGTTTTTCTGAGATTGCACCCTGTATCTGACTTCTAGGTTTGTTAACTTGGGCTATGACCATTACCAAGGTGACAGAGTGGAAGATGAGGGGTTGAACGTGGTCGTGCTCACCAGCAAAACGGGTTAGTGTTGCCCCTGCTCTTCCTTGGAAGAGGTGCTGTCAGATGTTGCATGTAAATTTTAACGCAGTTTCACTGTTTTTGTTTTACTTTCCCATCCTTCACACACTTATTGAACTTGGGTCATGAAACTTCCAGAAAGTAAGTGTTGATGCTAAAGGGCTGGTAATGAGGCTCAGCACAATCAAAGCGGTGCGCAGATAGAAATCACAACAAGCTTCTTCTGCTGTGATCATTCACTGAGAAATTCTGATTCCAGAATCCAAGCACTCTCCCTCTCACTGCAAATCGCGTGATTGCTTTTTCGTTGAGTTAGTGCACTTCTTGTGGGGGCTGGGTGAGGATTGGCTTCATAGAAAACACATAGTAAATCTTTGGTAACAGACAGGCAAGACATTATTTGATTGAAAATTCCAGATATTGAATGTATAAAATGAAAGATGATGATCGAACATCGATGGCGCTTCTGATGTCTTGGCGGGGGGGGGGTAGAGAAATGTCACATTTTTACTGTGTCATGAATTGAATCCTGCCTTTAACCCCTCCCACAGGGAGCATGTGTGTGTGCTACAGTCAGCCTCTCTGTGATAATAAGGACGTTATGTACACAATCGCATTTGTACACAGAGGTACGTTGTGTCTACAGCTCAGTGGTAGTTCAGTCCATTTCTCACATTAGTTAATCATGTAGCACATCTGCCTTGCATGTTAAGATACTGTCTTTGTGACTGGCATCATCCATCACCTGCGGTATTAGTGATGCTGCGTATGATGATTATATATGTGCCTTAAACCTATTTCCTTTCACGGTTATTGTTAGTATTACAATAGGTTGTCCGTTTCACATCTCCACAGCTAGGATTGTGCGGTGTCTGATATCATATATCCAGACATTATACCACACTATACGATATGTTGAAGATGGTATCAAAAGCAACACTGTTCCGGTATCTTGAAATTGACTAAAAAATTTGCCAGGCGGGGGTGGGGGGGGGTGTGTGTGACCCATTTTGTATGTGCAAATTACCATGATATGTCGTATTGCCATAATAAACTCCAAGCCTATATACACCCTTGTAAGACATACTGAATAAGTGTGTGTAGGAATGTGTATGTACTGAGTAAGGGAATGCAATGGTATGCACATGTACAAGTGTACCATGTAAGCCAGTGCTCATTCTCTTCTTATAGGCTACAGCAGGACCTACACTGTGGCCCGAGAAGAAGGCTTTACCTCCACCTCCAGTATACTCTTCTTTCAGCTGGGTGAGTAGGCTCTGGTCCCCGGCCTCTGGTCCCCAGTTTCTGGTCCCCGGCCTCTGGTCCCCGGCCTCTGGTCCCCAGCCTCTGGTCCCCGGCTTCTGGTCCCCGGCCTCTGGTCCCCAGTTTCTGGTCCCCGGCCTCTGGTCCCCAGTTTCTGGTCCCCGGCTTCTGGTCCCCGGCCTCTGGTCCCCAGTTTCTGGTCCCTGGCCTCTGGTCCCCAGTTTCTGGTCCCCGGCCTCTGGTCCCCAGTTTCTGGTCCCCGGCTTCTGGTCCCCGGCCTCTGGTCCCCAGCCTCTGGTCCCCGGCTTCTGGTCCCCGGCCTCTGGTCCCCAGCCTCTGGTCCCAGGCCTCTGGTCCCCGACCCGCTTACAGTTCAGCATGGTCAGTAGAAGCACTTGTTCCATGACCATAGTCTGACTAACTGATTGCAAACCCATGTTTCTCCCAGGATACTACATTGTGGTGTATTTGGCCGATTGCTTCCTGCACCTGATCAATGCCAGGCAGCAAGACCTACCATGCTACAGCCTCTTCCTCTCAAGTGAGGCCAAACCATGTTTCCCTAAACCCTTTCTTGTCCATTTCAAGAAGCACATTTCCTTGTTCTTGTTCCATATTGAATGAGGTTGTACAGCATTAATGGAGAGGATGCGTATGAAGCTTAATCGTGTCTCTGTAGGTGCTGAAGGGCGTACTCACACTTGGCCCAGTTGCTGTCCCCCCTCCCCAGTCAGCCACTGGTCTGCACTCACATTGCGCTTAATGTTCTGGGCCCAAGCACACTTTTGTCATTACTGTGTGACATTTTTTATTTTGAAGAAAAGAGGAAGATAAGCGCCGTCGCACTGCACAGTGGAGTTCATGTTTAATAACCTTATTTAGTGGCTTATTTGGAGTCATTTTGGGCGCGATGACACATGGCCTTTTTACAGGTTCATTGAATTTTTATTTAATTGTGCTGCACATATAAAGATAGTCCTGTGTTAGGATCTATTTTACCCGATATCTCAGAATTTTTGTGTGTTGCATCCAGTTGTTCCCGAGTACTCTCATCAGCCCAAATATCCAACAGACACTGCACCCCTCCGTAGACCAAAGTGATCCCTTTGTTGCAATGTTTGTTAAATGTTTGTCTCTACTCAATCTGTACAGCCTACCTGATCTGTTCCTTCCAGGTCTGGTTCATGTGTAGTGTACATGTGTGCATGCATGTGCCAGTCACATCACTGATATCATGCCTGTGTTCCATGTGGACATAGTCCAACTGAACCGTGCCCAGGCCCATTTCTTCAACCAGGCCCAGGCACAGTTCGCAGCGATCACACTAGTCAAACAAACTAGACTTTGGGGGTCAAATATGCTCAGGCATGGTACAGATCGCCTAGCATGAGTACACCCTAAGTCTCAAGAAGTGCTGGATGAGTTGGTTTTTGCTCAACCCCACTTTTGACTTAATGTTATTTCTATTATGATTTTTATTATAAATTTTATTATGAATTATGTGACCTCACATGACATTTCAGGTTTAGACTCTTGAGTTTACTGAACTCTGTCCCTCAATGACTGGACTCTGACCTGAGGAATTTGGGTGATAATACCATTTGTTCCCTGATCTGGTGTGTTCTTGATGTTTATAGAGCGTATGGCTGTAGATCACATGCTTCTGTGACAGAGCCAGAACGTTCTGGCACATTATAATAATTTCCTTTGGGCCTTCAGGTGCCAGTGCCAGATTGGGTCCACTGTCCCCAGGATGTCTGGCTTTGACCTTTCCCTGGGCCACCTTTTTGGACCCGCACATGGGACGCATGTACTGGGCTGACCTTAGCAGTCCCGTCCTACTGCAGTTGCTACAGACGGGCCCGGATGCTCAGCGGTTGGCTGCGCTGCACTGTCTGCTGGGGTACATGGGTCCCGACTCTGAAATGGAAAGGCAGGTGAGGTCAAGCAGAAGGTCAGCCTTGTGTGGGTTCCTGTCTGGAGGCAGGGTTAAAACAAAAAGGGATGGTAATCGTGTCTTCTGTGAATGGCTGCTTTGTGGTTGCAGCCTCCAGCAGACTCAGTCAAGTTCTGGTACGCTGGCCAGGCATGATGGGCCACGGTCTGCTCATGTGGCTTGTTGTTCCACACAGGTTGTTGACTGGATCTGTGAGAGTGTGATGCCCCTCGAATCATTCGATCAGATCCAGGAGTTCATGCTGGGTGAGCAACCGGAACATCCCAGTGGTCTCCAGTGGCATCGTTGCTTAATTATCTTCATAAAGTCTTTGAGATAAATGCTCTTGCTCATCTGCACTATCAACAACAGCCTCGCTGTACAGGACGATTTACCAGCAATCTCCAAGTCTGGAAAGCATGGAAGTTCTGCCATATTCGTCTCTGTTTGAGAAGAAGGTGAGGGCTTGGCCCAAAGGGGAATAGCGTTTGAGGTCTGTTCTCCTAACTTGTAACAGTTTCATTAATGTCCTTATTTGGATCAGACATCACCATACATTATATTCATAGATTAAATCAGTCACTCCGAGGTAACCTACAAACTTAGAGCCTCCCAATCATAACGTCTTTGGGTGACACGTCATGTTTAAATCACGCCAACATTGGAAATTTGACATTGCCCCAGGAATGAAAGCAAGTTAAGTGTTTGATATTGAAATCCACAAGGAGCATTTGGTTGGATGCCCCAAGCACACACAAAGTCTGTTTATACCTGCTCAGTGATTTGACCTCAAACACCATTTGAAGCAGTGGATGCTTTCAGGACCTGTCTGATGGCCTGAAGCTCATTCCAGGGGTGAGGTTCACCTCCGACCTTCTTACTCCACCCTTGTTCAGAGGAAAGGTGAGGTTTACCTGAGTTCAGCTGGTGGCTGTTTTTTTATCTTATGAATTAGACCTGATGTAGCTATTAAACGTTTTTTTGAAATTCATAAATTGCCATAGAACAGCTGTTTCATTTTAATCTAGTGTTGTATTGACTCTTGGACCAAACAGAAACATTGAGAATAAAAGGGGAAAGATAACTTTATGACTTCTAGCCCAAACTTGCCTTTTGTGGTTCTGTTCGGAGAGGCCCAGAATCTCCGGGGATACTGGGAAGAGCTGCACTGGAACACGGAAAGGATGAAGTACTTTGAGGCTGTCCCAAACCCACGGTTCAGATCCTCGGCAATGCGGGCTGAATGGACCATTCTGCAGGCTGAACTGGTGAGAGACTGGGGAACCCATCAAACTGGTGTCGCGCACCAGGCTTGTCACTTATAGCTAGATGTCTGCCGTAGGCTCTGCAAGAACATTTGTCCTGCATTTTTCCCATTAAAAAGTTAAACAAATTATGCTGAAAAGATCTCTAATGGGAAGGCTGCACGCCTCGCCTCTTAGTGGGGCGACCAAGAGAAGAAGATGGAGACATTGGGTGTTTCTGTCTTTTTCTTTGCCCCCAGAGGCCGGAGGGGAAGAAGCCTTCACACCCTTTACGTAACATAGAGGAAAACGCCAAGAAGTAGGTGGTGAGCGGCGTGTGGGGAGTGAGGCCAGAGCGAGGAGGTGAAGGCACAGAGATGGCAGCTGGCGGGGTGAAGGCCGCGCAGAAGCCCCTCTTTGGCTCAGTGTTATGTTGTAGTCACTTCAGTACACTGAAGAGAATCATTCAACCTGGGGCTGTAGCCAGGATTTTTAAAATACTTGGTCAAAAGTGGTAGGCCTTCCTAGATGTACCCCGTAATGGATCATGGTTATTGGAGCTGCGGAAAAAATACTGAGGACTTCACCTCAGTGTCCTCAGTGGTAGGTAGGGGTATGCTCCAACCAACAGCTGGTAAAATCCACAGAACACTGGTAGAGCTAGTTAGAGTAATTTTACTTCCAGTGCTATATGATGATGTCAGAGGTTGACATTTCTCAGAAAACAGTAAGTTCTTTGCTTAGGGTGGTATCTGGGTGCGTAACCATTGTGATCAGCATTTATAATTCTGGGTGAAATTCCATCTTTTAACACAAATCTCTCTCACTTTGCTTCTACAGAGTCTTGTCTTTAGCGGACACCTGGCACTTAGGTGAGACATGTCTGCAGAATACGCATTCTAGCTCTTTGTTCCCCGCCAAAGCGAGGCTGCAGTCTTTCAGTTCCTTTTCGTTTTGAAATGCTAAGAGCAGCAGGAAGCATGATTTTTATGGATATGAAGATTTCTGGTTTGAATCCCTGGAGATCACTGCTGTAGCGTCATTTGAGGAAAGCACTTAACTGGAATTTCCGACTACTAAACAATAAAAACTGCAAGTCACTTAAGCTGAGTAACTAACTATTTCTGAATTATGAAATGGCTTCTTGTATCTCAGATAAGAAGGTAGTTCCTCTGTTCCACAACGAAGATCACCAGCAGAGGGCACTGATAGGCCTGGTAGGTTCTCAGTACTAATTGTTCCACAATGTAGGTAAATGACTATTCTGGACCTTCATTCACAGTTGGACTGATTGCCACTATATGGAGGGACCAGCCAGTAAGTGATGTATTACTGCTTGTCCTGAAGTTCTCCTCAGGACTGAGAACAAGGGTTCCTCAGCTGCCGGAGGACAACTTCAGCGTGAATTCAAACTCCAAATGGAAGAACCCTATTTTCATGTTGACAAGTTCACGTTTTGTCACGTTGTCGCCCTTTTAGATGGTGGACAAACTGAGAGAGCACATGAACAGACACTTACCCCGTCTTGGAAAGAAAAAGATCGAAAAGCTGGTTATTAGCTACGTGGCTAAGCTGGTTAGTAGTCTTCAGTTGTCATAAGATAAACTTTATTAATCCTATGGGGAAATTTTTGTTCACACAGCGGCAAGGTACGCAAAGTACAGACAAAAATATATTTACTTTCTGTATCTGAATTAACTTGCCAAGGGTCTTAACCCCATACTGTCACCCCATAACGCTCCAGGTCGCCTCCTGTTTATCATAAATATGATATTTATTCAGTGCAGCGAATGAATGCTGCATCATGAGTGTAAACGCCATAACATCCTTCGTGTCTGGGGATGAAACGAGAGTGTCTGTGATATCATGCTGTGAGCGCAGCTGGGCTCTTCAAAGGGAAGCGATTGGCCCAACAATCAAGGCAGATGGTTCAGACTATAAAGCGCATATGGACCCGGCCTTGGAAAGTGGGTGTCACACTAAAATAACACCCATTTCCTCTGACTTCTACGGAGATGGAATAGAATAGAATAGTGTGTATATGTGTGTGTCTGTGTTGCATCTGCCCAGCCCTGCAAGGGATTAACCAATGGGATGTAAGGGCTCAGTCTGAATCGTTTACATCATGACCCTTGTTGACCCCTGAATTCTGTTTCTCACCTAGCTGAAGCTGGTCAGGCACCTTCTGGAAACCTTATGGGGGAAGTACAAGCTGGAACTGGGGGTCCTGTCTGTGTAAGTGTGTGACAGCCGGCTGCTGGGGAGTGAGGGTGGTTGCCCATGGGATGGTCTTTTGTGTGATTCTTCTCTGTCCCAGGGCACAGCAGGGCACTGCTTCAGAGTGGGCCGTCTTCCATGTGATGACACGCATCCTGGAGGCCACAGCTGGGCTCTGCCTGCCTCTCCCCCCAGGTAAGATCACCACCCACCCCGCTCCATTGAAATCATCTGGTGAAATAATATGTGATAACTACCATAAAGAATAAATACAGAAAATAGACTGGGAACGTGATATGTAAGCATTACAAGGCTCCTCAGCAAGCCTCCCACCTGTGTATGAGAACGGGCATGTCTGTATGGGGGTCTCACTATCACTTTTAACCAGAGGTGGATAGTTCAGGCACAGAAAGAAAAACTCCAGACCAAGATTTTGTTTTAACCAACCAGTTGAGTACTCTGTGACTGTGACTCTTTATACTCAACTGATTGGTTGAAACAAAATCTTGATCTGGAGTTTTTTTTTCTGGGCCTGAACTATCTGCCTCTAATTTTTGACTTACTTGTCATTATACTTGACAGTATCACGAAAAGCATTTTGCTGCTCTCTCAGTGCTCCACAATAAAGCACGGCTCTCCTGCTGTAGGGTACCACACCCTGCTGAGCGTGCTGGGCGTGCGCTGTCTACCCCGGCACACCTTCATGCAGTACGTGGACCACGGCCTGCTGCAGCTGACCGAGCCCTTCGTCTCGCGCCTCATGACAGGTAGACCTCTCCCTAGGCAAACACATGCTCGACCCACTAAAGTGCATGTTATCTGTATATATTTCTGCAATGTCCCTGTGATGGGTTGGCGCCCCATCCTGGGTTATTCCCTGCCGTGTGCCTGTAGTTTCCAGGATAGGCTCCAGACCCCCTTGATCCTGCATAGGACAAGCAGGTATAGAAAATGGCTGGGTGGATGGATGCATGGATGCATGTATGGAGTTTGCATGTTCTCTCCGTGCTGTTCTGGTGTTTCCTCCAGGTACTCTGGTTTCCCACCACAGTCCAAAAACACGCTTAGGTTAACTGGAGTTACCACACTGCCTGTAGGTGTGCTTATGTGCGTGAATGGCGTGTGATTGTGCCCTGTGATGGGTTGGCGCCCCATCCTGGGTTGTTCCCTGCCTTGTGCCCATAGCCTCTGGTATGGGCTCTGAACCCCCCACGACCCTGAATAGGATAAACGGTTACAGAAAATGGGTGGATGGATGGATTTCTGCAATGTGGTGTTTGAGAGGGCTACACATATTTAGATTTTTTTGGCATGTCGTTTGTATTATTTATGACCAAGTTTACTTCTTTAACCTCTGAAAAATGCACTATTTATTTATACTTTCATTGAGGGTTTTAGAGTTTTTATGGGAATGACTGTATTTACTGCTTTTCCTCTAGTAAACCCTTGAAGTACACATGTTAAAGGCACACAAGGCCAGGGCTGTACCTGGAATAGCCAGAGATTTGATTTGAATGCCTCCTCTGTGTGTTTATCTTTTAATGGCAGATCTCGACAACAGCCCTGACAATGAGGGGCTGAAATTTAGCATCATGAAGAGACTTCCAGAGGTAATGAGTTTGTAACGGCTGCTTCATGTCCAATAGCAAAGGCAAACAAACAAATCCTGAAATAAAACAACGTGTGTCTAATGCTTTTGTGCAATTGTAAATGCCAGATTAATGGACTGTTGATTTATTTTGTTGTTTTTTTTTCCTTTTTAAATGGGCGATTGCTTTGGCAGGGTTTTTGGGTAAGGAATATCATATTCCTTGTAAATTTAACATCTGGTCATCTTCAGCATTTGATAAAGTGGTTTAGTGGACCTTTTCTTTTCTTAACCTGGCGCTGATGGTGCCAGGTCTTCCATTACTAGGTTATGGTGACGATCACCATGAAAGCATGTTACCCGGTTCTCATCCTGAGTGTGTTGCTTTCAGCCAATGGAGCAGAAGATCTGTCAACTCTGGGACCATCCCATCACTTCTGCCAGCATATCTAGGGGCTACGTCAAACAGCTGCTTGAAAAACGCAAGACCAAAGTAACAGTTGTTGCCATGCACTTTCTTTTTTTATTTGATTAATTATGTTTGCCTTTGAGGTACAGAGCTGAAAAAAATGTTTGACATTTTCCAGGGAACTACTTTTATGGACAGTGAGAAGTCCAGCTGCTACCCAGAATTCCTGCCTCTCACCTACTTGGCCAAGATTCTCTCCGATGTAGAAAATCAAGGTAAGTTGCACTTCTCTGAAGGATCCTTCCAAATATCACTTTGTTGAGTGGCTGTAAATGTGCTTTGCAGCTCTGAACCCATTTGAAGGGCAGGAGAATGTGGACGCCAAGTTTGTGGAGGAGACTGCGCTAAAGCAGACCATGATCCTACTAGGTTTTGAGGACAAGTAAAGATGAAACGTCCAAGCAGTGGCACCAGCACAGGAAGACACTTTGGTCACTGGTCACAGTAGAGGTGACAGACCATATGAACCAGAAGCCAGCTACGGATGGCTGTGCCATTGATGTATCTTTGTGTAACTATGGAAACAAAGGCCTTTGTTCATGAACCTGTGCAGAAACCACTTGACTCTCATCATCTGTGCATGCAGTGGAAGTCAGCTTGTCTACATTGTTCAATGCTGTCCTCCAGAAATGCCTTCCAAATGAATATTTCCCACATGAACTCAGGATATGTATCTTCTGGCAATAACAAACCAGGAAAAAGGGATGTTTCTAACACAACTAATATGTCTGTACAATGTGCCACTAATTTAAACAGAAAGCCTTGTTGTCCTTTCAGCCTTATTACGACAATATTTCAGCATGCCTTGTGATTATTGTAAGTGTTCATTCTACATATTCAGTTGGGTGAACATGCCCCCGAGTGCTCCTGTAAAACGTGATCTCCCTGAACTTTTGAATTGCATTTATTTCCAAGCCAATTAAAATGCAAATGCTTCTCTGGAGGTATTTCTCTTACCCACCGCCCCGTAAGCGTCTGAGTGCAGACTGACTGCTTGCCTTGGCTACCTAACTGAGATCCCTTGTAGATCTTTCCAGATCTTTCCAGCGTCGCTTGTTATTGGTGATACTGGAAAATGAGTGTAGTGGCATAACGGGGGGGTGAAGCCCCCCCACCCCCTTCCCATCTCCATCATTAAAGATGGGAAATCAGTAGAGTTAGATAAATTAGAACACAATGTTTTTGGAAGAAGTGTATACTTCATCATATACTGAATACATACTATAGGAATGGGTGTGGCTTTTTGCCAGTGTGTGGATCTAAGCCCTTATAGGGGTGTTAGTGGTGGTTGGGGGGCCTATATCTCAATGGGCTTGGGTTCAGGTTTGCGGATGTGCCTCATGTTGCTGCCCAGCTCAGTGGGTTTGAAGGGGGCCAGGGCTCCATAGGGCCGGGGTAGGGGCAGCTCGGCCCCCTGTGGGAGGTAGGAGTTGGGCCTCGGTTCGGCTGTGGTGTATGTGCCATCGGGGAGCTGGTTCCTCTGCTCCTCCTCCATGAGCTGCGAGAAGGCAAGGAAGCACATTTCAAAGCTGAAACGTGGGGTGGTACGGTTCAGAGGAAGGCTGCCATAAGGCATATTCGTTATTCTGAAAGCCATGGGGTATTTCCTGACATAATGTCACAGTGATACAGTGTGTAATCTGAATAGCATAACATTGATCATGTTGCTGTAACTGTCTCTTATGCACGCGGAAATGCTGTAGAACGTTTCGGTTAATAGAACATCCTTATTCATCTGACAATCTGACCTTTGTCTCAGGATAAGACAAAAGTACTGTGAATTCTTTTTGAGATTACTAGCTATTGTTCCTAAATGTTAACTATGAAAGATGAATAAAAAATGCAATGAAAATGCATGATTTGTGCTGCGCCTGTTCCATAGTCATGCATGTGTGGCCTGTGGGCTACTCCTCACCCTGGCCCTTTCCTGAAGGATTGCCTTGCGATGGTGCTTATCCCTCTGTGCATACTGCCACTCTAGCTCCATGTCGGGCGAGGGCGGCAGGCCCTGTTCCAGCCGTCTGCAGCAGGCGTCCAGATGGCTTTCCTTGTTCTTCACCTCCTGCCGCAGAGCCATGGCACCAGCTTGCTGCATGGACAGCTCCGACAGCAAAGCCATCATCTTCCGCGTGGTGTCTTTGATACGACCCTGCACCTTATTTACCTGTTATGGGGAAAGGGAGGGCCCAACCTGGTGTGAGGTCATGTGCACAAATGATTCTAAGAGTTTTGCATTAGAGATGCTAATGAGTATGGAGAGGAGGCCCTACCTTCTTGGCTAGATCCAGGGTGTCCTGCTTGCCGTTCTCAGCTTTGGCCTGTATTTTCTCGCAGAGCCGGGTTACCTGTTCGTACAGCAGCTCCTTCTCCAGAAGCTGCTTTTCCTGCTCTGCCAGACGTTCCTCCAGCTGATCAAAGAGGCAGCTTTAAAATGACTGAACATAAAACCACTGTTGCGCCACACTCGGTGATAGTGTACTACCCAGTCTCCAGGTGAAGCAGTAACTGAATAACCTACAGGGGAACGTGATCACGATGACTATCATCATCATCAGAGTCCAGACCTGCTCAATCTTCTTAGACAGCTCTGCAGGCATGGGGTCTTCTCCATCCAGGTTCCGGATGCGTTTCTCCTGGGCTGGGTCCGTCACGGCTTCCTCCAGCTCCTGCACCTGGTCTCTGCACTGTAGAAGCTGGGGGTAATAAAGAAGGGCACAAGGCTGAGAGTTGAGCAGGACCAGAGAGTCCTAGGTGTCGAACGGTCTCCTTTTCTTAATGTACTCGACCTTGGTAGACGTTCCTCTACAGGAGACCACTTTCATTTCGTATATTACTCATCATCGTACCTACAGAATAGATCTTCACCAAAAATGTTTTTCTTGGTTTTCTGGGATTTCACACAGATATTGTCCGACACAAACATTTAATAAAATATCACAGATACACAAACCAATGTGTTTTCCAGCATCAGAGAACACAGAAAACGTTTGATCTGTTGTCATAGTATCAAGCTAGGGGGTATGGAATTGGACCCTGGGCCCTGAATATCCATGCTCAAGTGTGGTTTTGTGGAGAGTGGACCAGCGCAACCTTGTCAGGGTGGACTGTTTATAGAACCAGGGCCAGTACTGAGGCTGTCTGAGGAGGAGAGGTATTGATCTGAGTGCCAAGCACTTTTTCATCCAGGGCTCAAAAGAGCAGAGCAGAGCGTGTGAAATCTTGGGCAGATGAGTGCGAGAGAAAGACAGGCAGCTGCGTAGCCTGAAGAGGCTGGAGCTTCAGTGGGCATGGTCTGGGTGCAAATTCTCCAAAAACGGAACTGAATCCTGCCTTTAAAGAGTGTGAAAAATTCACCCAGCCCCCTCATAACAGCCGTGACAACAGTAACACACACAGACACAAAAGGGGTTACATTGGAATTATTTTGTTTTTCAACTAACTCTCCCCGGATAAACAGTGCTAATCATTACAAAGACGGACTAAAACACTTCAATGCTTCTTGTACTGTGTAAATGTTTTCCTGAGATGGCAGAGCCCTTCTCCACAGCCATAAATATTATCTGGGAATGAGATACGGGACCACAGACATAGCCGGTCCTGAGTCACACAGGCTTTACAGACGACCTCGCTGAACTCTGGTTCCAGGCAGTAGAGCAGCATGTGAGGAACCCAACATGTGACCGAATGGCTCCAGGCTCAGATCACAGTGAGCTTCTTCCTTAAAATGTTTTAAGACGTACGAGTGCTACTAACTGTACTTTCTGTGGAGAGCCGCCCAGCTATTATGTTACACTCGACTTTTTACTTGCATATCAGACTCTGTAAGATATTAAACAGCCTGCCCTTTTTATACAGCCAACCGACTGAGGGTACTGACCCTGGTTCTTTTATACAGCCAATTAATATTATATGCCTTAGATTACCCTACATTATAGCTAGCACCCCATTATTCCAGCCTCCACCTGATCACACCACTTGCAATCCCACAGTCAAGCAGCTGGGGGCGTGTTGAGCTCTCACGCAACACAGGACTTCAAAGGGCCACCGGTCACCCGTGTACGGAGCACGGGCAGGCCATTACGCGAGGGCAGTAAGGCAAACTGTGGGTAAGATGTTTAACTTTTTAGACAGATGTTTAACATTTAAGATGGATTTATGGAAAAAATATCAAACTGTTTACATGGCGCCATACACAAAAGGGCCACCTGATTTCAGAGCAGGAATTAATAGCATCACTTTGTGACAGTACTCTTCAAAACAGCCCTGGCTTTAAATGGTAAAGTTCTGGCTGTTAAGGGGGATAAAAGTTGGCCGCACAGTATTCATAGTCTGGACACATTGTGTCACTTTATATGTGCTGTACACCTAAAAGCGTTCCTAAGGATCCTTTTTAAAAATGCACATCTAAAAAGGGTATTCAGAAAAATGTTTAACTGCAGTGTAAACTTCAGTCTGAGGCAATGCATGCCATCCTACTGGGAATACCCACCATCAAGCAGCGTGAGGGAGTCAGAAAGACCCCATATTTACTAAAGCCTTGGGTGAATACAGCTTTAAGCATATGTTTATGGCACGGTGCTGCGTTTGGCATTTAGGTACACTAACAAATGACATGACGCCTGGTCACTAGCTAGAGAAGAGTCTGTCTGTACCATATCACACAGGTGGACACAATGACATGATGATGTCACAAGCTAGGTGTCTGTGCTTAACTCAATGTTTAGGACACTGATGTTACATAACTATAGATTTCTTTGAACACACACTATCTCTATTTTTTACTGTGTATAGACAATCTTCATTGCAAAAGAGGCAGAGAATACAGGTGTTTCACTGTACAGAATATAAAGCACTGTTATAATACACTCACTCAAACTGTAAATATACACAAGACACGCCCACCTCATTTGCATAATGCATACACACTCGCATGTGCACACACACAAGCTCTGTACTTTCACCTATATCTGTGAAAAAAAAGTTAAAATGGTCAAAGTAACATTACAATAATAGCAGTAATAATGCAGTTTCCCAAATCTGCCCCCCTCTCTCATGCAGCTCTCAGGCAGCAGTAACAAATAGGTAAAAAAACAAATCTCCAGCATGACTCTTCTCACCTGCTTTTGCAGAGTGGTGATCTCTTCCTCCAGAGCCTTCTTGTCCAGCTGCTGTTTGCACAGCAGTTTAATCTGCCTCTTCTCTTTTCTGACATGTAAATTCAGGAACCGAATCTCTTCCTCTATGCTTTGCAACTCCATGTTGCCTTCTTGTAATCGGCTGTCCTGCACGCCCAGATTCTTCTGCAAGCCGTGGATCTCCTGCTCTCGTTCCAGCAGCTGGATGCCACTGTCAGAGATGAAGCAGAGTGAGCATCATAACTCACAAGTCAAGTCTGAAGAAGTCCACCTAACCATCACATTGACCAGGCCTTCTCACGCAGCGTAGAAATGTTATCTATCTAAAATTAACCAGGCTAAATGATGTGGCAGGGGGCCAATAAATACCCAGAATCCCTAGCACAGAATGGCAAGATAGGCAGTGGCCACCCTCACCATTCCCTGCGGCTCTGCTTGACTTGGTCAT
This sequence comes from Mormyrus iriodes, assembly GCA_011763525.2. Lineage (NCBI taxonomy): Eukaryota > Metazoa > Chordata > Actinopteri > Osteoglossiformes > Mormyridae > Mormyrus > Mormyrus iriodes. The sequence goes on from JAAGVU020000061.1 coordinate 24,271,737, forward strand.
GGCTCTTCTGCAGGTGAAGCAGGTTCTGCTCGTGGAGGTCAATGGTGTGAGTCAGACTGCCAATGCTTAGTTTCTGATCCTCACGCCGCTCGCTCATGGTGGTCAGGGCACAGGCCACCTTAGACATGTCATTCCTCAGACTGTCGCGGATGGTGCAGCTATGCCGGTACTTAAGCTGGGATTTCTGGAGCAGCCTGGGCATGGGGCCACAGTAGGGGGTAGATTGCAAGACATTTGCTAGCACAGTTATACAACAAAGGGGGAAAACACCAAAAAGCATGTCTCAGGATAGCTTGAGCACGCTGGAGAAGTGGTCTTCCTCCTGCCGTATACCTGACACATCTTAGAGGAACTCAAGTTACGCTAGCAGCACAGGATTAGCTATGAGCAAAAAAACATCAAATTGCTGCATGAAACTTCCAGGCAACAGCAGAAAGTTTTAAGCATAGGCCCCCCTGGGTCCATACGTGCGATTACAAAATTCTTACTTTTTGTAGTTGCTGGCAGTGGTGTGCATGATCCTGATCTGGTTCTCCATGTATCTGGAGTTCTCCTGCATCTTCTCCAAGTTCTGAGATGCCATTTGGATGAGATCGACACACCTGTTCCGCTCGTTCTTCACAATGTCAAACAGTTTGGCAAACGCGCTTAGCCTGAGGGTCAGAGGAGAACAAGCTTGGGGCCCCTGAGGCAGTTCCCACACAGTCACTTTCCTCCATCACGACAGCTGATGGGCTGAGAGCAGACAAGATAATCTCTGGGTACAAGGAAATGAGTCTTTTGTCTTTGAATTCAGAACAAACATGTATGTACCTGGCTTGCACATCCTGCGTTTCCCTCCTGTGCTCCCAAATCACCAAGCTTTTACCTTTCAGCTCCTGTTTAATGCGGCTGTACCTTTGCTAGTGACAGTTAATAAGCAAACAAAGTTAAAAATTGTACAAATTGCATCCAAAACATTATTTTACCACCTACTACAATATCCTATACTATATACATGCAAGCTAATGATTCTTAGGGCCTTAAGGTACAGCCAAAATAATGTGATACGTCATTTTAATATCAAAGCAATCCAATCAATGAATAAAAATGACAGAGCTCAATGCTGAAGCTGAGAGCGACAGTAGGAGGAGTCCTGCAGGAGCACGGTTGAATAAGCCTCTGCTCTGTGTCAGCTACCTGAGCTCGGATCAGCTCCCGCGACTTCTGCTGCCTCTCGTCCGCTTTGATCTGGGTCAGGCACATAAGGTGGTGCAGGTTCTGCCTGCACCGGTGTGCTTCCTGTATCAGCGCCTGCTCCTTCTCCAGGGACCGCTCCACTATCTGTGCCTCTGCCTCTGTCACCGATTGCTGCACACAGACCGCAGTTCATCAGCTAAACAGCGCTATCGCACTATTGTCACCAAAAAAGTATACCATAAAACAAATGCATTTAGCTTTCTTTTTACAGCGGAAAACTGTAAGCTGGTTGATAGCTGGAACTGCTTGGCATTTGAGAGTGTTATCTGTTACTTGCACGCAAATTCACCTGGTGCATGATGTTACGCTTCAGAATTTCAACTTCTCTCTCCAGGTCCTTTCTTCTTTGTAAGATTTCATCACCCTTAGGTACTGTGCCCCTCTGGAAAAGAGACAAATGATTGACTGGGATGAAGACTTTCAAAGAATTCCAGGCACTGCAACAACAGAACTGTCGTGCATGGACTTTACGAGGACCAGGTGCTCAAACGGGGGGGAGGGGAATCCTCTCAGCTAATTTTGCAGATCAGGACAGGACTGTTTTAATTCCAAAAAAACAGAACTTTTCATTTAAATTATTAAAGTTGTGCCCCCCCATATCAAACTCTCTCCTACACCATTGGACCAAGGGCACTTAGAACCACAAAAGGGGGGGGCACTTTTAATCATTCAGGCAAAAACCGCAGGTGCTCGGCACCCTCAGCCCCCCACCTACATGTGGCTGCCGTTTGTGATCCGGACCCACCTGTGTTTTGGTTCTGCTGCACTGGGACTCTGTGTATTCCAGCGCCTCACTGGCCAGCTTCACCTGAAGCTCCAGCCTCTTCAGGCTACGCAGCTGCCTGTCTTTCTCTCGCACTCGTCTGCCCAAGATTTCACACACGCTCTGCTTCTCCGACATGGCGTGACTGATGTTTATTTCCAACAAGCACCTGCGGGTTGAGTATTGATCACCTGGGTCAGCTCAGGTACCCGCTCTCCGCTTCTCACTTTAGCCCTGTTTATGCTGCGCTTAAGGTCACTGTTCTCCTACTGGCTTCTAGACAACCATGGGTATCCAATGATTAGGGTCTAATGCTTCACAAAGTGCACTGAGATGCAGTCATCAGTAAACTATTTCTAATGGAACAACCCTTATGCAATTAGCCCCTTGCCACACAGCTTAATATACACCGAGCTCACAGCTGGACGTTTCACACAGTGTTTCATCTCTGTGAAGCCATTGAGGCTGAATACTCCAGGGAAGGACAGTAGCCCCCCCCACAGTATCCGGAGCAGTACCCTTGACAGCCACTGTGCAAGCTGTCAGAGATAAAAGATTCAGATATAGGACAAAGTCGTGTCTGTCTACCTCTGAGAGCCTAAGGCTGCCAACTTCTCACTGATCATGCTCTGCTCCTGTTGCAGCTGGCCCTGTTTACGCTCTGCCTCCTCTAGTTGCCTCCTCCGATTCTCCAGTTCCTGCAGCTCCTTCTGACGCTCCTCCTCCAGTCTCTGGAGCTGGGTTTCCGTCTTCTTCAGCAGCTGGCCCATTTCTGACAGTTGGTCATCCAGCTCTGCCTTTCTCTTGGTTGCGGCCCTGGGGGTAGAGGAGGGACTCCCGTTGTGATTGTCGCCCTGTGCTCTACTTGCCACCACCCTCGGGTGACCCTGTGACTTCAGATGCTCGCCAGCTGTTGCTTACTCCTTCTTGGAGGTGATTCTCTCAATTTCCTTCTTCAGTTGGAGGGGTACGGAAAGGAGCTGGACCAGTTGAGCCTGATGAGGAACCGGAAATCAAAGCTTAGACTCTGAGGATATGACCATGGTGATTTCAGCCAACTAAAAACAGCCCGCTTACCTCAAACAGCTCGATGGCCTCCTTCTTGCCACGCAACTCCTGCTGCTCCTCCTGCAGGTGCTTCTGCTTGGCCTCCATGTTCTCCTCCAGGCTCTTGATCTCCGCGTGTCTCTGGGCAATCTCCTTCTTCAGCTCCTCGCAGCTCTCCTTCAGAGCCTCGACCTTCTTTCCCAGCTCCTGCATGCAAACACAGCAAATCCCTGCTAGCGACACTGCATGTGAAACCACAAGCAGTGGTTCATGTGTTACGTATTAAACTGAATGCGTTCATAATAATCCTCAGCTTTTTGAACAATTAAAAAGACATTACACACATTAGACCCAAATACCATCAATTGTCCATTCTTTAAGCATTGTCAACACAGCAGTTTAAATTTATAACTTTTGGATGAGCAAAATATACACTTAGATTTAGTTCCAACCTTCTCATAAGTACACAATTATAAGAGAAGAAATAAAACAAAAATATATAACAAAAATAAAAATAAATCAATAAATCTGTTGCTAAGTTGAATATGCAGTGAATGTTTCAGTAACAAAGAGGGCAACAGCGTCATCGTTTTTAGGGATACATACTTGTAACCCCCAGGTTGCTAGATTTAGGGTCTCTAGTTTACTCCCTGTGAGACCATACTTAATCAAAATAGCATTCGTTCAAATACACAGGCTGATAAGGGAGAAATGATAAAAGACAGATTCATCTTCGTTCGAGCGTCAGCTTTTAAAAAATAACGATCTGCCATCCTGAATCACTTACAGCTGCTTTGAGCTGTGGCTTTCTTTCCAGTTGAAGGACATTCTTTCTGTCTTCCAATCTGAAACACACACATACATACAGCACAGAGCAATGCTAAAGAACTGATGAGAAATAGCACCAGCTCACACCAGTGAATCAGTTCAAATCCCCCTTACTACTTTAAAGAGAAGCTGAACGATCTGCAAGTACAAAAGTACACAAATTTGCATAAATATCAGCTGAAAAGTTTTCGCTATACTTATTTGTGCCATTTTGTCATTTGTATCACTGCATGTGTGTTTCAAGGGTAATATTTTCAATTTATGAATAAAACAGCTTTAATAACCATCAAGTAAATACCCTGTGGCTAGAAAAAGGCACTATAATAACTCATAATAATGACATCAAATTTTTAAAATGATTTCTGAAGAGAAAATGAAATACAGACTAATGAGTCTCACTCTGGCTCGTGATCAATGGCTATGGATGGTGCTTAAAGGCACACCCACTTATGGGGAGTCTGCCAATCAGATGAGCTTAAGCCCTCACAAAGAGGAAGCACTGATAAACCCGTCAGTGGTATGCACAGTCAGCCGATAATATACGATGAGAACAGTTACTGCATTTGTGGGGAATGTGCACCATTATGGTTTCAATAACTGTAACTCCCTTGCAGCTGCAGTTTCTCTTATTTTATTTCCTTATAACAACTTCAGTCTGTGATACTGTATGACCTATTTGTTCTGGTATGTCTTGTATGCCCCATAACGGTTGATCTTGTTGGATTATTGTATTTTTGAGGGTGTTATCTAACACTACATGCACACATGTGCGTGCCCGCCGCACACTAACCTCTCCAGCTGGAATTGCTGCTGGGACTGGCGATCCTCGGATAGCCACAGGTCATTGGATAACTTGAGGAGCTGCTGCCTCATGCCACCTGCGTCTGTGCCAGTGGCTTCGTCGAGGCACTCTGCCCTCTCCAGCTCCCACTGCTGCCTCTGCAGCTCCGAGGTGCAGCGTTTGGCCTCCTGCAGCAGCCGCACCTCTGACTCCTGCAAACTGTGGGAAGGAAGCAGCTACTTAGGCGCCTTGTGGTTCAGTTTGACCCAATGGATGCCCTTTCATGATGAGTGGGAAAAATATTTTTTCATTGGGTCTATGGTGTCAGTGAATGACAGTGTTGTGAAGTTGATCGCACAGGCAGTGGCACTGTTTACCACCTTTCAAACCATGCATTTGCTGGCACCCCCAAAGTTTGAGGGCCCCTTGTTGGCAACATGGAGTCACTACATTGGTGGGACAGGGGGTGCCAAAGTGGCTTTTTGAGTGGGGCCAGAGATTGTCAACCTGTGTGTAAATGGACCAATGTGTCGGTGGCACAATGCTTTGATAGAGAAAAAAAATTACATAGGTGACTTTTTAAAATTCCATGTCTGTGGTAAAAATTGCATTTTGATTCGAATGTCCATCAAAATTCACCATGGAGTGGGGCCCCAGAAACAATAAACCGGCCCTTGCCCATAGGTACCTGCAGGCACATAGGCAGTGTGACGTAGATATAGGAAACCGCACCTCACAATTACCCAGATATGCTAGACCACATCTCCAGGTCATTAGTATATTTGCACAGGGAGAAGAAACACCCAGTGAAACAGAGAAGGACTCTTACCTTTTCAAGGTGTCTTGCAGCTGGTTAAAACTGGCTTTTAATTCTGCAGCTCTGGCTCCAGTCAGTTTCCCAGCAGAGAAAAGCTGAAGAAAACAAAAGATGTTTTGTTAGATGGTAATCTAGTGTACTGTGACACAAGGACATCCAAGGGTTAGGGTTAGCATGTGCACAGTGTGTAGAGGCAACTGTCTGAGTGTGTCTGTCAACTCTGTGACTCCCCTAAGGTCTGACGTGGCCTATGTACAGAGAGGGCTATTGTGCTCAACTGCCGTTAGTCATGAACGTTGCTTTACAAAGAAACATCAATAATGCCGAGCCATTAATATACAGTAATTAGCTTACATCACCAGGAACACTGAATCAGTCCATTTCAGAAAAAATAAGACAGACAGACACAGAGCAACATGACAGGACGTTGTGCCAGGCCCATGCGGAAGCCATGTGTATAACAGAGTCCTCCAATACCACCTTTAGTTCTTCACTCCCGCTGCAGCCAGTTCATGTCCAGTCAGCCGCTCCTTGAAAAGACACCGATAGCCCATTTATAGCACCAGTTAAACTTTGAGGTGAGGTACCCCGTCACCTTCCTCTGACCAGGAAGTAGGTACCAGTGGTTTCCAGCTGGATTCTACCAAACCCCAGAGTGAGCTGACTTGAGGTGCAGGATGTGTGTGCAGGGGGCATCTTGGCACATGGTTGGGCAGAAGGCTGTCATGCCCGACTGCCTTACCCCTCCCAGCACCCTGGGTGACCTCCGTCCCATCTGTCCTAGGAGGGTGGGTTATATGACCATAAGGGTCTGTCTAACATAATTTATCTTTCTTACGTTTTATCCATATAGTCAACAAATAAATGCAAATGTTTGTTTGAAAATGATGAGAAAAACAAAGAGGAACAAAAATAAACAAAATCTGAACAAACACAGAATGGCACGCGAACATTAGTCTGTTTCCAAGAGAGCTGCACTGTGATGTGAGCAAGACGGCGCTTGAACCCCCACCCCCCACACCCACTGGGGTCTCATCCAGCTCAGCTCCTCCCACTTTTTTCTTCCCAGCCCGGCCCTGCCCTGTCTCAGAGTAAGTGCAGCTGTAGGAGGCAGAGACAGTTTTGCCAACGCCTCACTGCCAGAGAGAGCATGTGGTGCTGCATCCTACGAACACACAGAGTGTTGTGGCTCCGTCTGTCTATTGTGCTCCTGTGGGCCACCATAGGGGCTTCGGAGGCTGGCAGCTGCCAGGTGAGACTACTCCCCAAGGGCCCCTGCGAGGATGAGGATCCGTGTCCCTACCAGCTCGCCCTGCCTCCCCTCGCACTGCAGCTACCTAAAGAATTCCACCTGCTGGAGACGACAGCAAAGGAGCTGCAAATCCTTCGGACAACGGTGGACCAGCTGAAGAATTCCTGCCAGGCCTGTGTACCACAGGCCGACCAGAGCGTGCAGGGCGACCGTGCCGAGGTGCCCGGCCCCGAAGCTGAGCATGGGTGGCAGGGCCCGAGCGTGCGTGAGATGCAGATGAAGATGAGCCGCATGTCCAACAGCCTGAGGAATGCCCGCAACCAGATCGGGTCCTTACAGGGCCGGCTGGAGGCGCTTTCTCTGCTCAACATGGAGAATATGGAGGCCATGATGAACAACAAGATGCAGAACCTCACCGGCGCTCTCAAACAGCTCAGCTCCTCATGCTCCAACCAGTGCTCCGCCCAGGCCTCACCCCAGCGTAAGTGTGGGCCAGTTATGATGCCGAATGCATTTCAGAACCTGGTACGACTCCACATTTCATTAGACGGCAAGACCACACAATACAAGCACCACACAACAAAACATTGAAATTTGCTGCAGAGCAGATAGCCAGATTGTAAGGTTCCTGATAGGCAGGGGTATGCACTCCCCAGATCTTCATAATCCTGAGCCTTGTATCTCATTCATGTCAACACTATATATTAGCCATTTATTACTTTTAATTATCATTAGTTATTTTGCTTGTTCGGTGTTTTTGTCCAGTGACTTGCAGTTTTTGCCTAGCTGTATAGGTAGATATTTTTGGCAACTGCAATATTGTAATGTTGTACTCAAAATTTCGCCATTTGCCATTGAGGAGAGAAACATGTTGGTCATTACATATAAATTATCCCCTCAGAGTCCCATGAAGCACCGTTACGTAGTGCTTGTATATATGAAACTGTTCTGATATATTTGGGGCTGTCTAGCAAGGCCAGGAACATGGGTGATTATTGCCAAAAGTTTTATTTCCAGAGGTTGGAGCCAGCACAACCAGTTTTGACGTGTATTCTGACTATCATTTGCACAGTCCTTGTAGCACCGAGGGACTGCTCTGACTACAATGTGCCAGGAAGCAAGAACGGGCTGTATCGCATAGCGCCGGACCCTAGGAACGGCACCTTCGAGGTTCTGTGCGATATGGAGTCCTATGGAGGCGGCTGGACCGTGCTGCAGCAGCGGCTCGACGGCAGCGTCAGCTTCAATCGCACCTGGGATGGCTACAAGCGCGGATTCGGCGACCTGCGTGGCGACTTCTGGCTGGGCAACGACCGCATCCACCTGCTGACCAAAGCCAAGGATATGGTTCTGCGGGTGGAGCTAGAGGACTTCGAAGGTGTGCGTGAGTACGCCAAATACGAGCGGTTTTACGTGGCTGACGAGCTCCTCCGCTACCGCCTGTCTGTCAGCGGTTATTCAGGCACGGCTGGGAATGCGCTGCGCTTCAGCAAGCTCTATGACCATGACCGGAAGTCCTTCACTACTCCAGACAAGGACAACGATATGTATCCCTCGGGCAACTGCGGGGCGTACTACAGCTCCGGGTGGTGGTTTGATGCCTGTATGGCTGCAAATCTCAATGGAATATACTACAAAAGCCCATATAAAGGGGTACGCAACGGCATTTTCTGGGGCACATGGCACAATATGTCAAATGAGTATTATCCAACCAATTACAGACAATCTTTTAAGACTGTAAAAATGATGATCAGGCCCCAAAATTATACACCATAAAGCCATCGATATTGTGAAGGAAGGAGTCATCTTCACGCATATTATGCAATCCCTGAAATGTTTGTGTTATATTTTATGATCCGTGTTAGCAGAAGGTGATTGAAGTTATACAAAAAAGTGCATACAGGTAAAATGTGCATTTTTAGAACTATAGTAAGATCTGAAAAGGACGAAGCTCCAGGAAATTGGCGTATAGCTAAAGTATAGGCATGGGAAAATGTTTAATGATGACATACTGACCTCAACCTTTATATATGTCATGATAAACACCCTTCATGCAATAGAGACTGAAATAACTCTGGAAGGGTTTGGGAGAGAGAAAAATCACTGTAGAAAATAGAATAGTAGAACAATAATCATATTCTGACTGAAGTGATCCCACAATCTCTACAAACTTCGTGTTAACGACTTCGCTGAGATCCTGACCAGGATAAGTGCAGAACACGGTCGGATTTATGACTTCAGTGTGTATAACAGTATCCACATAATCATGGATGTACCACCACTATCTCCAGACACTCAGACTAAACTTATATATCACAACAGGAATCACTCATTTAAAATACTATACAGATTATCAAGCTGCGTGCTAATTACATATTTTTATAGATAAAGCAGATCTATTTATATGACATATATGCCATACAGCCACAAAAACATAGCCCTAAAATGTTGTACTTCATGTTGACACGTTTTGCTTTGGAATAGATTATGAGTCTAGACTGGATGGAGAGTCTACACAATACTTACTGAATTAAAAATACATCTAAATGTATTTATTATATTAAAGTAAACCAAAAAAATTGAATTTAATAGAAAGGAATATATATTATATACACTACCAGTCAAAAGTTTGGACACACCAGGCCACCTACAAAGGTTAGTGATAGTGTTGCATCGCACGCCC
>JAAGVU020000061.1:24281246-24301120 GCA_011763525.2 Mormyrus iriodes
TGTTGGCCAAGGCGTTTGATCCGGCTGTGAGTTTCTGTGAGTCCCAACCCACAGAAACGCCCCCACCCCCAACAAATTTTTTTTTAATACTGTTTTGGTGCATAATTCCATTTATGTTATTTTATAGTTTTGATTTTTTTTTTTTATAATTATTCTAAAATGTTGAAAATAATACAAATAAACCTTTCTAAGGGTAGGTGTGTCCAAACTTTTGACTGGTAGTATATATATATAAAAAATCTTGTTAGACAAAGAGAGCTGTCAACTGAAAATGTAAAAGATTTATATAGAATCAAGAATAAAACATCTCTTGGTTCTGTCCAGAATGAGATCGATTGCCTCTACCAATGGACAGAAAAATGATTGAGTTCTACTGGAGCTCAGCACTTGTCGATCATTCATTCCAGCTTGTATATGTCACCTGTTCCATGACATGATATGGTGACAATGCAAATAATTACTACCCTATTATTAAAAAATGTCAAAAGTCTTTTTATGTGTTACTAATGTTGTTGAAATTTTAGTGTCTACTGTATATTTTTAATAAAAAATCACAGCAATTCAATGACAACAATTGTATTATTTTCGATGGTGGCAGGGCTGTACCTCATTCAGACACTGGATGGCAGGATTTGTGGTAGCAAATGCCAGGATTTCTTCCTGAGAATCAACCTGTGGGGCCAGAGCTGAGATGGGCCTCTCCTCTGGGCCGTGCTCCTCTTCCTCACTAGAGACTGACCCTTTCATGGTTCTGGTTTCCTGTCACAGACACAAACACAGAAGCACATATGTTTTATATTCAGTTGAACCATCGCCACAAATCTGATAATCTAGCCACAAAATCTCCACAGATTTTTCAATGCTCATATGCTAGATGGGCCAGGCCAGGCATAAAAATACTGCATAAACATGCCAATTGCCTGACAAGGTTACAGGTGAACGGCAGGTGAACACATAAATGGTTTAATTTGTCCAAGAATTCTAACAGTATTGGACCGCAAGCCTGAAGTTCGGGTAGGTAGCATACCCCGAATCCTACGCTGCAAATGATAACTGTATGCGATCAATTACCGCCATCTACCGGCCGGTCGGTTAAAACTAACCACAGCTCCTCGAAATACTTCGCTGCTGTGGACAATAAAGCTGAGTTCACACAAAGTCAATCAATAATTACCACGTAGCTAATTATCTGGTTAGCAAGGTGATGTGAAAAATGTAAAATACTTCACTTGGTGTTCGTTAAATAATTATTTATATGGGTTTAAAATTAAGCCAATCTTGAAAACTTCTTTAAATCTAATTTTGAATCTACTGACATGATAGGTCACTAAACGCAATTTGAAAAGCTAGCCTGCTAACTTATCGTAAATGACGATAAATACTTTCGTTATTCAGATTGACATCTCGTGTTAGATAATGGCGACTCGCGATCTGTCCGTTAAAAGTTCGTATCTTACCGGCTTCACTTCGAAACTCTAATGATTTTCAAATTTGCACTTTAAAAGTAAAATTATAATCCCCAGTTATGCTTGCTGGACGATATTTTCGTTCCTTAAAACGCATTTATGTTCCGCTCCGGTGATTTGCTGTCGAATAAATCTATGCGTCTATTGCTTTGTGTACAGCCCTGTACAGGCACTCCGGAGACTTGTCTCCATGACAACGTGCAATCGGCGTCCTTACAGTGTAGTAATCGACCACATTTAAGTTAAGTTTAGTTAAGCATCAAGTAAACAAATGTTTAAAAAATTCAATGTAAAATAACTATATAGTTATATAGTTACTACTGTTGCATTACGAAACTACATAGTTATTACCATAATATAGCTATGAGTCTATGATTCCTACAAAAAAGATTACGAAGATAAAAAAAGTTCACACTTACTGATGTATTTACACATATAGAAGGAAAACTGTGAGCTAAAAACAACAATTAACGGGTGAAATCTGCAACAAACCACAAGTAAACCTTTAAAACAATGCTTTCTTCTATTGGTCCCCAGTACATATAGTTACACATCTGTCCTAGTCAACTTTTGTTAAATTGCTGCAAGACATGAGGGTCCAAAGTGAACGAGCACATTTTAAAATTATTTTAAATGATCGACTAGAATTTTAAAACCCATGCCAGCCATCAGGAAAGGCACTATCAAACATATTGACTTAAGCTGATAATGGCAGCAATATATTGTACTCTGATTTCGCATGTATGAAAGTTGAAAACGGCAAGTCATCTCATATAAGAAAAATATTGCATCAACGATATGACCATTCGTATCCAGGATGTTTGTAACTGACACAAATTAATGAGAGCAGTTTTGTGCGATACTGTCTGATTCTGTCAATAAATGACGAATGTGTGTTTCATTGGACTGCGCAGCACACCCGTTGCGCGTAAGAATGGCATGAACATGCGTAGTAGGTTCCGCGGCTGCTGTGTTGCGCGTGATCTGAAAGGGCCAGGAACATGGTCACGCGTTGGTTAGGCTGCGCACTTTATATTATTGATGGACGTATTTAGTTGTGGTCATGACTTTTCATTTCACAAGAACTCAACGACTATGCCGGGGACTTGGCGAAATATTACGTCGCGAAGAAAGAAGAGGTGCTAAGAGCTGTTGTACTGATGTCTCCTTGCAGGACGTAAGGACCCTGTCGACGTCGCCTTGTTTTCACTCAAGTGAGCTTAACAAACCTTTAAAGCAGTGGACTTTTGTCGTGAGCCCTTTTAGTACCGTGAAAGCCCAGCTGCGTTGCAACATTTCAGTTAGACCCCTGGATCTGCACTCGTTCCCCGAAGCAAACCGCGCCTTCATCACGGTCCACGGCACTAGCGCGGACCAAGGACTGAAGCTTGACAATTTCTACGTGCAGTACGATGACCAAAACAAAGAGTTGCTAATTTTGTCCGAAAAGGTCAATAGTAACGTGTCTGTTGATTTGACAGCCCCAATCAAAAGCGGTAAGCTTTGTTTAACTACTTTGTACACTAATGGATTTATTGCAACCCAGATCATGGACACAGCATGCATATAGCTAACATCCAATAAAGTCGGGTATGAAGGCATGTAACAGGAAAACTGCATAGGCTGTGACAGCAGGAAAAGTACAAATCCGTTACGAGAAGGGGCACGCTGAAATGTTTTGTTTCTCCTCGTGGCCAGATCTCTGTATTACAACATTGGGGGAGGGCAATGTGGAAATCGGGAAGATGGAGTGTGACAACTGCAAGGTAGTAACAGAGAATGGAAACTGTGTTCTGCATTCTGTAAAGGTAAACATGACGTCCAGGCTGCCTTCATCTTTTCTCATTTATGTGTACAATCATGTTTACGCGAGAGTTATGAAGTCAGTAAAAGGAATCCATTGACGTTTCATGTTTTCATTGATTTCCACTAGAGGTCGCTCATTGTCCAATTAAATTTCACTAAATCTGTAACTGTTCAAATACATTAAATTAACGGACCCTTGATTAAAATCTCGTCATAAAGAATAAGCTTTAATAGCTTAAAAATAACAACAACAATAAATAAATGATTTGCTAAAGCTAACCCTAAGTGGTTTTAGATTCTAAAGTCGAGACATATTGTTATACATAGCCTCAGCTTCTATCCCATTGATAGTTTGATGAAATATAAAAGTAATTTTTATTAACGAAATTGTGCTGCGCTTTCGCGTTTCTGTAGCGTATTTTTTTGCATGGGTTGCTAGCAACCCTAAGCAAGATGACTAAATACATTTTACGAGCTTTCTTGGCTTGTTAATTTTTCATTGGAAGCAAGCAGGCCATGTGGCATCTTAATCATGGATAATTAACACAGTCTCAATTTCCTATTAAATGGATAAAATATCACACAAAATTAATGCTTTCAGACAGCAAAAGTACTTAGAAATGAGATGCATGTGTTTCTTCATTTCTCCTCTTCATTAATTTACCCACAGGGTCACAGAGTGATTGTGAAAACAGTGGGAGGAGATATCAAAGGCATCGGCACCATTCATGGGAATGTGGACATCAGCACATCTGGAAAGAGTGTAACGTTTGTTTCTCTTGTTACTGAAGCATAACGAATTTTGGATATAAACATACCTTGCATTCAGCTCGCCCTAATGTGCAAGGAGTTGAAGAAAGCATTCGTCTGAGATAATTTTAGGTAACTGAAACACTTTTAATAAAATGCCTTATTCCATTTTTTGATTATTTTGTCAGATGGTTGATATCAAGAAGATTCAGGGAACAAGCATGAATGTTTCTACAGAGCATGGACCGCTGAAGGTCAAGGCCGTATATGCAGAGTCTACCTCGCTGTCATCTTCCTCGGGAAATGTGGAATTGGGAAGTGTGCATGGTATGCAGCCTGCCAAATTTCAGCTGAAGGCATGTTTTGGCAGACAAAATCCTGGGCACCTAAACAAAAAGTATACTGCACTTATCTTGAGAAGAAATGGTAACAGGATACTGTATCTGAACCTTTTTTGCAGATTATTAAGGGTAGGGACATCTGCAGCACGGGGTTTCCATCTTGTGTTTTCTGTTTAATGTCACTAGTGCTTTGCTATAGGGATGGAATGTCTAGGCCATGAGTGCATGGGGGCCAATCGCACTGTGGTCCTTCTTAGCACCAGCCAAGCTGATGGGAAGGAGCCTAGACATGCATGGGTTGGGTTGACAGACCGACCAAATAGGGTGTTTTTTCGAGCACTGAGTGGGGGGGGGGGGAGGACACACGAGGTGGAAGAGCAGTAAGGGGTAATTGCGCTGGACAGTATGTCTGTGACAGCAAATGGAAGCAATTAGCTGCGCCTGCTCACAAAAACCGGAGTCCCTCAGGAAGCAACCACAATAGACACAACCACACTGACACACACGAGAGCACAGAAAGTTTGTGATGTACATTGATATACGTCTCAAAATGGAAATGGAGTCTAAACCACGTTGATGGATCTCACTAGAGCCCCCCCCCCTTTTTTTCAAATCAAACTGTGTGTAAACCGAGACAAATTCTTTTTCCTGTCGTGTGAGGTAAGTGTCCCATTATAGGCAAGCCCATACCTTCGATTCTCATGCTTTACTGCTATTTTTGGGGGGGTTTTTCCAACCCTGTGATGGCTGAGTGTGGGCCTAAATGTAAGATTATATGCTGTTTTTCATAGAAATGTAGTATGCAAATTTAAATGGTTTTATAAAATATACAGCATATTTAAAATGTTACACCAACTGTATATCTCATCAAAGACCGTCCAGCGGAGTGTTTAATAAACCATGGTCATGCATTAAACAAGGTTACATTGTGTTCCGGCATGTTGAACCTCCAACTAACATTTAACATTTTTGTTTACAGGTAACACAACAGTGTGTACTAAGACGGGGAACATCATCATAGGTAAACAGAATTGTGATACATTCAACTGCACTCAACTTATAAGTGCCTGATGCCTCTTTTTGTTTGTAGTGGGAAATATTCATTGCATGATTCTTTAAGATGCGCCTAAAGATTCCTCGAGAAGTGAAATTATGTTTTCCATTGTATGCGTAAGCAGCTTTTCTTAGTTTTGCTCACTGGCTGCGGTCTGTAACTAGTTATAGAAAGCAGTGCATTTTTTTTTCCAGCAAACAGATTATATGAAACCAAAATTATAGCTTTCATACATTTAAAGGGATGTGTTGTGGTGTAGCTAAAAAGTAAAACTTTGTAAATATCAAAAAAGTCCTACATTTTAAAAGGCTGTCTTGCGGCACTCCAGATTGGGCCTTGTCGTGCTTCCTGTCAGAGGTGGTCCTGGGGCAACTGTAGCTACGCATACAGCTGGATTCTTTTTCCAGTGTAGCCGCCCCCTGCCGGTTGGGGTGGGGGCCCAGACCTACATTAAACCCCTGAATCATCCGCTATCCAATCCACCAAAGCCAGAGACGCCTGCTTCATACCCACAAAAGCAGGTCTGAAGATGCATGGCATTCGTGTCAGTGGTTGGGGGCATGTGAATCACTGCTCAGTGTTCCTGCCTTTTCAGATGGGTCACATGGCTGTCTGAAGGTTTCCTCCCATGAAGGAGATATTGATGCCTATGTGGGCCAGCATGGGACTGCAGATCTACACAGTGAGCAAGGTAAAGGTGTAAGGTGTGACACAGAGCATTGTCCTAAGAAACCAGGCTGTATTGCATGGTTTTCTGGGGGTTTAGACTGTGCAGATGTTTGGTGGGGTCTATGTAGATAATGGTGGATAAAGTCTGCTGATGCAGATGGGGTGGTGTAGCCTTTATTGATGCAGATAGGGTAGGGGTTTATACTTGATGCAAATGGGGGTGGAGGTGTAGTCTGTACTGCTGTAGATGAGGGTGGTGGTGTAGACTTTGTTGTTGCAGATGGGGTGGTGGTGTAGACTATTATTGCAGATGGGGGTGGTGGTGTAGTCTTTATTGATGCAGATGCTTTCTTCCCCACAGGTTCTGTCTCCATCAGGGTCCCAGCCTCCATAAAGGCTGAGGTCCAGCTGTCTGGATCCTCACTGGAGCTGAGCTCTGAGGTGGAACTTCAGGAGGTCAAGCATTGCTGCACGGACACCCACAACACTGTTACCGGTGAGCCACAGACCATCTGTGCTGATCCTCACAGCGGATATGTAAAGTGTCGATGATAAGCCTAAACATCAGGCAGAAAAACTGTATCCTTTCATTATGCACATCACTCTGTGTGTCCTGCACAGTTACAAAGGAGTAACTCTTCCAGTAGGTGCTATTTTAGGATTACCACAGCTGAGCTCTGTCTGGTGTAGCTACTAGTAACGCTTGGTTTGCAAAGCCGCTTATGTTCCAGATGTGACTCCTGTGGAAACTCTGACTTACTGAAAGACTGATGCTAGGCGCTGAGCTCCAACAGGCCGCATAGCTCGATTCCCATGAGTCTCGGGGGGCTAGACCTGAAGGAATATGATGTCTCAGCAGTCTGCTACGCTGTGGACACCTGCTCTGAGACGCCTCGCATGGGAACAGCATGTCTGCACCCCAATCCCCAGCTTCTCCGTTTTCAGCCAGTGAGCGTAGCCTCTGTGCTCAGAGTTTGCTTCATATCCGATGACGTTCATGCTAGATAATACTATTATTACAGTGCATATGTCACGGTTCCACATGAATCTGCATCATTGCAGCATTCCACAGCTGGATCTACTTATCATAAGTCTGCCTTTTTTTCTTTTTTTTTGCAAGTGGCAAACTGTGATCACAGAGCAGCCTTGTAGTCCTAGGTATAGAAATTCCTGCTTTCACCTGGAGTGCATGCATGACTCAAGTGCTTTTAAGAAAATCCCAGATAAACAGGACAGCTTAGTACACCCATGGCACCCCCCCTACATCCTCCTGTGAACAGCTGGGTCTGTGGCCCTGCTGATGAATGACTGTTAGAACAGTCAGAGGGAGTTTGGGTAAACAGCTTGGCTGTATTTCTCTCCCTTGTTTTGTCCAGCTCATATTAATGGAAAAAGTGAGGGCAGGGCTCGGATTGAAGCACGGGCTGAGAGGGGCTCCGTCAGGCTGAGGACCCAGAGCTGGCTTGAGTCTCTGAAGATCGGGAGCTAGTGGAGCGTTATCCCACCCCCCTCCGACCGCACCGCCTCTGAATCTCCTGCCCACATTATGGTTCAGTGGTAAACAAAAGGCTCACATTCATGGGGATTCCACACAGGGCTGGGTTTGAAGACGGTTACACATGCTGCATGCTGTTTTGCAACAAATACAGGAATGTAAAGTGATATTTTAAAGTCTACAATGGTATCGATGCTGAGGTGTGTTTGTGACAGCGTCAGGAAGCTTGAAAGTGTTGCAGTAGTCGGTCTCCTGATTTTCTTTAGATGTTTACAAATGTCAAATCAAGAAATTAAAAGATTTTTTTACTTTTATTATATCTTCTCAAGCTTACTGGTAGACTATTAACTTGAGTTCCAGAATCCTTCTGTGTGCTTTTGTAATTTCTTGACTTAACTCGGAAATATTTGGAAACCATGTAGCAACTGAAAATCATTCTGTGGAAGTAACGCACAAAGGTATGTTGTTAAATATCAGGTCACTGTCAGTATGAACATTTCACTTGTACTAAAATGTTTATAAAGTCATGAATAGAAGCTTCTTGTTTCCTCTTATGATTTACTTTAAAATATGGACATTAAAATAATCAGCTATTAGGACTGTGACTAAAAATCATTGTAAGTTTCCTTTATTTTATGCTGTTGATGAATGTCCTGGAGCATTGGAGGACTTCCTGTGTGGTCAGCTAAAGCTATTAAGCAGAACCATCTTACTTACAGTAGGCAGCTATGGGCTTAGCTGTGGTCACCATGACGAGTGCGTCCACAGTGCTGATCTCCATCCCCCTCTGTCTCCTGCTGGCCTTTACACTGGGCCTCAGTCTTCACGGGCTGCAGCAGCCGGCCCTCGCTACTGTAGCCGTACCAGTGGGGCACGCTGTCTCGGCTGTGCTCCCAGTGTTGTGCATGCGGCCGCAGGAGCAGCGCAGCCTGTCTGTGGGGGATGGGGGCAGATTCAAGGTTATCCACCCACCCTCGCAACCATTTATCCAGGTCAGGGTGGCAGAGGCTCTGGAATCTGTCCCAGGCAGAAGGGCATAAGGCGAGGGTACACCCTGGATGGGATGCCAGTCCATCACAGGGCACAAGGCAGGGGTACACCCTGGACGGGATGCCAATCCATCACACACACGCACACACATACACACAATCATATTTGTATTCATATCTTTGTGAGGACTGTCAATTCATTTCTATGGAAAAAACCCTAATCCCAGCCCTAACCTTAACCATAAGTAACCATACAAGACTTTTTTTTTTTTTGTTTTTTGATTGATGTCTCAGATTTTTATAAAATTGAGTTTCCCCTTGTGGGGACTGAAAAAATGGTCCCCACAAGGCCAAAATAACAGGTTTATATCACATTGTGTGGACATTTGATCTTCCCCGATGTAATATATACAAAACCCCCACACACACAGTCGTACACTATGAGCAGTGTAGCCCGGTTAGCTCAGTTAGCCCAGCTGCGGTTTCTGAGGTATCTGTGTTTCTCCTTCCTCCGTGTATCTGTTGCATGTCACACAGGGGTGTAGGCGGCCTTACCTGGGGATGCCTGCACAGTAGAGCATGGAGACGGAGGCCAGCTGCTGGCAGCCCCGCTGTAGGAGCTTGGGCGTGCGCTTGGTGAGGTGGACGCAGCCGCTCACGTCCAGCTCCCGGAGGTACTGACTCGCCCTGGTCAGGTACTGGATCGCCATGTCCGTCATCTGGTCCAGGAAGAAAGTCATCGCTGAAGCTGTGCTTCAGCAAGTGGCACAGCAGTCAGGTAACTCAGAATTATTATTACTGAATCCTCAGAAAAGGAACTACTGCAGATCCACTGTTACAAAACATAAGCTATATAAATGTGTTTAAGCATAATATTCTGGGCTGCTAAACTTCATCAAGTGAAGGTATAATGTAATTCTTGGGTCTCAGACTTTCCAGTGACGTGGAAGCACTTTCTGCCCCCCCCCCCCTTTGTCTCTTAGGGGTTATTCCTGGAATCAGTACACCATCAGCACTTTTGTGTAATCAGCAGAATCCATTCACTATAGTCACATTTTTATGGCTTTTTGTCAGACAGTAATTGTGGTTGTGGGAATGTATTAAATCACAAAATCACTGTTTTCCTGCTAGACTCTGTTCTATTTTCCCAGGGAAAAAAAAAAGATCCGTGAGCTGAAATACGGCGTCTCTGACGGACTTACCTTAGGGCACCCGCGTACGCGCAGGGTGATGAGGTTGCGACAAGAACAGCACAGCACCTTGACTGTCTGATTGGACAGCGAGAGGCAATGGGACAGGTCCAAACTCTCCAGGTCCTTCGCCTCTTCACAAAGTTTCTGTGGCAGAGGGAGCAGAGTCGGGATGGTCATCCAGTTCAAGGAAAGCCTTCTGTTCTGGTCCCCTCTTCTTTCCCCTCACCACTAGGGGGACCTCCGCCCTCACATGCGGACCTGTCGTGAGCAGCGGTGGGTGTTGCAAGTACATGAGAGTTACCCGTTCTCTGTCACAGCAGTGGGAAAACTGCGCAGTTGGCGCCACATCAGTTGGGGGGGGCGGGTTTCGTGATGCGGCCTGTCTTGCCGCGGGGGCTGCCTGAACGCGTGGGGGAGGTTGTCGTCGTGTTCAGGCAGAGCGTTGGGTTATTCAAAACCAGTTAATGTTAATGAAAGGGGAGCTTCCCCAGTTGATAGCGATGACCACAGGTGATGCTCCGCATTACCTCTATTCCAGCGTCTGTGATCCAGGGGCATTTGGACACGCTCAGATTCCTTAGGGCCGCGATGCTGCCAAGGGATGCCAGACCCTTTAGGGGAGATGCATTTAAGCAGCATTATCTTTAAACCGTGGATAACAGCCTCTGTCATGCATGAGTTCAGCAGAGGTCCTTTAGCTAGCACTTTTCAGCACATGCTGACACTGACGTTTCGCATTCCTGGCTAATAAAACTGAATCTTCATCCTCGGAATAGGCCTGTCAGCAGATTAAAGGCACAGAACGACACCCAGCACCAGGGGGAGATCAGTGTTGTTTTCCAGCCCAGAACCGTGGGAGAGACAAGCCACTCACGGCCTTTGGCTCAGGTGTAAGTAATAGCTGTAGTGCTGTAGGGACGCAATGCTTACGAAACACGAGCATCTAACAAAGCAGCCGACAGGTGTCAGAACCTGCAGCGAGCCCACATCACCTGCACTGCCACCCCCTATTATGGGTTCAGCGAGCAAGCGGGCGGGCAACGGGGCCAGTCTGCTATGTCAGGAAACGCAGTGATAGGAAGCTGACTCAGCAGGTTGGATACCTGGTCCTGGATGTTGGTTCCAGTGAGATCCAAGGATGCAAGAGAGGTCAAAAGTCCCAGACACTCCAGCCCTGTATCTGTCAGGCGCTCGCAGTGAGAGAGATCCAGGTGTCTCAGGCTGGAACACCTGGAGAATGATGCACACTTCCAGATGAGTGTAGCCCTCATCCAGCTTTGAAGGACACTATTATTATTACATTATCTTAACAGACAATCAACTAAAACGAATGCAGCACCTCATCCAGCTGGATAGACATACGAACCGCTGTGCCAGCCTCACTAAGGACATGTCCCCAACGCGGGCGCAGCTGCTCACGTTCAGGTGGCAGAGCTTAGGTCCAGAGGGGCCCTCGAGCAAGTACCTCAGACCCACGTTGCTCACCCTGCAGTGGGGCACGATCATCAGGAAGCAGTAGGCTTGCCAGCAGCCTTGGCCGACCATTTCACAGTGCAACTGCAAAATGCTCCTGCTGCAGTACTGACATTTTTTCCCATCTTAGGCTACAATGTTATAGACTAAACGATTACCTGATTTTATGATATTGAATTAAAAGACAGTTTCTGCGTGATATAGGGTATCGTCTCATGCTTTAAGGGGAAGAGTTTGACATCAAGTGAGGAGAACCTTTTTTCCCATATCTGGCCAGAAATGTCTGCACTGTTGTTTTGGAGATATTAAGTGCCAAACATTTTGAGTTGGCAGGGTGACACTGACCGTTCTGTGCCATGTAGGTCGCATTGCTGACTGGGGCAGCTGAACACATGCCGCTCCAAGAAACATTTAAGAAACATTTAAAGCAATTTAGAGAATTAAGTGAAAAATTTCACTTGGTCTTTCCAAGGGCTCTAACAGTCTGGCGAGATCACCCGCCTCTTTCGTTACACACACCTCTCGATGGTCTTTAAACTAGCATTTAGTGGTTTCTTGTTCCAAAGAAGTATTGAGCGTAACTAGACTTCCAAGAATGTGTACAAAATAAATGTTAAAGTAATTTCCATTACTTTTTGAACCAAAATGTTTAAATGTATTTATTTTTTCTCTTCTTGATCTTCATATGTTTTCTTCATTATCAGTTTCTATCGAGTTATAATAATTCTGAAGACTCTCAGGGCCCCTTTTCTCACCTCCTGCAGTCTGCAACACTGAGTGAGGTCAAGTTCTTCAGAGAGCCCATGGACCTCAAGCTGGCATCAGACAGTTGTGGACAGTCCACCGCATGGATGTACCTGAGACTGGGGCACTTCCTAGTGAGATCTCTCCAGCTGACGTCCGTCATTTGACTGTTACCTGAGGAATCGGTGATCATATACAAAGGCACTTCATGCTGTACATCTCGACTTCTGATAATCAGCTTGGCCTCAGTGGAGTCATGTTCTGATCGATGCAAATCAATAATATCAGAGAAGGCTTTCCCACACATACTGTACTCTCACAATTACGACAGAGAGCAGCTATACCTTGCAAAGAGATGGACTGGGAAATTTAATTAGGCGTGTGTTTAGATGTTCAGCAAATTATCATCACAACATTAAATTAGTCAACTGCAGAGGTTCCGTAGATTGGTCAATGGAGGGCCTGTGCCCGATTAAATCAACACAGTTATTAAATCATTGTGCTTCTTAGTGTACTGATAGCCCTGTGGTTCCTGTGATGCCTGTGAAACTTCCTAGATGAGGAATGTGAGAGCTCCCTAGGCCCAGAGAATACCTATGATGTCAGACCACTGGGCTGTGTACAGCGCTAACCGCAGATTTCATTGGCGTCAGGGGTGGATAGTTCAGGACCAGAAAGTAAAAATCCAGGCCAAGATTCTGTTTCAACCAACCAGTTGAGTACTCTGTGACTGTGACTCTTCATACTCAACTGGTTCATCGAAAGAAAATCTTGGTCTGGAGTTTTACTTTCTGGACCTGAACTACCCACCCCTGATTGGCCTAACTCTGACCTTCAATCCTGATCCACTGCAGCCGACACCCTTCAGCGATGGCCTTAAAGGCGGTGTCAGACAGGTGAGGCGTGTCTAGGAAGGAGATGGCATTCAGAGAAGAGCACCTGGAGACCATGATCTGCGAAGAAGGACCAGATGATTAAGCAGCTCCTCTCCTCACTACTCATTGATTTAATAACCACCTTGCATCATTTTTCACAGTCTGTTTATTCATGTCAACACCAGTATTTGGTGCCTGATGCAGAAATAACACCTGGTATGAGTGTCAAGGAATTCTGAGACCAGCTAGAATTTCTGTCATAAACATGACATTGAAGTCTGTTACATAAGAGATCTGTATCTTGAGGTGGTTTATCTGGCACACAGTCATGTCGATCTTCATGGTGACTCTTAAACCCAACAACAGCAAAGGTTACAAAATCTGATTTCAATTTTTATTTTGTCTTTGTGTCTCAATTCATATATGGTGTTTTAAATAATATTATGTTAATTGGATTTATGATTCAGCTTGTCTCACAATGGGCTGTGGGCCATTTTCAAGCAGAGCTGTGAGTGCAGGATCTACCTGTCCCCTCTGTACAACGACCGCCTATAGCTCAACAGATATAGCATTACACTAGCAATGGAAACGTCGTGGGCTGAAATCCCAGGGAACACACATAAATTGTAACCCTTCCCTCTACAGTAAGATTCTTTGGATAAAAGCATCAGATAAATGTACTATTCAGAGCCATATGAAGTATTCTGACTAAGCTCACACAATCATCCTGACTCATTCATGTTTGGTACCGATGAAAACGACTGTTGGGACTTCCTGACTGGCTTTTAAGGATGTATCTTTACATTTCATTTACATTTAATAGTGACTCAAGCATTTATGCAGCTGGGTGTTCTGTTGGAGCAATTTCAGTTTTGCTCACGGGTACTGGTCAGATTACAAATTCACGTACTCAATTACCGCACTGCCTGCTGCCCTGCTCTGCTAGAGGGAACACTCCGTCCCAGGGCATGGCAGACATTTGTATGTTAGACAATATCATGGCCTTGGGTACTGCTGATCACAGAGGAGAGATTGCATAAAAATTCCACAGCAAAAGATGGTACAACTGGGGGCCCTGGAAAGGACACAAGTACTGCAAACCAGACCTCCGAAGGTGCTATCTGAAATGGCAAATGCTAACGGGCCTCTTCATAAACACATTGCATGCCAAGGGAAGCTGCTTAGTAATTAAACTGCAGTCTCAAAGTCTCAATCCTCGGAATGAAAATTCCACTGTACTTTTGAACAGCACTCCATCCAGCTGTGCTAATACCTAAAATAGTGTTTTGCTAAATATGCTTGCTAAGATGAAAAATCCACCAACCAGCATGCATTTGTCCACGAGAGTTGGCATGTCGTTCAGCTCGAAGCGCTGGAGCTGGCTACATCCCATGGCTATGTGCTCGAATCCATCCACTGAAATCTGTGGGAGAAGAGAGACGTGCGATGAGAATGAAGCCCCCCCATATGCCAATGCTCCTCTTCACTACAAATGCCGCCTGACGGGAAAGATACTAAAGACAAGTGCTGAGAACAGAACTGGCTGGAGTTCTTCGCATGACTGATCATTTCCAGCCTTATCGAGGTGCAGTACTAATGAAAAATGGGCTTACTCATCATTTAAAACTAGCTTATTTAACTTGGAGAGCAACATGGTTTTTCCCCTGGTGATGGAAATCCTCCTGATTTTGGTTCATTACTGTAAAAACAGGCACCGAACTCTGCAGGGCTTAGGTCAGGTGTACTATCAATTACAAGGACGTCCAAGAGCACTGTTGAGTTGTGTATAAGTGTAGATGCCTGGAAAATCTACAAATGCAAGGCTGAATTCCATGGCAACCAGTCTAAGCTATTCAGTAGTACTTGGGCGTGCTTTATTTAATAGATAAAATAACTGCAGTGTAGTTTATATGTGATTTATATTATACTTATTTAGTTTATAGGCTGTCATAAATAATTCAAGCTGTAGGCCATGAGTCATATTTGCATATACATTTTGCCATGTTATATATTTATATAGGACAGCACATAGATTCCAGATTCTTCACAGATTTGAGGATAGATTTTTCTTTGCTAATAATGGTCTAGTTCAGCAGCCTGTATCAGTCTTTCACAAGTATCAAATATAACATTAGAGGGCTTAGTCTGGAGCAGTGGCTGACAGGTATAGACTGACTGCAGATTTGAACAGATGGGACATTGTTTTAAGCACAGACACATGTTCAGACAACACAGACACACGCACGGCCTTATTTGAAAGACACTGGTATAAACCCTTACGTAAAATATGTTTTATTAAAACATATATTTTCCATTCATCCATCGATCTTCTAACCGCTTATCCTGGTCAGGGTTCTGGTTGTGGGGTGGAGCCCGATATATCATCATCAATATATTCCATTATTTTTAACAATCAAAACAGTTTTTTCCCTGTTTTCATACGAGCACCACGTCGCAGCTTCATCTGTAAAAGGTGAGCTTAATACGCATATTTATATATTTTCGGTTAAGTGGATACGGATCGTTTTTAAGTGATGAGGATTTTTACATGTTCAAGAGGACTTTTTTTGTGAACAAAAACAATACAGTAAAATATTTTCTGAAAAAAAAGCTCTGTAGTCCTGAGTTTGCTTATAGTTCAGGTCCAGAGGGCTTTAAGGTAGGTGCTAACATTTCCACATGGCCAACAAAGTCTGGCCAGTGGCTTGTATGGCTAGCGATTAACAATGACGCACTCCCTGTAAGCCAGACCGACAGACGGGGTAGCCAGGAGCCTGAAGACGCCCTCAGCGGGACGGGGGCGAATGTGGGACAGCTTGCTTCGGGGGAGAGGGGCAGGGGAAGGTGGAGAGAGAGGGACTGTGAGACAAAAACGGGAAGAAACGGATAAGAAATGAGACAGAAATAGAGAAAGAGGGAGACAAAAGGAGAAGGACAGAGAGAGAGAGAGAGGCTGAGGGAGAGAGAGTGAGTAAGAGAGGCAGGGAGAGTACGAGCATGTAATTTAAGATCAGCGCAGCCCTCCAGCCCCACAGTGTCCGTGGCAGGCAGCACGCTGCTCTCTCCTCTAGACGCTGGCTACTTGCTCATGACAGGACAGGGTGGGTTGCGGAGCGGCACGGCGCGGGACCCACCTGAGTGCAGCCTGAGAGGTCTAGGTGGACAAGCCTGTGGCAGCCCTTCCCCGTGGTCAGGTACTGTAAGCCTCTGTCCGTAAAGCTCCTGCAGTAGGCCAGGCTTAGATACTGCAGACTCAGACAGCACCTAGACAGCACAGGTCACAGGTGTGCTCAACTTCTCCAAAGTGCTTTTATTTTTTGTTTGGCTTGCTGGACAGATGCATGGCACCACAGCACTTTACGACTGAAGAATTGCACGAATGCCACCTAAATGTGACAGTCCTGCCTTGTACTGTACGCTTCAGGGTCTAAAAATTAGGGTAAACATTAACAGAATGACAGTTCTTGGGATCATTTTTTTAAAGGAAAATGTGCTACCCTGTCAGTTCTGTTGTGAGTCTGAACCAGACAAAACATGAAAGCGATGTGGAGGAGGGGAGGAAGTAAACGCTAAGGACTTAGACTGTTAGACTCCCCCCCCACATCCTAACAGTTCTGTAAATCGGGTTTCCTCCTTATACACTCTGGAGAGAAATGATGAATGGAAATGCTCTATGTTCATGACCTATCTCCCTCTCACTCACAAAGCGCGAATGGTTTTAATTACGCGCAGGGGCTGTGCAAGGTCTTTCTGATGAAAGCTATGGAATCTGGGGGGGGGTGCTTTTTTTCCAGATGCAGAGAAAGCTGGGGGGCATTCTGGATGCTGGGTAATCCTACGGTCATATTACTTTGGGTTCTGTCGGTGGAGGCTGTACTTTTACTAAGTCTTGCAGAAATTCCTTACTTTTCACATGTGCTGTTGAAATCACCTCCCTGGGGCTTACAAAAATTCTCACTGCTGACACCCTGTCTGGTAAATCGTGTCCAAACAATGCATTTCTCCATTATACCACCTGCACCCTCACCTGTGTCTACCAGGTGCAGAAAAGGGCCACTTACCCATTAAACTGTATCTGTATTTTGTGGTTAATGTGTCTGAAAATGAAAAAAGAATACCTTGAAAGACTTCTGATGGTGGTATCAGTCACAGCAGTGTGGGACAAATTCAAGTAGAGCAGAGTGGGGCAGCCCTCTACAATCACCCTCACAGTTTCATCCTGTTTTAATTAAAATAAAAGAAGTATATTTTTGGTTAGCAAAAGCCAAACAATCCAGTCTGAAGAAAGAAATAAAAGGGGTGCACTAAAATGTCCCAAAATAATTTTTTGCATCACTTACATTTATAGTTTTGCACTCAGATACATTGAGTTCCAGCAGGTTCCTGCATTTGGCTGCAGAAGGAAACAAAACCACAAAACTTAAGAGAGTCCAGAGCCAAGCAGGACATGAGGTTGTTCAGCACCACCTACAATTGGGGAAGTGCTCATTCCTAGTCCCCCCCTGTGATGGGTTGGGTCCTCGCTTGGAGGCCTTGGGTGAGGTTAAGACCTGGATGCATTCATCCCAGCAGCAGGTGGCAGGGAAGTTACTGACGCGAACTGCAAGACTACAGGTTCAAAGCCCAGATGCCGAAATTTCTGTCACAGCTCAGACTGAAACATGCAGCTGTATGATTTGGGCCAAAGTTTGGAGCTGCAGGCCCCGCGAGCCCCTCGCTGGATGAAAGCAACGTCCAGCATGTTTCTTTAAGCGATAATCTACAGTTACGACTCTGAATCAGCTCATGCTCACCAGGGTTCAGTTTCTGGTTTTCAAATCACATCAATATCACAGGAGAAAAAATACTAACAGGCCAGCAGCTGAAAACCCCCAGACGTCAACTGCCTACATCACAACCAAGCTGTTGCCACATTTCCTCATTACCTAATTACTGTACGTGACACAATGCTGTAATCAGTATCATATAGTAGACTCAGCAAGTATTAGCCTATTAACAAAATTAACTCATTGTGCATCAAAATTTGCTAAGCGACGAGCGGTAACAGTCATTCTCATTACAGGTTACCTCTGGAGCAGCGTGAAGGCAGCCTGGGGGTCTCAGTCTAGCAGGAAGGAACATCCTAGAGCTTAGAGGGTTAGAATCCATAAAATCACCGCTGTGCTCAGCGCCGCTAACGACCAATAAACTGAGCCAGTCCAGATGCACAACCGTATGAATGTGCCAAGCTGTGATGGAGAAGGGTCCTTCCAGATTAATCACAGATATGCGTCACATGCAGGGCACACAAGTACGATGAGAAGGTCCTTTGTATGAAGCTGGAGGTTTATAGCCTGTCACCATGCCATTATCTCTCTCTGTTGCACCATGCAGGGGCGCCACAGCAATAACCAGCCTTCAAAGGTGCCAGCCTTGGGCCCAGTCGCCTCGTCCGCTATAGCCCTGGCCGGCCGGAGGATGCGTGTGACCGTGGCATTGTTGGTGCTCCTGCTCTGGGGTTCTCCTGCCGTCGGGGGGGGGCGGCGCGGAGCGGGGCGAGTCAGGGCCCGCGGCAGGGCACGGCAGGGAACCAGCAAACGCTTCGCCCAGGAGTGTGTGGAATACACAGCATCTGGGGAGCGGTACCTGGATTGCCAAGAGCGGGGACTGAGCGCGGTGCCGGCTGGCCAGCGCCGCGACGTAGACCACTTGCTCCTAGCCCGCAACCGGATCCACGTCCTTCCGGACAATGCCTTTGCCCACTTCCCCAACCTGAGGAGCCTGGACCTGCAGCAGAACGAGCTGAGCCAGGTGTCGCACCGGGCCTTTGCGGGGCTCGTCCAGCTCACAACGCTGTTGCTGCAGCACAATGGCCTACACAGCCTCGATGAGGAGGCACTCTTGCCGTTGCCTCACCTCACCTACCTGCGTCTCTATGACAACCCCTGGGACTGCCGCTGCCAGCTGGACAGCCTGGTCAGAACCTTGCAGGTGCCCAGTAACCGTAACCTAGGAAACTACGCTGAATGTGCGGAGCCGCGGGCGCTTAGCGGCCAAAAGCTCAAGAGGGTGAGCCCGGAGCTGCTGTGCCTGCCACTAGAGGATAACGCCCTGCGGGAGCCGGAGAGACCCGGCGCGAAGGCCACAGACAGCGTACAGCACCCCTACACCAACACTGCGTGCAAAACCTACAAATCGCTGCTGGACTGCCGTGACAGAGGTGAGGATTGTTGCTTATCTGTGATTTATCAGTATCAGAAGTTTTATATAACCTGCAGTCTTAAAAGAAGTAATTGAACAGCAGATTTACAAATCTTACAGGATACGTTTACCAGAAAATTTCTGGGGACTTAGTGAGTTTTGGAAACGCAATGAAAGATATCGGTTGGATTACATGAGGACTGAGTGACTTTTGGATCCCAGATACTGTAACATATGATGAAGAAGCCTGACTTTAGGTCATTGTTGGTCACACCTCAAAAACAACAAAAAAATGGACTGAGTGAATTTTGTAAATCTGCTCTTCAGTTGTTGATAGAAATATAAAATCATGGGTGATTATGAGACCCCACTGGGTCCTCAGACAACTCAGTGCTTCATAAAGAAGAGGATCAAGGACAGGATGCCTAGTGGGAACATGGGAATCCACAGGTCCGTAGTGCAGAGAAGCTGTTCTAAGCACACTCAGCATGGCACACTCAGCCGGGTACACTCAGCATGGCACACTCAGCCGGGCACACTCAGCGTGGCACACTCAGCCGGGCACCCTCAGCGTGGCACACTCAGCCGGGCACCCTCAGCAAGGCACACTCAGCACGGCACACTCAGCCAGGCACCCTCAGCATGGCACACTCAGCCGGGCACCCTCAGCAAGGCACACTCAGCACGGCACACTCAGCCGGGCACCCTCAGCACGGCACACTCAGCCGGGCACCCTCAGCAAGGCACACTCAGCCGGGCACCCTCAGCATGGCACACTCAGCCGGGCACCCTCAGCCGGGCACCCTCAGCAAGGCACACTCAGCCGGGCACCCTCAGCA
>JAAGVU020000061.1:24305873-24328579 GCA_011763525.2 Mormyrus iriodes
CCCCGATCCGGCCGTCCGTGCGTGGTACTCCCCCCCCCCTCCTCCCCCCCCCCCCCCCCCACCCACAGAGCTGACAAACGTTCCAGCCGACCTTCCACCATACTATGTTGATGTCGACTTGTCCAAAAACGACATCAAACATCTCAGGGCTAAGATGTTTTTGGACTCCAGGGACTTGAAATCACTGAACCTCAGCAACAATGGCTTGGAGCGTGTTGATACAGGTGAGTGTTTCTGCAAGTATGTATGGGTATAACGGAATACTAATATATAATATAAACTTGATTAAGAAACATACACTAAGAAATATAAAACTGGGGCTCCCGGACCTCACACAAACCACAGCACCCATAGCCACGGGCATTAAGTGTTTTTTGAGAGCTCCTTCCAAATATTAAATCAGACATGAACACTGCAGATTTAATGTCCTATATTCTGTCAAAATCCAAGGAGAGAGGCACCTCAGGGGAAAATAGAGTAAAACTTCCATTCTATAAAAACTCAATCTCTCTCGAGGGACATCAGATCACACTTTTAAGCTTTTCACATTCCAGGGCATGCCACTCCAGGCCATAGTCAGTTCTGTCCTGTAGTTAAAAAAATTGTAGACAAACATTTACTTTTATCAAAACTGGACAAAAAAACTTCATTACTTTAATCCCCTCCAAGGCAAACACTGTTATGTCTTTTTAATTTATTTCAACAACTGACTTCTGTATATTATGGTAGATACTTGCAGTATTGCCCTAGATAATGAGTTCTTAGCAGTAGAGAAAGACAGATTTGAACTCTAAACTACGTTGAACCAAGATGAATTAATCTGGCTATTCATCCACAAGGGGTATTTCTTTTTTTTTGTGGGGTGATGGACACCTAGAGTTTAACTAGAAGAAGGATAGCATGTGCAAGGAATGTTCTCTATGACTCCTGAATATTGTGGGGAGTGCTGGTGGGAGGGTCTTAAAATCATGGTAAAGTACGTACCTTCACTTTAGATCAGCCAAATCCACACCTAATGCTAATTGGCACCACACAGACTATACAGGTGACAGTTGTCTGTCCTTTGTTCACCTGACAGCTGCCTTTGCTGGCCTGCTATATCTCCGAGAGCTGGATCTGTCCAACAACAGCCTGCACTGTATTCAGTACGGTGTCCTGGAGGACCTGTACTTTGTTCGAAGGCTGGCGTTGGGAGGCAACCCATGGGTGTGTGACTACAATATCCACTACCTGCTCTACTGGCTGAAGCTACACCCTGGTGTCCAGCACTCTGGTCTTATCTGCCACTCCCCGGCCGAGTTTGCCGGGTGGTCAGTGCAGGAGTACGTCAGGACTTATAATGGGGACTGCCCCAAGGACAGAGTTCCGGGCCAGAACACGGTCCCAGAGCCTGGCACCCAAGACACCAACAACCAGGAACCCAATGCACTAGAAGTCCTGGGTAAGACCAGCCAATACTCCAAAGGCCAGCTGCCAAGGTCTTTGAGGGACTCAAAGAGATATGACACTGTCAGAGTTAAAACCAGGAGACGAAACTGACTGCTGTTACAGAACTGCCCTTTTTGCAGGATTTTATAATTTGGTCTGAGTCCCATGACAAAGTCTTTTCCATTTTTTTACTCTGACATTTTTTTTTTTTGGTTTTAAACTACTTCCTTATATCCCAATTTTAAATCGTTTAAGAGTCTGTGTGGTTTCACCCTTTTTCTGTCAATAAACTTAGGAAGTTTGCTGCGCATCAGTCAGCTGCTTAGCAATTGTATGAAAGCGATGGACAACATGGAATAAGAAAGAAAAACTTAACTGCAGACCTGACAAGGTTCACTGCTTCAATAAAGACCATCAAAGTTTAATACAGAGTGTGGAGTCAAAGAAAAACAGGGAAAGTGCTGAAACATACTGTAACTTCTGACCATTACAGCAGTAATATCATGATGTCTGGAGATTAACTTCAGATGGCAAACTGTATGTCACAGAACCAGCAGAGGATTTATGGGGCGGTGGAAAAAACATTTTGGCCAACTGGCCTATTTCTGAGCAAAAACACATGCTAGTAAAACTACAGGGAGGCTCGGAACTACAGGGCTTACCAGTGCACTCGAAGCTAGGCCACTGGAGGGCGCTACAACCTCGCATATTCAGATGGACCACAAAAGGGCGGTACCGCTGCAGGATCTGCACGACGGCACGGTCCTCGATGTGATCTTTTTCTGCAGAGAAGTTGATCTGAGAGAAAAGGGGAAGCAGAGACAGATAAAACATGTATCAGTCTTTCAAAAGTTGGAAAGTGGAACAAGGGAAACGCCATAACACTTTCATCATGTTTCAATTATAATGACAGATGGACATATCACAATGGAAAGATCAGGAACCAGGAACTGACCTTGCCCCAGAGAGAGGACATCTGGGTGATGGCCTTCCATGAGTGGCTCACCTGGGCACACCTGAGAAGGTCTCCAACAGGCAGGTACTGGAAGATCTGTGCACAGGACACAGGTCCACCACTGTGCTTTAGCCAGTGTTTCCTTATCCGTTTTTACTCCCTCCGAACACCCTGCCAGACAGTCTACATTTTTGCTCCCTCCCAGCTCCCGGTAGAGCAAAAACGTGATCTGTCTGTAGGTTCCCATGGACTGAATTGGGAAACACCACTCTAGACCGCAGTAAGTGGGGAGGTGGAGGGGGGGGGCTCAACTTTGGGTTGCTGATCTAAACTGCAGTTACACCAGATTATGACCACCGGCATCAGTATGTGGATATCTACAGCACATCCAGCATGTCAGCACACATTCCCTAACCACTCCCATCCAGGACAAGCTTGTGGTGAACCTGAGGACTATAGCCGAAATCATGAGGTACAAGGCAGGGGATGCCAGTCCCTCCTATGACACAATCACACACCACAGGCAATTTCAGAGATGTTAATTCACACAACTGCATGTCTTTGGACTGTGAAAGGAAACAGACACACCTGAACAAATCCTGCACAACGCAAATATAACATGCAGACGTCTCACACAGAGAGTGCGAGCAGAATTCTGCAAT
Organism: Mormyrus iriodes; assembly: GCA_011763525.2. NCBI lineage: Eukaryota > Metazoa > Chordata > Actinopteri > Osteoglossiformes > Mormyridae > Mormyrus > Mormyrus iriodes. The sequence continues at coordinate 24,308,919 of JAAGVU020000061.1, forward strand.
TCTGATCCCAGCCCAGAGAGTGTCAGGCAACCCTGCTGCCCATTAGCCTGGCTACCACATTTAAATATCGTATTTAGCTATTTATATACTCCCTTTAAAATTTTACATCCTGTGAATTTGCTAAATCTTTTTCGTTGCTGTATTGCCATGTGTCGATCCTTTGTGCCAAAATCATGTTAAGGAGGAACATAATATTCCGATATTTTAATCTGGAACAATTTCTCATTTCTTGAAGAGCTCTTCCCAAATCCATCCACAGACAGCAAAAGGGTATTTCCTCAAAGTGCCCCCCCCCCCCCCACCGCCACCTCCCTTACCCACCAGCAAGTCATCAAGTGGGTCTGTAGGCCAAACAAAAGCATGGAGGTGAAACCGGCCTTTGGGGGCTGTCGTGCTCACAGACAGCTGCAGCTGCCATCAGTGGCCCCCTCCCTGCACTCAGGCACCGTGGCGTTCGGCGCTCACGGAATCCCACGCATCCAAAGAAGCTTTTATTCAAATGCCAGCAGCTGAATGAAACGCTAGTTTAGAGCGGATGCGTCAGCACTGGACAATGACATGAGAAGCAATGAAAGGCCTTTGTACAAGCAACAGAGCTGTGTCTGGGGACTAATCACAATGCAAGTCAACAAAAGTGCCTTAACACTCCAAAAGCTCAGCTCTCACGTCCTTTTAATGTCTATCCTCAGTGGGAGGGTCAGGTACACACTTCTCTTTATTAATTTGTTTTTCCTCTCTCATTTTCTTGGCTTTTTGGTATAAACTGACATGTTCTGTTTAATTCCACAGCAGTAACTCAGTCCTGAGGATTCATATGTGGAGCAAGTCCTGTATCCTCAGTTGTTTTTTTCTGTCCCCCTTACTGAACAATAATGAGTATTTTGTAGATTTTTTCCCCCAACGTATTTTAGATATTCCTTTTCGTGTTGTGACTGTCTTGTCCATCACCCTACCTTGCCTCAAAATGCAAAGATCTACAATAAAATTATGATTTACTGCCAAATCCTTGTGCCTCATGGTTCCATTTGCCGTCCCTGCACCCATCCATCCATCCATTTTCTGCCGCTTATCCGGGGTCGGGTCTCAGGGGCAGCAGTCTAAGCAGGGATGCCCGCCCGGACCTCCCTCTCACCAGCCACCTCCTCTGAGGCGTTCCCAGGCTAGCCGAGAGATATAATCTCCCCAGCGTGTCCTGAGTCTGCCCGGGGCCTCCTCCCACTGGTTGAACATGCCCGAAACAACTCCCCAGGGAGCCATCCATGCACACGCTAATAAAATGACTTTGAAAAAACCCTAAAATTACATTCCTGGTTAAGGAATTCTCAGATCCCCCAAATCTCCTGCCATATATAGCCACGTTTAAACTGTAATGTTTATAGAGTACTGCGTTTCAAAAGTGGATATGAAATTAAAGATGTGATATATTACACAGTAGGGCACAAGATTTGCTGCCTGGGATAGGCTGTAGGCCCCCCCACAACCCTGCACTGGATAAACTGTTATAAGACAGATGGATGGATGGATGGATATTACAAAGTAAGATCAATAAATTTATGTTGCTAGCCCATGGACAGTGGTGGCTGAAGGTCTCATCCCAGTTTTAAGGCTCAGATCAGACACATTCACATGAACATTTACTGAAAACCGATCAACGCGAAAGTCTAAACTCCCACAATTATTTACCACAGCTGGAGGCGTGGTTATGGAAGCAGTTTTGGAAAGCCCTCGGTAAGTAATTGACTAGATAACAGATCCACCATAATGATGTGTTCTCTACCCTTTGAGAGGTTCCGCTGAGGTTATCCATACTGAAGCAGCTGAGCATCTGGGAAAATTGTAAAAGCAATTGTTACCACAGCAAAAAGGAAACAAAAAATACAGAACACAAGTTCATAGCAGATGATGGCTGTTTTTGCTCTTTAATGTTACCCTCATCAATAACCCCATATTAGAGATACCGAACGGTAATTCCAACCAGCGCAGCTAAAGCACCACGCAGCCACACTGCCTGAGTAGGGGCGTCGTTCAATACCAGGGTTTCTGGGATAAAGAAAAACACACTAAGGAAATTCCGCTCTTTACGCACAACAGGAAATCTCAAAGGACATCAGATCAGAGAATCTGCTGAAACCACAGCTGGGTAAGAAAAATTATGATCACCCCTCGACGAGCGAGGACACAGTAAGCATCGATTCAACAATCCTCTCAAATGAACGGTACTGGCAGGAAGCTGCACAGTATGGTTTCCGCTATTCCCAAATGTACACTATTTTAAATTTTATATCGATGATCTCAGACTTGGAAAATTATATTGGACAAACTTTGTGATTATTCATAATGATGCAAATTGTCCCAGGGGCTTAACATTTATCCATCAGAAATAGGCCATAGGTTATGGAAATACTAGGAAATACTTCTTGGGTGTGAATGGACACTGCAGTCCTATTCCATAGACAAAGGATCCTAGTGAATGGATTCTCAGCCTTGAATCTTGATGAGATATGGACTGAATAGAATGTAACCCTGAGAGAAAGATCTGAGGCACCCTTTGTCTTGGCTAACAAGGTTGCTTGCATATGTAAACACCTCGTATGTGCAATGGACACCTGGTTCTTATACAGGCTCCTTCTTTTTTGAGTGGTTACAGCACCATACATTTTAATGTGATTTATGTGTATAGATTATGTATATATTAATGTGATAATGTGAGTTTTAGAGTACAACAATGAATGCTGGACATGATGCATCAAGAGCGCAGGGAATCTTTGCTGCTCCTGGGAGTTTTACTTGCACAAAAATGTTCTGAGGGCAGAAGGAAAAATGATTGGTTCAGAGACAGAACCAGTCAGATTGTAGAGGAGGTGTGTCCAAGCAACTAGAGTTTACGGCGCCGAGGCATTTGTTTGGTGGGTCCCGCCTCGTCTAGTTGCTTGGATCCACCTCCTCTACAATCTGATTGGTTATCTCTCTGAACCAATCATTTTTTGTTCTGCACTCAGAACATTTTTGTGCAAGTCAAACTCCCACGAGTGTAATTTTTAGGTTGGTGGGGGGGGGATCCTGAGTTAGACAGATTTAAAAAGTACACGGTACACAAATAAAATATCGTGAATATTTCGTTTTTCAGGATATTTTATTTGTGAACTGTGTACTTTTTAAATCTGTTCGTACAATGTTTACTTTGCTTGCACTATGTGCCGTGTTTGCGCCTTGTCTGTTTGGCACTGTATGTATGTTTTTCTGTGTGTGTGTTCTTGCTACTGTTTGCACCAGAATTTCCCCCTGGGATCAGTGAAGTCAACATTAATCTTAAATTGGTGTGACCCTATTATCTGTCATTCAGCTTTTGTTACTCTGTATTTTGACCTTAATAAATATCTTACTATTGACTATGATTGAGTCAATACTTCCACAATGTCTTAAAATGAATTACTTCAACTGGAAAGGGCATTTACAAGACTTGTATTGGATTTCGCCCTGAGATTTTATATATCATATATGACACTGTTCCTGTGGGTTGACTATACCTTCAGTGCAAGTTTCCAAGGTAGGGTGGACACGACGTCTTTCCTGTCCATGTGGGGGACCCCACAGCTACTGTCTCTCTTCTCCCAGAGTCCTGTGTCCAGCTTCTGCCCATCCATGGACAGGTCAACCAATAACATGCCAGAGAACATGCAAGCAACTGAGAAAACAGGACTCACTACACTAATGAAATACTGATTCACTACACATAATCCTGATGGAATGATTAAATATCTACGCAGGAGGTAGTCAGGAGTACTGTCTACATTTCTGTGTGTTGCCACAGATTAATTGGCAATATAAAAGCTAATTAAAATCATGTTTTCCAGTTAATCTAAAATTACTTAAAGCACCTCAAAATATTCCTTTGTCTTCCTTAAGTCCTGTATGACACTCTGCCAAGCTTGAAACACCGCTCTGCAGTGAACAGAATTCCAGACTCTTCTCAGTTTTCTGACTGCTTCTACAACATAAAACAATAATGAAAACGACAAAAGGTCAATCTGAGCTGGATGAGACACTACACACTTACACACATTTCTTGTAACTCAGAAAACAAAAGAAAAGATAAGAATAAGTAAAGTATTGTTTCAGGGCTTCTACACCTTTAAGAGGATAGCTTTATGCTTCATACCATTGTGACCTTAACAGGATTTCACTAAAGATAATCCAAAGCCTATTGCACAACCAACAAAACATGTTTCCATAAAGATTTCATTAGCCAAAACATAATTTTAATATTTAAATATTTAAAAACAAATCAGACTCATCAATATAAAATTGACAGCAACAGAATGTAGGCATCAGAAGCAAATATTACATTTAAGAAATTCCCCGAAAATAGAAAATAAAAATCAGCCAATCGGGCCGATTCTATTCAATTGAAGCCTTTGAAGATCGACAAACACTGTAAAGAAGCAGACAGCTGTGGAACATCTGGATGAGCCCCAGGGAAGTTTGCCCAGCCACCCACAGCATGTCTCACTGATTACGCTCAGATGGCATGCGCCTGTCTGGTCCCCGCAACCATGTGTCCCGCGGAGAGTGCCGCCTGCAGGTAGGGGCCTACCTTGTCGCCTTAGCCGGCGGGCCTGCAGCCAGGCAGCCCATCCGCGCAACGCAGTCCGCAGGATTCTTCGTGCATGCCACTCTGCCGCGGTGCTCATCTTCAGCGCCCACTCTGCTGCTGTCGCTCTCTTTGTGGAAACATACCCCCTCCAAGCTCTACTTACAGGGGGGGCATCATTTATTCATAGGGCAAGGGCACGGGGAGACAATAGCCCTGAGCTCCCACAGAGCACCAGCTTCAGACACTTGACTGCATGCACTAAAACAGTTACAACCACACTTACCTGCAGCAATGAGCACCAGTTTTACATTATCACTTTGTGTGAATAGCAACATGCCAGTTTAAGGTACTTTACGAATCTACACCCTGCAAACCTTAAATCTTCCAGATTGATCTCTAGCTTGGAGTTACACTCCACACTCTAGAAAACACTTTGCTCCAATCTTAGTCTTTGAAAATCATTTAAACAATGAAAGCAATGGAACAATTCCATTATTTATATCTCCATGCTTAAGTAAAAACAATGGAAAAGCACTTACTTGAAGCACATTTTAGTTAATCGCTTTCGGCACCACGAGTGCGCCTTCTCAAACAAAGGTGACAGGATCTGGCATGAACGAAAATGCTGTTATGCGGCTTACCTACACTGAACACGCCCTGCCAAATGGGATCCATTCCCTGCCAAATGGGACCCAGAATGTGGGACCAGACCAGGATTTAATGCAAGGCCTGGACAATGAAAGGCTTCAGTCTAGCAGCCAGCTGGCCCGTCTAAACGGCTGAAGAACACTTGCCAATAAAATAGATTCACCATGCTGTCAATTAGCTGACTCCATACCTGGCTCCCACAAAGAGATCCCACAGACAACTTCTGAATGGAACAGACAGGAAGAGGCCTGCAAACAAACAGGAATTTTTCATCCTAGGAACTCGGCACTATTGTGGGCCGTGCAATTGTATTAATCCTAGTTCCCAAAGCCATTAGTCTAAACGACAGTAAAGACTGGAGTTGCACCGTATAGATTTTGACTCTTAATACACTGTCACGTTAAGGAACACTGCATTTAACACTCCTGTTTCTGAAAGTAAGGCATAACCTCCTTAAACAAGGCTAATTTAAAATGCATCAGCCGCTCACATTAACTGATAGAATAGCAAAAACCAGCGCCTGACATTAGGCGCCCCATACAAGAGCAGCAATAATTTCATTGTCTGAGATTCCAGTATGAAAATAAACTTGATTAGCTGGATTCTCTCTATTATATGGTGTCTGTGTGTATCTGAAGTCCTTAGAGACGCGTTTATAGTAAATTATCTTGTGTGCACAAGGTAATTAACATGTTCCCACAACATAAATAACTTGTGCGTACAAGATCATTTAATTCACCTTATGGGACGTTAGGGGCTCAGGAGTTCATAACCATCTGTACCGTGCAAACGGGAGGATGCACTCTCAGACACCAACTCAAAACGAGTCTATGACTCTTTTACATAAATGTCACAGCTGGCCAATACAAACCAGTCAGCTTCATTCCCATGACTCTCATTTCCCCTAATCTTCATTATTTTCTCTTCAAGAAACATTATTAGGCTTTCAGGACAGGAAACACATCCACTTAGCAATGCCTGTTAAGACATAAATATGACGCATGCAAATAATGAACGATAAGTACCAGGATACAAAACGTCCACCTAAGTAGAGCCCCTATGTACTTTAAATACAACTATGTTTGGGTATACTAAAATCTATTTACCTGCATTACTTGCAACAAAAACACAGGCATTTGGGTTGTTTCATTAGTTTGTCCTTAACATGCACTGGCTAAGTTCCAGTAGGTTATACGGTTGAATGTCACACCTTTAGATCCAGCTAAACTCCTGCCCACACACCCCTACCTGGTAGACCTCGGCAAGCGAGTACTTGATTACAGAGCCTGGGGGGACCGCTTCGGTGGTGTTTATCGACGACATCTTCAATCTCTGATTAAAATCAAACCAGTTTATCATAACCAAACCCCTCTCCACTGACGGATCTGAAGATGGTTTACAGTAACTAAGTAACCGACTCAACCAGGAAACCCCTCCTGGCGAAATTCCACGTCAATGTTCATTTTACTATAATATATAATAGTCGAAGCTCTTTAATAACTTTGTTATTAGACACATTCAAAACGTGATGCATTTCGAATTAGAAATGCAAAAGCACGACAATCCCAATTTAGGACTATGCTAACGTTTCGTTTCTTCATTTTCCGTATCATAATGGAGACGCATGAGGAAAAACGTCTTACTGTTGAAATGCGTGGCTACAATATTTCTGTCGATTGCTATAGTATCACTAGCTGTTTTTCTGGATTAGAACGCAGCTACCAAGCTGTGAAACCTTATGATTATATATCCTGTTTATTTTCTTAAATTACTTATTTTTTCCCCTGCAAATGCTTGGATATGTTCAGTCTAAACTAATGAAGTATTTAAACAAAGTAATAAAATTCAATTTCTTATTTCCTGTCCACTGATGCTAAGATAATATAAATATTGTGAAATTGCAAAGAATGGTATACTTTAAATGTCGCGCTGAAAAACGTATCACCAACACACTGGGCGGCAATGTTAAAATACTAGAATAACCACTAGGGGGAGTATTTGACAAAATTTTAATAGAAGAGGTATTTCGCTGCAATAAAAAAGGCGCAATGTGTTCAATTTTGAAGTTAATGAAAGGTTATTGCATATATGCATACGACAACAGCAGGCAGGATGAATATCCTGGGGTTTGGTCCTTTTTCAAAGACAGTTTTTAAATGTACTTGAGAGTTTATATGACTGCTTGGACATAATGGAAGGCATTGTGTAAGGTTTGGCGGAACTGTCCATAATGAAAGACCTAAATGTTCCCTGCTTAGATTGTTTACATTCTAACAATAGATGTACTTTGTTTTGTAAGAGCTTTTATGGACTGTATGGGAGTATGTATATTAAACACTCTTCTGGGATACATTGTGGCCAAATGACATGCTGGGTAGTCATTCTCTAAACTGCTGAGCTGTGATAGATTAGCCAGGGTAGAGCAAAGAGACCAGCCTTGAACTGCAGCAAAGGATCCGGTCAGAATTTCCCTGTATTCGGTTCCCGTTGTAGATAGCATGGTTGCTCTGCATGTAGCTCTGTTAATTTATACCTCCAGGACTGAAGGTTTGATTGTCCACACCATGCTGAAACACAAGGATGTTCTTAAGTGTCCTTGGCATTAGGGTACTCTACGCCAAAGGTCAAGGATGAACATTATAACTGTGTCATCTGATTTAAGTCTGAACAGACCATATAAAAAGCCTCAATTGTCACGGCAACTACTAAGAATTGTGGCCATAAGACAGTTGGTGCATGTCATGGAAGTAACCAAAAGGGCGCTTTTCCACTGCAAAAGGTATCGAACTTTTGGAACTAAAAAAAGGTGCTGCCTCTCCTTCATTAATTTTTGGTCCAGTACCAGCTGGGGTACCCGTTTGGTACTTTGGAACAGGACTTGCAGGTATGTTTATTGTCGATTGGTTATGCGAACCGCTTGCCTGGAAAACACAAAATACAACTGACATCTTGAAAAAATCATGGTTACGAACTCAGAAAACAATAATAAACTAAGTAAAAACAAATTAATAATGGATGTGTGGACAAATGAGTCCCAAGCTTTCATCACGATCTGGCTGGAAGAATAGATTCTAGGTCTGGATGGCATGACAAGAAAAGGTTTTTGCTATATGGTTCGAAGGACTGGATATTCTGCACAGGTATCAGTTTTTCACACCAGTGGAAAATAAATACAAGAAGTACTGTTGACTTTGGCACTGTTTTGAAGTACCAAAACTTTGATGCCTGTTGCAGTAGAAAAGCACCTTAGGACAACTGTTAGGGAATCTGTCAAGATGAAGAAGCAGGCCTTCAGGGAAACGCTTTTGTGGGTGGGGGGGAGGGGGGATTGCTAAAAGGTACCGACAGGCCAGAAAGGCTGTTGTGGAGGTGAAAGCTCATGCAAGAGAGGAGTTTGAACAGGCCAAGGAAAGAGACAGGCCTCAGCATGGTAAAGTGCTGAGCACACAGGAATTCCTTAACATTGTATACAAGCTGCTGAAATGAGCTTTTACCACAGGGCTGCTGTGCTGGATTCCCCAGCACAGGGTGGTGAGTTTGGATATACAAAGGGACCCCATATAAGAACCACTTGTCCTACTGATTGAGAGGAACCAGCTGAGGTGGTTCAGGCGTCTAAGGATGCTGCCAAGGGCTGAAGCACAGGACACGCTGGATGGATTATATTACCCGGCGGACTTGGGAATGGCTAGGAATCCCCCACATGACCTGGAGCCCGTGGCCACGGCATAAGAGTTCCAACCTGACCTCCTCAGCAGGCCGCACCCCGCGCCTTGCCAGGAATAGCTGGCAGGAATTAGATGCGGTGTAACTGAAAGAAGGGAATGAAGTGAAGTTTGCATTTTACCACTGGAAACCAGTAAAATATTGAGCTTCACCGCATGCTGTTCAAGGCTTATTTTTAAAACCCTTTGTGCACATTATGACAATGAGACGCTTCAATGTCAATAAGATATGCAAAACATAACAGCGGTGTAAGGCAAAGTTTGTATTCATTTCAGTAAGTTTAAAGTAAGCATAATCATAGGAATTAAAATGCATACTTTACAGCAAAAGTCAGTAATAAAATCTTATATTCATTTCTAATATGTAAGTACTCAATGCATGATAAATTACCTGATGTGGTAAAAAAAAAAGAGGACATGATTCCAAAAAGATTTTTTTAAAAATTGGGGGGTAACCAATAATTACCCAATAACCATTGAACATATCCTACCAAGTTCAGAATCACTGAGAAACTTCTTCGTTTTTGGAAGAAAATCACATTTTTTTTAATTGATCAGAAATAGTCTAGGCATTGTTAATCTTGTAAATGACTATTATCAGCTGATTTTTCAATAAAATACATATATAGGTATACAAAGGCCTATTTTCACACTTCTGTGTTCCAATGGCGCATTGTGTTAGCAAATCCTAAGCAATATTAAAAAGACCAATTTTTCCATTACAAAATCCTTGTGAAATTAAGTTAGCACAGCTGAAAACTGGTGGGCTGTTTAATGAAGCAATAAAACCGGCCTTCTTTGGGCTGCTTGAGTATCTGGCGCATCAGCATTTGTGGGTTAGATTACGGTCTCAAAATGGCCAGAAAGAAAAAGCTCTCTTTAGAAATGTGTCAGTCTCTTGTTGTTTTGAGAAATGAAAGCAATTCCATTTGAGACACTGCTAAGGAACTTAAGATATCTTACAAAGGTGCACGTTACTGCCTTCACAGAACAGTGTAAACTGGCTCTAAACAGGATAGAAAGAGAACTGTGAGACCCTGGTGCACAACTTTGCAGGACAATAAAAATATCACAATTTCTAGTTTGAGAATCTGATGCGTTGCAGGCCCTCAGCTGGCAGCTTTATTAAACAGAACCCACTAAACACCCACTAAACACCAGTGTCATCTTCAACAGTGAAACGGCGACTCCACAGTGCTGACCTTCTAGGCAAAGTTTCAAAGAAAAAGTCATATCTGAGACTGGCCAATAAAAGGAAAAGATTAAAATGGGCAAAAGAACAGGACTTTGGATGAAGAATGACTGGGGGGAAAAGTCCTATGGACAGGTAAATCTCATTTTGAGGTATCTGGATCGCAAAGAACAATACTTGTGAGTCGCAGAACAAATGAAAATATGCTGAGGAAGTGCTTGATGATATCTTTCAAGCAGGGTGGAGGAGATGTGATGGTCTGAGGATGCTGTGGTTCTGGTAAATCTCAAAATTTTGTACAGGGTAAATACCATGACCTACCCTGGAGACGGCAGCTGATTTGAGCCAGTTTCATCCTACAACAGGACAAAGACCCAAAGCACTGCTCCAAATAATGCAAGAAATAGTCAGCTGGCATTCTATCTGTGATGGACTGGCCAGCTCAGTCACCGGACTGCAACCCTACTGAGAAGTTGTGAGAGGAGCTTTACCATATGGCATTAAAAGTGCCGGTCCAACTTTTGGGAGGTGCTTCAGGAAACATGGAGTGAAATCTTTCCAGATTATCTCAACAAATACACAGTAGGAATGGTCTACAAGGTCTGCGAGGCTTTGACTGCTGCAGATGGAGGATTCGTTGATTATTTCAAGCAAAAATCATTATTTCTAATCCAATATGCAACTTAATGCCGCCAGAGCAAGGCTCCAAGTTCTCTGCAACCCTGTACTGAATATCAATTTATGGGTGATGGATGGATAACACAATATGTAAACTTATTTTTAACATGACAGTTAACCAGGGTTGAAAACTGAGAAGTTCAAGCTAAACTGAAGTCATTAGGTTGAACAAATGAAACACGATCAATTTTTACATTATGATTAAAAAAAAAAAAATCTCACCATATATGTAAATTCTCTGAAAGTCTCCACAAACTTTGTTAAAAAAAAAAAAACTAAGTGCAGAAATTACAAAAGCATTCATAATGGAACTAAACTCATAACACCTGTCACTTGTGGCAGGCAAACACCTCTTCATTGAAGTTCAGATGCCTTGATTCACCATGTTTCAGAAGAAAAAATATGTCTTCATCTAGCCCGTATTTCTCCATGGCTTCTTTGAGCCGCACAGGAGGGTCTAGATAATGCTGTAAAAGAAAAGTTTTTCTTTTAAATCCACAAAACTTACAGTTATTACACCAGTTATTTTTTTAGGAGACAGCAGGGTGGTGTATGAAAGGGATTTCGAAATGCTGCAGGGTGGAGCCGGTACACTGTCTAAAGCTGTCCCGTAAAAAAAATAGGCAAACTGCTCCTTTCAAGTCAGGTACAGTATTGCCTGGATACTGCCTGTTCAGAAATCCAGACCTTACCTCAGTCTTCTGTTGTGCAGTAGGAAAATATTCAACTTTGTGAATATTGAATGTTCAAATTCGTGAATAGTGAAATATAAAATGACTTTTTACACACTCAAGGCTGATTAAGCACAGAACCTTTGTTGTTTTATGTTGCCTTTATGAAACTGTCCTGATGATTGACAGTTACAGGTAAGGAAATAAGGCATGATTTATTCTTTTTAAGTCATAACTCTTTTGACAAAAACAAATGCAATAAAATATTTCAAAAGAATTTAAACCCTGGAGGAAATTTCCTGTTATACTCAAATGAATTAACTTAAGCTGAATTTTTACAGTTAATAAACCGATAAGAGCACTTTATTAAAATATGCAATTTGTTACTGATAATAGCTAGAATTTTTTCGAATGACGGATCATCAGCTGAACTTCTCCATGACTGAGCTTCTCATCCTGCCTACCAGTCCTGACACACCATAAAATTGCTGTATAGCTCAGATCTATTACATGCTCCATCAAAGTCTGTCAAGGATCTAGAAGTAATGATAGACAACCAGTCCTCCTCTGCCTGCCACACGGCATCCCAGTTTTATAGACTGACTCTGTAAGACCAGGTATTTGCTAGAATATGCAGCTTGGCTTCGAGTCCAGGCACATGTCACCTCATGTCTAGACTACGGCACCTCACTGACAAGGCTAGCAACTTGTCCTGTCATAATCAACTGGCCAAAATGCTCTCATGGTACATCCCTCCTTTGGCTCCCTATAGATGATTGTAAGTTAATGTCCTTGGTGCTGGCCTTCAGAATCAATTCCCTGATCAAAGAATAGAGCACAATAAGCAACTGCTCTGTTCCTGGTTGTGCTTCCTGAGATCTTTCCAGCCAGCTGCCATCAGACTCTACAAGGAGTCACTCTCCCAACATCAATTACCTAACCATAAGCTGTTATTGCACATTTTCTGCCCATGTTTTTACCAAATGCACTTTCAGTTATTTGTCTTTTCTTATAACTTGAATCAATTTATATTGTACCTATTATGGTCTACAATGGGACAAATCTCCATCAAGTCACTCATCAAGACCTACATCCCATCTTGCCGTCATTGTTCAGCAAGCCAACACCTCCTGAAGATCCCTCAACCATTTCAGAAGTCTTACTCCAGATGTTTCTTGTGTGTCATTCCTCGACAGTGGAACAATCCACCCAACTACATCTAGTCCTCAGCATCCCTCTAAACCTTTCAGATATGCCTCAAGACCCATCTGTACTGATTACAGCCTGGGAGAAGCTCCAGTTTCTCTGTGACCCTATACTGAATAAGTAGTAGGAAGATGAATGCATGAATATCACTGAGCATTTTACCTCATGGGCCAAAGCAAAGGTGCCCCAGTGGATGGCAAGGGACTGCTTTGCTTGTAGGTCGATGTGGATCCGCACAGCCTCATCTGGGTCCACGTGCTGTGACCTCATGACATCCCTGGGGTGAGGAGAAACAACAGCTAAGACAAACAGTTGGCTGCTTCCATGCCATAACCTAAAAATACCTCACCATGTACCTGGGCAAGTATGCACCAATGGGGATTGCGGCCAGGTCAAAAGGTCCAAAGCGCCTGCCGATCTCCTGGAAGCCAGAGCAGTAGCCGGTGTCCCCAGCAAAGAAGAAGCGGTTGTGGGGCCCCAGGACAGCCCAGCTGCCCCACAGCACCCTATTGTCATCCATCGGCGTACGCTTGCACCAGTGCTGAGAGGGTGTGAAGACGAAGGTGACATCGTCGTGACCTGGCACACAGTTCTCCTCCCACCAATCGAGCTCGATGACGTTCTCGCAGCCACAGCTCTGCATCCAGTTCATCAAGCCCAGAGGCACAAACCAGCGCAGGTCACCGCCAAAGCGGTGATTCAGGGCAGTCACTGAGCCGAGATCCAGGTGGTCATAGTGTGTATGGCTGATGAGAACGGCGTGGACCTGGGGCAGCTGGGCCACAGTGCACGGCGGGTCCCGGAACCTCTTAGGTCCTGCGAACTGCACTGGTGATGCCCGCTGGCTGAACACTGGGTCCGTCAGTATCACCAGATTATCCATCTCCACCAGCACAGAGGCATGACCCAACCAGGTGACCCTCAACTCTGTATTAGTCCGGCCAGCTTTCTCGGGGTTCCGGATGAAATAGGGTTCCATTATGGGCAGCTCCTGATCCAACTCCTGAATATCAAACAGACCCGCATCAGTTTCTACATGTTAGGGACCATTTGAGACAACGTACCTATAGTGTCTATAAGTAGTTGACGGTGATTTTTAAAACAGGGGTAGCACAGTGTCTACAGTTGGCAGTAAAACCAAACATCTTTTATTTTAGTCAGTCAGCTACTTTTATAAATTCTGCTCTCCCTTCTATTTACAAGAAATGATCTGACCATTCTGAACACACACAGTTTAGTTAGCAAGCAACTACTAAATCAGTCTCCTAAAAAAATATCGCTAAACTTTCCTGAAAATTAGACAAACAAACTCAAAACTCAAAGATAACTTTATTTACAATATTTGCATATGGCAATGGGGAAAGACGACATGCGAAACAAACTGTCACTCTGGGTCACAACAAAATGCTTCTGTGTGCCTGCAATTGATAAAATCAATAAATACTCTGAGCAAACACCGCCAACACTATGTTGCCAGCATTAATGCTAGTTTATCCTGTCTTCTTGTAACGTCTCCAAATCACCATGCAGAGACACCTGGCTTCCAGACTGGTCTGAAATACCTGACTGTGAGTCTCTGTCCAGTCAATGTTGCCTAAGCAAAATCTATGTAGGAAGCTCTCATGGACTCCCAGTGAAGCCCGGTGTCCATGCCGGCTCCCAAAACACGCAATCGAAGCATATTCAACTAATACGTTTCCGTCTATTCTTCATTTAGGCCAAGCATACACATGAATGTCTCATAGACTTATAGTGAAGCACAGTGTCAATGGGTGTATATGAGCTGTATTTCTCCTAGCTTAAAAAAGAGCAGTCTCCCATGAAACCGTCTGCACTAAGTAAGACAGGACTTTGCAAGATAAGACTTTAAACTGCAAAATAAAATGAGTGCACATTGATACATTGAGGAATTCAATTCTTTTGGAAATTTTATGGGAGTAGCCATGCGATCTCTTGTGGTGACTGTATTAGCGATTATTGCTTTAAATCATTTGCTTTTAGATATAAGGCAACTGGTATATGATAGTAATGTGTTATAAGGTATTGCGTTTTTCCCAAAATGTAATTCATTTCCAGATTATATGTTTGTGTTTTTCTACTGATATCTACACTCGTCACTGATCAAACAAACATGGGAGGGAAAAAAAATCTACCAAATCATGTCTACATGTAGACATCAAGGCCAAAGAACTCTAAAGTTATATTAATATATTACTCTCAGAAGGTACTTGCTCAACAGGCTTGTTACCAGGATAGTATTTATGGAATGGAAAGCATTCTGTGAGCTTAAAATAAGACCTTGAAACCAGAGGACAGGAAATGTCACAAGCATGTAACTGCCATGATACAAATGGCCAAGAACAAGCATCAGCAAGTTACTTTAAGAGCTGGAACGTTCCATGTGGTGATAACTGCACCACAGGATTCTGACAAGCACAACAACTGAAGGGCTTTTGGAGGCAAACGCTTTTTAACAGAACACAGAACACCAGAAAGACTGTCATAAAGCTGCCGTAAAAGGACTGAGATGAATTTTCCAGGGTATCTGAAGGTTAATAATAGAAGAATGTAGGCCTAATGTTGTTCATCAAAACAAAGCTATAGCAATGAGTGAACTGAGTTCTGTAAACATGAGGGAAAAAAAAAAGACCTGACCTCTTTAGTGTGAGGAATATTGCTGTTGTTTTTGTCCAACACTAAAAATCGAAGAAGGGTGGAGTAAGAGGGGAACTTCCAGGTGGGCCAAGGGTTGACAAAGCGACCATGCTTGTCCCTCCTGGACTTTGTGACGTCCTCCTCCAGCCGATAGTCCAGACGGAAACATTTGCGCGAGGATTGCGACGAGCTGCTCATCCTGGGTTCCTCTGTACGTTCGCTCCTGTCCGCCAATGAACTGTCCTCCTCCAAAAGGCTCTGCTCCTCCTTCTCCTTCGCCTCCATGAGATCAGCTGGTGCTCTGATGGAAGAAAGAAGAATTCCTTACTTATGTCTGTCTGAGAGTTACCTTCTCAACCATGCATGCACCACTTGCCCCACAATGTTTTTGAGTGACTGACATTCAAAAATCATTTCTTTTTATAATAAGCTTCCCTTAATTATATGAATAGAACAAATAGTACCATACACGGCATTCATTATAAACAGCATAAGCTGATAATAATGAACAACATGGACTAGAATACAGCTTCCGCTTTTAAAAGCCCTGTAGCAGATAGACAAATGCACAATATTCATATGATAGGTAAACAATTATACTGCAAAAATGCAAACAGAACACTTTTAAAACATCTTTTAACCTTCAGCGAATTCCTTCTATACATCTCATCAGCCAACAACCACATTAATCTCCTCTTTAATTTGATTTTTGCTAAAATTATCCTAACATGTTTACTGAGCTGTTAGTGCACCATAAACTAAGTTGTGATTTTGATTTGCAAATGGAGTTATATAAGGGCCAACGTCACTTGCACGATTCCCGCAGGAAGAAAATATAAGCAACCAGGCAGTCCTGTGAGTAAAGGAAATATGAAGAATTGTTTGTGTCTCTAGTGAGGTTAACGACACCGATACCATTTCCATTTAATCAGTTACTGTGTGGGACCTACGAATTTATCAGGCAGACGATTCACTGTACAGACATCAGTGTCGCCATGACAACACACCTCCATAGACTAATCACAAAATGCAGTAGCCCGCATGCATTTTATAAAGACTGAGAGTGGTAATAACAGAATTTGCTGAAAAATCCATCAGAAGAACCTCTTGTGGAGAGGCAGGTCAGTGGAACAAGGGCAGAGCCTTGTTCATCGCTGAACGGAAGGCGAGTCAGAAACTGAGGCAGAAATATCAGTGAGGTTTGAATATCTTGTACTATTCAGTCTTATACATAATTGTATAAGAATAGATGATGTAATTGAGAATGTTAATCATGTATCACAAATGCGCTGTGAAAAAAAATTGAAAACCACGTGTGAACATTTCATTTTGCTACAGTGTCAGAGTAACAAAGGCAAAACCAGACGAGAGAACTTGTAGTTATAAAACTTCATATTTGCAAATTCTAATTTAGTTTTAGGAATGAGAAGCATGCAGTACTAACAGATATCCCGTATTAGTCACCATTTGTTTACACTTAGCTAAGTTACTTCCAAAGAGCCCCAAACATAACGATCACCATTATGGTGAATGCGTCGCAAAAATGTCAACCAATATACTCAATATAGTAAAATAACATCTGGAAAAGTACATAAGGAACCCTTAAATTACTTTACTAAAAGAATTAGTTTGAGAAGGGCTATCTCTGAGCCTCAGCGATACAAGGTATCAAAAACAATGGCCACCAGTATCACCTATGATTTCGCAAGAAGAATGGTGCAGTTCATAGAGCAAAAGAAGTGAAACATTTACACTAAAACTAAAAAATGTGGCGTTATAAACATTGTGGCTTTTGTGATAATAATGAATAAAATACTTCGAAACAAATTTACAAGTTTCAATAGTCAAATGAAATCGAAACTGAGAATTCAAAAGCAACTATTTACAACTACTTCCTGATCACCGGAATTTGTACGATAGCCTACCTTGCGGTCGTGTGAAGATAAGCACTCGTTAGAGTGTTACTCGCAACGCACAGACTGAAATCTGAAAATACAAGTTTTTTTCTTTTGGACCAGTAACAAAGTAGCGAGCGGCTGCCGCGGCCGCCACCTCCCCCTAATGAGAACACGTGACCGCGCCTCAATAGGGCACTTAATTCAGCGTGAAATTAATTTCAGTAAAGCGTTTACCTAGATCTTAACTGTGCTCAACATTTAACGCTTATACGGCAGGCACCAGCCCATATGTATACGTGATCATTTTAGTCTGGTGACGGGACATACCTCTTCTTATCTTTGCAGTCTATGCTGCATATACTAAAACTGAAAAACTTTTAAGAATTGGTAGAGACTAGGTTTTTTGGTGCAGACTAACCTTTATTGCATATGTAGCCTTGTTAAATGGTTAAATTATATTATAATGAATAATATTATATTCAATATAATGAAAGCTGGTTTGTCTAAGATCGTACTGCTTGCATCGTCACCTTTCCTGAATACGATTCTTGTTCGCTTTAATTTCCCGAACAGATGAAGCATCGCGCCTGTTCTTCCACGCTGACAAATACCACATTTTGCGAGACACGCAGGACACCACTGAAGATCGGAGATCCAGTAACTCAAATTTGCAAGTCAGCTTCAGCATGATTTCATCTTACTTACGGTATTTCATAACAAAACCTAAGGAAACTGACTTGTTTACCCGATGCACATTTTCCTGTTTTAGTTTGAAACACACTCAAAAATTGTGAGCTACTTCCTTATTCTGACACCCTTGTGACATACAAATTACATAATACCGATTGTAGCCATATTGGTAGAGTGAAATGCGCAATGTATTAATGACACAGCCCGCATATCCACTTTGAACTATTGCTAAAATTTCTACATTTATTGCGAATTCTGTTTTTTTCTAAGATAAACAGACCTCCAACGTGCAATAACAAAATAGCTCTTCTATATTGTGTTTTAAATAAAGATATGCTTTTGTAATATATGCTTTTTAACGTACCTTGCAGCGATGTTCTCGGGAAAGTACTCTGTCCAAAGAAATCGACTGTATTTGCAAATTTATTCCAAACCCATAGTGGTAAAATACAAAGAGAATTATAAGCATTTGTTTAGCACGCTTAGCCGAAACAGAAAGCACAGTGCAAGCCAAATATTCTCTTGCCTGTAAATATATTTAAAGCTTACTCTCAATAAGCACAATTATGCAACTAAAAGGGGTTAAGGATTTGATTTCATTCTTAGTTTGCTGTTAAGGATGTGCGTTATTATTATGCACAGTGGGTTGTACTGTCCTCTTACGTCAGGAAAGGGAATTTCGATCATGCGCAAATGACACCAGAAAATTGGTGGGATCTAAGCTGTGCTCAAACGTAACTTATTAGTTTGTGGAAAATATTAAGAACTTTTATGTATGCGGGGAAACACAGCTAAGTTAAAACCCAAAGGTTACCTTTTCCATAAATAGCATGCATAGCACTTGTAATACTACTCTGAAAATACCTGTTGCTAATGCGCAGGCTTTTATAGCAGTCTTTCTTCTACCCCAAGGAAGGTTCTCCATCTTTTATTTCATAGTCCCAATTATTATATAATATGCGGTAAAACGTTTCAGCGACTCGATCATCCGGGTCTTCATCGTAGCACGTGGGTTTGTTTTGGTCATATTCAGCGGGCGATTCGCCTTTTCAGAGAGAGCTAAAGTTACGAGGTTGATGTATTATTTAACTGGAGCTTTGAATTCGCGTATGTAATGGTTTATTGCCAATTATTTTTAATATTATTTGTATTATCTCTGATAATGATTTTAGACGGATAAACACAAATGGATGAGGATACATATGGTAGGCTTGAAATAAACCATCTTCAAATGAACTAAATTTATTTGTTTGATGAAAATTATTTTAGTCACTTAGCATTTCCTGTGAAGCTGGTGTTGAACTCATGTATCCGTTTACTTTGCCTTTTACGTAACTGAACGTACAGATCACAGAGAATGAGGAAACTATTATTTTAAAAGTCATAAAACAAACAAGGGCGTTGATTTATGGTTATCAATTAAATCACTGACAATGAGTACATTATTTCTTTATATTTTCAGGAAACTCAACAAGTGGAGTTGTTCTTTTATACACGTGCCGGACCAGCCAACGGAAAGACATGCTAAAGCAGGGTCCCACAATCCCGGTCCAGGAGGGCCAGAACACACTTTGTAGATTTTCCTGTTCAAACACACCCAATGAACCTGCTAATTAGCTGGTTATAATGTGTTTGAGTAGGGAAATCTGCAACCCTGTGCTAAAGGCTGCCTGAACTTATTGCTTTTTAAGTAGTGATGGAAGT
>JAAGVU020000061.1:24334148-24374379 GCA_011763525.2 Mormyrus iriodes
AGCAGATATGAATCGCTCAAATCATGTGATCACTTTTTGATTTTTGATCCCACAACTTGGCCTCTTGATATGAAAGACCTCCACAGTTTTGGCAACGCAATACTTAGTAAGATCCTTGAGACACATGAGGCCAGCGTGTCAGTTGACAGAGTCTCCACTTTAAGAGAGTGGATGCGTTTAAAGCAAGCAGGAAAACGTTTGGCAGCCTCCTCTGTGCATGACCTGGTGAATGTAGTCAAGACAAGCAATCCAGGCAGTTACTCCAACATTCAGAAAGTCCTTCTGTTGTCCCTTACACTGCCCTTGAGCAGTGCTGCATGTGAGAGGGGATTTTCATATCTGAATATAATAAAAAACAAGTACAGATCCCGCCTGTCAGAATCTCACCTCTCATCTCTAATGCACATCCTGCTGTCTAAGTTCACAACAGAGACCTTTGACCCAAAGCCAGCTGTTGAATTGTGGATGCAAACAGTTAATCGCTGGCTGAACCAGGGAGAAAGGAGCAGGCCTAGTACATCTGCGTCTTCTACTGTTTTTGAAATAGAGGAAGACAGTCAGGAGGCGAGTGAGGATGATGATGATGACATAACTTTCACTGCTTTTAAATAGCAGTAACTGTTGTCAGTGCTTAAAAAGCTGTCATTTCATTTGGTTTTAAGTGTTTGAAAAGCAGTCATTTAATTAGAAAGCTACATACTATGGGGCTTTAAAGAACAGATATTTTGTTGTACTGGTTTTATTCATTCTCAGTTGAAATTAAAGTACATGTGATGTCAGGTTATCCATGTATCCCTCTATTGTGTTCATCCTGTGAGGTGGGTCATGGAAAAAAATTATTTAAAAAAAGTGAGGACCAAGCAACAAGCCCAGGTTCTCCCCTGAGAACAAGACCAAATATGTTATGTGCACCCCTGTGTGTGTGTGTGTGTGTGTGTGTGTGTGTATATATATATATATATATTTCTTTTTAGTCAAAGTTTTTACATTAGCGATCATAATTAGAAAACAAGTGACATTATGTGATTTACAAAGTTACTGCTTATCCGAATTCGCAATAATCTATGAATTGAAGAGATGTATTTTTTTTTATCGTATTTCTCAATGAAAAGTCTCTCACATCACAAAATAAAAGGTTGAAGCTCCTCAGTCAGTGCTAACAGAACCCAGACATGTGCTCTTGTTCATGGGAATTTTCACTAGTTTTTTGGATCTATTAACGACTGTCGGATTATCGTATCGTTATAATAAGAATAGCTTCGTGACTCAGACACTCCAGTCAGTAACTCTGGTTCTTTTTATTCTTCTTGCAAAGCTCTAAAGCTATATTTTGTTTATACCTATATATATTTGAAAAGTAGACTATTTAAGGTGTGTAGGAGTGTTTTTATGTTTCTACGACAAAAATTCAAGGAGTTTTCCACCTCTTTGAGTCAGTATGTAAAGTAATCAAGTTTTAGAAGCTCGTATAAAAAAGCCTAAAATGATGAAATTTAACAAAATCCAATAGCAATTTAATGACGTCTCCCAAAACCACCAAGTAATTGACACCAGTCAAACTGGCAATCCACCGCAAAAGACTGTATTTAAGATTTATTTCACAGATGTACTTCACAATCCAGCATTTGCACTGTACATTTTTTTGGAAAAAAACGTTGTGTGTACTTAACCATTCTTCTTGTATAAAAATAATTCCAAAAATTATTACTCCAAAAGTAAGCATGCATAGTGGAACAATGCAGTAACTGAAAATATGGCGAAACGTTTAATGGAACTTCACTGCCAAGTTGATTCCGTCACATACTTTGGTACATCAAAATAATTTCAGTGCTATAGTTTGTGTCTTCTCCACAAATGATTATCCATTAATCAACATTACAACAATCAAATTCGTTCAAGTAATTATAAATATATTTTGAACTTCCATTTCATACCCTTATTTCATTATTCATATAAATTCTGTATTAGTAGGATTTATAGCAATGTTAAAATATATCATTATAATTATAAAGACCACTACCTGACATAGGGTTTGATGACACAATAACAATATAGTGTTTTTACAGTGTAATTGGGGTAATGTCAGTGCCCCACAGGGAAATCATAAGAAATTAAACTCACTTTACTTCTGTAAAAATAAGGCACTAGCTATGATACATTCAAACACAGTACTGAAATACTCAACATACAGTGTCCACACACAGTTTCAACAAATAAAACAGAAAATGAAAGCAAGTAACATTGGCCCTGTCACACCCAATTTTCAAAGGCTCCAGAGCACCATTAACAGTACAGTATGTGCTGATCTAGGGGTTGCACAGTGGCTAAGTAGGTAACACTGGCCTTACACTTCCAGGTTTGTGGATTTAATTCCTCTCTCCAGTGCTGTATATGTGGTATTTACATGTTCTCCACATATTTGTATGGGTCTCCTCTCACAGTTCAAAAGACAGGTAGTACTCAACTGGTTGGTTGAAACAAAAACTTGGTCTGGATTTGTACTTTCTGAACCTGAACTTTCCACCTCTGTGTGTATGTCGCATGATGGATTAATATCCTGTGCAGGATGTCCTCTGTCTCATACCCTACACTTTAAGGGATAAGCTCTCAACTCACCGCAATCATGAACTGGATAAGAAGTGAGGGAAGACAGGTGGATGTGATTAAGGTACAACGTCACCTGTAGGTTCTGGATGAATTATAACCACAAAGTTCTATATAGGTTACTTAAAACCACTGAGTACTTACAGGCAGTCCCCAGGTTATGAGTTCCATTCCCTAAGCCTGTCTTTACGTCGAATTTTAGGTAAGTTGGAAAAAT
Organism: Mormyrus iriodes; assembly: GCA_011763525.2. Lineage (NCBI taxonomy): Eukaryota > Metazoa > Chordata > Actinopteri > Osteoglossiformes > Mormyridae > Mormyrus > Mormyrus iriodes. Next base: position 24,336,970 of record JAAGVU020000061.1, read on the forward strand.
AATAATACAGTATATAATAATAAATATACAGTAATAATGAAAGAAATTACATACCGTATGTACTGTATTGTACATGAAGCCAACGCACCACTGAAGCCGTGCAATGTTTTGACGAATGTTACACAGTTGTTGTGCATTTGTTATTAAAAGTCATTGTATTTAACCTGAACTTTTTTATATAATAGGCTTCACAGCAGTGCATTCGTAAGTACGAGTTGTGCGTAAATTGGATATTTTTAACCTGGGGACTGCCTGTACAGTGCTGCCTCTAGATTAAAATTAGTAAAATGATCCATTTCATTAAGTATTTCCCTTGGCCCGGCTCATCTCTGAATGATTCCTCCCTCATTTCTTCATTTTCACATTGTATGTTGCATTGTCATCATCCCCCTCCCACCCCACAGAAATAGAAACAGTCTCCCCATATCATAAAGCTTAAAAGATGCTTAAAAAAACATGCGTGTTAACGTTTCAGTGCTTCTCTGCTTTTTTCTCCCCAAAAATCTCTCTTTTCCTTACTTCTTCTTCCATAAAGTGACAAGAGGTATAGAAGGTACCTGAGCTACACAGAAACACAAAACCAAATAGACACCGTAGAAGATGTACAGCTATGACAAGCTGACGAAGTGCTGTGAAGGATGCTGGGGCCTAACACGGTTCTGGCAATGGAGCATGGCATCGTGGATGGATGGGAACAAGAGGTCAGGGGTCATAGGTCCCTCAAAGAACTGCAGACGCTTGAGCTCAGCCAGTATGGTACCTGCGGGGGGAGGGGGGGGATGACAACAATGAATCACGAATCGATAACTTCCAAACAACTTCATTATCTCATCACTGAAAGAACACAAACATTACCATCTGTTTACACAGAGCATAAGTTATTATAGTAACAACAGTTATATACTCACTGCTGCATCCTGCCAGGAAAATCTTTATGCCAATCTCCCCATACTCTTTAATCACCTACAGAAACAAACCAAGAGTCGTGAGGGTGACACTGCTCACACCAAAAGAAAGCAAGAGATAAAGGCATCTGGCTACGAGTTTCCTACTCACAGATTTTATGGCTTTGGCTCCAACAGAGTCAATGAAGTTGACTGGGGTGAAGTCAAGGATGATGGAATGGATGGTACTGTGTGGTTCTAACAGGTTCTGGGAGTCATCGGGGTCTGACTCTGATAGGGGCTCCATTACCAGAACTTTGTCCTGAGAATTTGATGGTGAGTCTATCTCACTCACCACTGTCTGAGTAACACCCTGTTCCATATCCTGTATAGAAATACAGGCACAGTAAACCATGCTGCCACATCTCATATATGCATCTATAAGAGTGAAGCCCCTCCCTACTTTTAGCATACACCCAATGAAAACTGTCCAAACCTGCACATGCTTTATCAAGCTTTCATTATACACCTTAATTTCCCCCTTAAGCCATAAAGTAAGTTGTCAATCAAGTTTAAATATAGTAGATATTTCCTTTCTTGATTCAGACATAATGCTTGAGTTTCAGCCCAGTAGCCTCACCAGTTTAACTAATGCCTCTCGTTTCACAGGGGCTGCCTGGACCTCTCCTTCCTTTACCCACGTTTCTTTGCTTTGCTTTGCTTTTTTCTGGCGCGATGCCTGTGCAGCCAGCAGCAGCGCTGGGTTTACTCCGGTCTGAGGGAGCACAAGTGGGATGTCAGCATACACCACAGGACATCATGTGACTCAATTTAAATGTGCATGGAGGGTATGTTTTATCCCCTGTGACTTTTTCCACTGACAAAAGGTCAATGTACACCAGCATTTTATTACAAACAGTGGGATATCACAAAAGCATTTTACCCCCAAACTGACACATCTTCCATGTTACCAGCAGGTGTCACCAGAGAGCTGGGATAAGTATTTATTTACCTTCTCTTTAAGGGCATTTACATAGAGGTCACTGTTTGCAAAGTAGATGGACATGTTGAAACGAAATATTTTAATCCCTGAGCATTCACTGGCCTAGAATGGAAAAAATGGCACAGGCGACGACAAAACAATGAGTAAATCAGTTTTGAAGGATCTTACTAGGTAATCAAATATATTTTAAGAGCTTTTTCCCATACAAAAGCAAAACAAAAGACAAAAAAATACACAAAAAACTGAAAGGCCCGACCTCTTCATACTCTTCAACATCACAGTATAATCCTGTATCTGGAATCTCCCCTAGAATCATTTTCTTTGGACTGTAGAGTAAAATAAAATACAATAATAATCACTGAGAAGGAAATTTTACAAATAATTTAAGTAATATAATAATTAAAAATGACCATTATAATAATTCCAACAAATGTGTCGTTATATTTAGTGGACCTTTTCATTCAGAACTGGATCAATTCATCAAACAATTCAGCTAATTTCGAAGCATTAAACATTTTTCAACTGAAATTTTTGGATGCATGGCTATGGTTACATTCACTTAAGCAGTTGGTTATTCGGCAAGTATTTTTGTTTGTTGACAGTTGCATTTAATTGCTAATCTGGAATGTAGAATTACGATAAACAGTTAACAGCTAAACATTGTTTTAAATCACTAAAAAGGCCTTCATACATATGCACAGATCATACAGTACATCAGATTTAATGTCACACACATTATCCATGTACTGTGTATATTGTAGAGATAATTATAATTTTCAAATGTCACAGCACTGTATCTATGCTGTGTAGAGGACAGTGACGATTACAATGTTCCAGAGCCTCACGCCCATGTACCTCTGTGTTCTGTAGATGACCGTGAGGATCGCAAACCCAAGGGCTACCAACAACCCATAATCGAGCCCCAGCAGAACGGAGGCGATGAAAGCCACCACCCAAATGGCCTAAAAGAGAGAAGCAGAGTGTTTAGTCTGACTGCAACCGCACTATTTGGGTCTCTCCATGCACACATACAATATCAGCATGACGTATCAGTGGTCACAACAATCCAGGACAAAGGGAGAACTGATACTGCCTCATATTCTCCGAGCCATACATGTCACAGGCCAACACTTAAAGATATCAACCAAATTTTACACCTTCATTAATTATTCATGCTAATAATGAACTTACACAAAACAGGATCGGAACATTACGATCTGCAGAACACATAAATCACAGGTGTAAAACTCAAGGCCTTTATTTTATGCAGCCTGCGTGAACTTACCAAAAAAATAATACTGATAAGGGAGTAATCCAACCCGTTAGACTTTAGAAAATGTTTGAAAAACCCTGCTATTTTTAGTTTTTGCATTTGGGGGGGTGCTACAATCTGAAGAAATATATTATTCAGACCCACTGTCATACTTAATCTGCTGAACAAAGCATGTAGGGGCAATTAATCCATGTTCTGTAACCACTTGTCCTATACAGGGTTGCGAGGGGTCTGGAACCTATGAGCACTACGCAGGCAACATCCCAGGATGGGGCGCCAACCCATCACAAGGTGCACACACACACACACCATTCACACATATACCAGTGGACAATTTGGTAACTCCAATTAACCTCAGCATGTTTTTGGACTGTGGGGGGAAACCAGAGTACTTGGAGGAAACCTCACAACGACACAAGAAGAACATGCAAACTCCACACACACTGCTCCCAGAGGTGTGAGGCAACAGTGCTACCCATTGCACCACCGTGCCACCATGGGCAACCAAAAACAAACATTAAATAAATTGCTAGAGGGACCGAAGAAACAGCAGTCTGTTGTTAATCACAGCTCATAGGGCAGTGATGTGGCTGTATAGCCTAGCTATCTCAGGGCTAATGAACCAATGATATTAAAAACTGTACACTGACGTGACTTTGTGAAGACATCCAGTTTCAAAGCTGTGCAAATCTCATGCCCGACAAGCGTCGGGCTTCTGGTAGCATAACCATAAATATGGCAGCTAAAAAGAATTTCATATCTTGGCCTGTTTTCATGCTTTATCTTCATTCATTGGGGTTATGGGGTTTATTCTCCAATACGCAAAGTCATGTCCATGATAGACATTGAATACATCACATGTTTCCGGGTGGATCACAATGGGCAATATTTCTGCGCTGACTTTGAACCAATACAAGATGCAATTTGTCCCATATTTTCTTACCCATTGTTTCGTACATACACTACATCAGGGCCCCCCAACAAAACTACCTGACATTCTATGCGTAATGGTGCAAATGTGTGGGTTTTCAAAGGCAGTGACTAGGATTTGATTTGGAATGATTCATCACAGCCTATGCTGTAGCATATAAGCTTGTTTGGACTATAGTTGATTGCATTACTGTTTTATTAGCAATGCATTCTAATCTTTCAGTCCATGCTACTAGGTGTAGTAGGCTACCACCATGCTTTCATTTTCAAAATATATGGGTTTCTGTGGATTTCAATTAGGTTCACAATGTAAATTAAAGAGTCCATGTTCCACGTTTTGTTTGCTGTCAAATCATTGAAGGCATAACCCCCTTTTCTTGCTTGATAAATTCTTGCACTGCTATGCCTTCTTTTTCAGGTTATGCGTGCTGGGTTTGACCATGCTGAGGAGGGGAGAATATGCAAAACTCACAAGCGTGTGATTTTGAAGCGCTTTTTTTAACTTATGTGCCTGATGGGAAAATTGACCTCTAATACTTCCTCCAAACATGGAATCTTCTAGTGATGACTAAATGAAGCTTCATGAACAATTTTCTGCATTTTTTGACCCCACTAGGTTTGCTTTGGGGCATGCATTGAGCCCTTTTTTGAATAGTGAATAGTGAATAGTGACACCATCTAGTGGTGTCAGAAAATACAGCAAATGGTTCATGAAGCTTCCTTCGGCCATCACTAGAATCTTCTGAAACTGTCAAAGCACATAATTCATTAAAAGTAGTTAGAAGTCAGGGGTGCCCAACACGTTGATTGCGATCTACCGGTCAATCTCAAAGGCAACACGAGTCGATCGCGGAGCCCTGCCTTTCAAAATAAACTCTATCGCGCAACGTAAAAACGAATGAACCGCGAGCCACAGAATACACTACAGTACAGGTAGTGTGGGTAGATCGCATATCATTAAAAAAATAGCTGTTAGCCTATCATCCATCCCCACTGTGGCATTTGGCACTTGATTGACATACAGCACAGCCAGTCTGAGATCTCGTCTTTTGTAACACAAACATCTGTTTGAAGCTGGCAACCAGCAACTACTGTCCGGACTATGCAACACTGGCTGATTCCATTCAGTTCAAGATGTCATCGGAGTAAAGTAATGGCCAAAAATTGACAGTACAGAATTGTATTGTGCCATACATGTTCATGCTTTTGTGCAAGGTAAACAATATATATTTTCAATATAAAGTACACTTGGTATATATATATATATATATGTTTGGCATTTTTATTGTTGGTAGATCATTTTGACTTGGTCATTTTAAAAGTAGCTCGCAAGCCAAAAAAAGTGTGGGCATCCCTGTTATAGGTTATAGACTTGCTCCTGAAGAAATTAGAAATTGTTAAACAAAATACAGCCTGAATTGCCATTGTTTTAAAATATCTGAAATGTTCTTGAATTTTCCATACCTGATTCTGGCTGAGGTGCTGTCAACACCATCCCTCTCCCTTCCATCAGCCCAACCAGCCAAGGTTCAGAACCTACTCGAACCACAACCGGTGTGTTACCCGTACCATAAATTTCCCTGAGAGGGCTATAGCAGGAACACTTACAAGCTCGATCCCGCTGGTCCTCCACATGGTGGGAATGTCCCTCAGCTGCCTAAACATGCCCATGAGGTTCACCATGACAATGGCAGCCAGTGCAGTCTGCCAAAGTGGAGGAGAGGGTAAGGTACGAGATACGGATACCAGGTTACTTCCCACAGTAAATCAATAAATGTCAATAAATGGAAAACAGATACATGTAAAATTCCCCAGCATCCATTCCCCAAGTAGAACTCTGCCAATCACACCAATTTGCTTGCCCGGTAACCTCTTTATGCCTTACAGTAGGGGTTCACAACCCCCGGGCCAGTATTCCACCGGGCCGGGGAACGCTGGGGGTATTGTGGAGGGATTGGTTTATTTCCACAAATATTTTCAATAGTTTTACAACCCCCTCATGTTTGCACATTCTGTTCGCATCTGAAAAAAACAGAAATGATTAAACTTACGAAATCGCTGAACAACCCGCTGGCACGCCCCTCCTCCCCCCCCAGCAACTTTATCGGTCCGTAATATTTTTGTGTGACATGAACCGGTTCTCGGATATCTAAAGGTTGGGAACCCCTACCTTCCAGCTTATTACTTAACACATGGAAGTTTACTGAAAAGCTTTCTCAAGGGTGTGTTAACCATGTTTTATGCTGCCTGTCACCCTGAAGTATCCTGGGTAAAAAAGGTAGTTTTGTATACCGGGGGCAAACTGGTGACCTAATATATAAAACAACAGTCTGTTGAACAATTAAGAATAAACATTACAAGTGAGAACATTAATGTGATTTTAATAATGCTTTAGGTAATCCATTCCTCCTTCTTCTAACGCCTTATGCTGGTCCAAGCCCTGGCCTGAAGCCCACTATTTCGGCAATGAGGAATGAGTAAAAAGTCAAATTCAGATACTCGAACTTTCCTCTTGTTCCACGACACCTTTACAATGGACTCACCTGAGGCAATGGCTGGAAGACAAAGCCAATGGCTAATACTACTATCAGCACCACAATGGATGCCAATAGGCCAGCAATCTGGGAAGAGACACACCATTACTCACACGCACACACATGCAGAAATACAACAGCCAGGCAATCATTAAGTTAAGCAAACATTTGCTTCCCTTTTAGCACTGCAGCTGGAGGTACGGCACAGTGCAGTGATTAACTTCATCTTATCTTTATGTCTTTACAGCAGTCCGCACTAATGAGCTGCCACATTTTTTTCTGAGATAAATCTGAGAAGTCAAAATCATTAAGGAGATCTGCACATTCATTAATGTGCAAAAACAATGGGAAATTCTCTTTGTGAATCACTGACAAAAGATCTATTTGGTCGGCACACCTACAGATTGATTTACAGGTAGAATAAATTATACAATAGGTGTGGTCTGAGAAAAGTAAACAAATCGATACATCTATAGTACAATTTATAAGTAACACTAGTCTGCATGACTAATGGTGGTATGCAGTCCATGTAGACAGACGTGTGTGGGAGCAGAACTGTGGGCTCTGGCACTATTTCAGGTTACTGTTTTTAATTAGTGATTAATCCACAACTGGAGCAGTCAGGTAACTTCTTTTCCAAATAATTTCAATTAGAAGCAAGAAAGGGCACTTTTCTGTATTATAGTTCTCTATCGGAACTTGTCATTTATGTTTCATATGTTTCATATATTCCAATTAACAGTATCTAGATACGAAAAGATTTTTGGTGAGTTAATAGTTTCCACCAAGACAAGTTTGCTCATTTTTCTGTGTAATTCAGGTTTCAAGTTCCATGCAGGTAACACAAAATATTGCTAAACATATTGAGTGTATTAGAGGGGTCCATTGCTAGATGTGAATACATTTAATCTCTGGAATGACAAATATTTTCGACACATTTATAAAATGTTCTATTTAAGACAATACACAAAAGGTCAAATGACAGCCTTAGAGGAATATTGTTGGCTCAGATGTGAAGGACCTACTAGTGTGTATATGTAGGCGTTGAGGGTGTACATAACGGGGTAAGTTGTTACCTGCGTTTTCCCTCCTGTACCCTCCTGGACCAAGCTGCGGGACATGGAGGAGGTGACGGTAAAACAATGGAAGAAGGAACTGATGAAGTTGCATGTGCCCAGCGCAATCATCTCCTGCAAGAGTAGACACTGTTTTCAGAACAGGGGTGGTCTGATTGCTGATTCCAAACTCGGCCTGGGAGATGAGACCAGCTAATGTTACCTGGTTCCCATCCACAGTGTAACCATGCTTGAGGGCAAAGATCTTAGCAAGAGAAATGGACACTGAAAAAGCCACGACTGCGATGGCGATGGAATCAGTGATCATTCCAGGAAACACAGAGAAATCGGGGAGGGTGGGCGGCAGAAGCCTGTGCAGGAAAAAAATGCAGCAAATAAATTCACCAGCCTAAAAAAACAAGTCTCTCTGTACCCCTTATTTTTAGAAGAACATAATTCTTCCATAAGAAAATCAGTTTTTTTTTTTACCCCGAAGGCACTTTTCCAACAACATCCACCTCGAATTTCTCTGAAAGCTGAATCCCATATGAAATCCCAGTTGAGACAATAACCTTTTCCAGAGCAGAAAAAGAAAAACAATAATTATTTGCAAAGTGTTACATGAAACACCTCAAACAAACGAAGAACTTGGCTACATGTCGACTATGAGATTTACCACGATGAATTCTCCTGGAATGGGCACTGGCAGCTTCTGCTTGAAACGTTCATTGAGGTTTTTCACTATGAAGAGAAAGCCGATACACACCATTCCTAGAATGACGGTGGCAACATTTGTGCTGGGGACCCCCTTCAGAACGGCTATGAGGCTCTGTGTAGTGAGAGGGAGGTAAGCATTTCAGCTCAATCACAGTTAGGTACATAATTATATAATGCAGTGTTTCCCAACCCAGTCCACAGGGGCCTACAGACAGTCTACATTTTTGCTCCCACCTAGTTCCCTGCCAGATAGCCCACATTTTTGCTCCCTCTCAGCTCCTGGAGCTGAGAGGGAGCAAAAATGTGGACTGTCTGTGGGTCTCTGAGGATCGGATTGGGAAGCACTGATATGATGGGTACAATGACAGTCAGTGTCATGGTTACTGTCACAGTCACTAACATCCACTCATTGGCAAACATTCACAGGCACAACGAGGTAGGACAAGCTCACATAGAAGACAGGAGGCCATTGAGACATCCCCAGTCAGAAGAGGGAAGTTCAGATCCAAAGAGTAAAAGCCCAGACCAAGATTTTGTTTCAGCCAACCAGTTGAGTATAAAGATTCACAGTTACAGAGTACTCAACTGGTTAGTTAAAACAAGATCTTGGTCTGGACTTTTACTCTCTGGAACTGAATTACCCACTCCGGTCCCGGGTCACAGTTACGTCAGACTAATGTAAAGCTGACAGATGCAGCAGTCATGGTCTCACACCCGTCAGCGACACTCACATAGATCACAGACAGCGGGCCGCTGTAGCGTGGGGTCCGAATACCCAGCAGGTATTTCAGCTGCGACACAAAGACGTGGACTGCAGCGGCCGTGGTGAAGCCGCGCACTAGGGGCTCCGCCAAGTAAATGGCAACAAAGCCGAACTGCAGGAGGCCCAGGACCAGCTACCAAGAGCAAGGAGAGAAGCTGCTAAATTCACTACATTTTTGGTTTCACCAAAAAAAACCCAAACAACATCTATCGCAGGGCTCTTCAAATCTGGCACTCGATTCCACATCCTGACCTTGTTTTAGTTCTCCCAGGCAGTTAGTTTAATAATTACTGATTCTGACTGGCCACAGAGGCTTCACACCTGGCTCACAGGTACAGGATGGCTGGAAGTAGTGCTCAGCCATTGAGGACTGTGATTTGTATAGCCCTGATCTATCAGATCTGCACACAGACACCGGGAATTAAAAGACTCTTCAACATGCTACTTTAATGTCAACAAAATACAGAAAAATAATAAACAGAATACCAGCATCAAGAGGTGGCTCAGATTCAGAGGCAGAGCTACTGAAAGCTGCTAACATAGTCCACTATATACAGACAGCCCCCACTTACGGCTATGTTCCATTTCCGATAGATGAGTCATATGTTGAAATGGACGTATGTTGGAATGAGATAATCACACTGACTTTTAGGTGTGAGAATGAGACAGGGAGATGTGTGTGAGGCTGGGATGGTTGCACTGGCATACAGTACAGTACTCTCCCGTGGCAACTATCGTATGACGTGCTGTGCCTATGGGGTAGCGTAGCACTGTTAGACATACAGCCGGCTGAAATGTATTTTTATACACATTTATTTGTTTGTTTTTTTATTCATTTATTTGTTTGACTTCAGCTGTATGTGCCAGTTGTCATATGTTACATAGTTTGTAAGTCGGGGACAGTCTGTATTTCATTTTACCCATTTATAAAACAAATTGTTTTGATGAAAGCTGCATGTGAGCCGTTGTTGGGTCTTAAAGTCCAGTCCCTTAACCTACTGCACACTGCGAGGGGATCAGGTGCCGAAAGGTCTCCCAGGCTCACCTGCACGACGCCCACCAGGCATGTAAGGGCCACCGCAACCTGCACTCTCCTGGCGTCCCGGGCATCCACATTGAGCACAACAGAGCCATTGGTGTCATTTAACTGCGTGAGGAACGAGCTGTCGGGCGCCTCCCGCACCACCACGCCCCCGACCATGAGGCTGACCACAGCGAAGGTTCCTGTGCGATTGTGTGGGGAATGACACAAGCATGCGCACCCACACACACACACACACACACACACACATACACACACAAGCTGATGACACTGTATTTAGTTAAAGCTATTTCATATGGTAAAAGTTTTGAAGATCTCCCTCCCATGTGTTGGAGATTTCCCTGAACAGAATGTTGTGATGCAAAATACGTACAAGACCGGTTCTCGTAAGCACTTCTACAAATCTGCTGCATTTCCTTACTCAGATGTGGCATCTCTCATAGCTAAGTGACGACCCAATCCATTCAGGGGAGTATTCCCCTTTCATTTAAAAGCCTAGCCCATATGTGGGGGGTGTTTCATGATCAACAGATCTTTATGGTCCCACTGAAGAACTTTTGGCGCTTTGAGAGTAGGCTGACTGGAATTTGTTTTTCAATGTGCAGCTTTCCAGTTGGACCCAGTTCTTAAAAAAGCACTGCCCAGAAAGCCATACAGTCAGTCCGGAAATGAATGACCGATTTGGGTTCCAGAATCTCAGAACCAAGCTTAATCGCGAGCTCAAACTATACCGAAACATAACAAGCCAGCAATGTGTAATGTCTTTACATTTTCATACCTAAAAGTTTCACCCAGGAGAGAGGTGATGTCATTTTGCTTCTCAAATGCTGGATGATTAAATATTCCAGGAAAGTTCAGCCATGGTTACAGGTTATTGTAAGGGCGTGGTCAAGTTTGAGAGAAATACGAGCATCTAGCTGAACGATATCCTTCAACAACAAATAGCCCTCTTTCGGTGAACAATCCCGTTAAAAAGACCAGTTCGGCAAAAATGCTAAAAATTCCTAGATCGAAAGGTCCACCACACAAAAGGTCTATCACACTGTACCACCTATATGCCAAAGTTCTGAGTAATCAGGTTGCCATTACAATATTCCTTCAAAAACGAACACTGGGAGATCGGAATAATTCTAATAATTAATATCCACTTCTCTCCCTTTACTGTGGGACCATCGGCTGACATTGAACAGCACGATAGCGGTTTCGCCAGAAACTGTGGCCTAGTGCTGTGTATTCATGCACAGCAGGCTAAGCGCTTGTTCCACTTAGTTCTGTGTCTTTTCTTCCCTACCCACCAGTGTCAGATTTACAGACTCACGCAGACCAAGCAGCCCACAGTCTGTGTTCCATAAAGCCCTCGGAGTTTTGTGTTCATAACACCTGCTGTGTCCAAAGTCCCCTCTGACCATCTTCCCTCATCAGCTATGACTGTCTTTTAGGTGATCTTTTTTGCCTACATGCAAGATTTTAAAGTTGAATTGTTGGACAGATTAATACATGATGGATGACAGAGAAAGAGAAATGGGGAAAGGAAACGTCTTAATCTGTGTTTATAGCTTGCATATAAAAAAAAAAAAAAAATCAGAAACATGCAAAAAAAAGAAATTAGAATAAGGCAGTAGCAAAAAATGTGGGGTCGAACGACAGGAATTACTGAAGTGAGGACACTGAGGTGTGACCTTGAATGGGTCGCAGTCAACTGATGTTACTGCATGTCACATTAAAGGTGGCCGCACACTTCAAACGACTTCCGGACAAAACGAAATTGAACATGTCAGCGAGAACAATCTGTCATATATTTAAATCCCTTGTTCATTCTATGTCAGACCACACCCCTAAAGAGTGCACGATGTTTTTGCTGTAGCAGACCCACATTAGAGAGCGCAAATAAACGTATTGTGGCGGGTGCGTGAGCCAGTTTAATAAAGGAGATGACAGCTCTTTTAAAATGGAAGTTGCTCTTTTTATTAACAGCCACAATTGGTCTAATACTAGCAGAGGCACAGACAGAGAACCCCACATTTTACACAACACTCACGGTTACACGCTAAAGAAACACACGCATTCCACGGCAAACATGACTCGGTTATGACATTTACTATTTACAGCATAAATACAGTAATACATATTAATTTACACAATTTACAGATGCACACAATGTGGTGCAAAGCATGGTGGTAACTCCATAATTAGTCCTGCAGACCAACCACACGATGTCACACTATGTCAGCCAATCGTGGACAGGGGGTGGGATAAGAACAAACAAAAAATTTTGCTTCAGGGACCCTGCACAGGTGGCACGCCAAAACGGTGATCACCGCTCACATGACATCGTATTACTAAAGCGACGTTGATATCATGGATTTCGTTTGAAGTATGCAGCCACCTTAAGCTGGCACACATCTCTAGTCTTTAATGGCTGATCTTTGGTCAACCTCACTCATTCAGTCCTTCATTTGTATAAGTACTTGATGTGTTCAGGTAATTTCAATGTATGGTTTCATGGCTCTCTGGGACTTGTGAATCAGAGGCAGTTGCTGTACATCCTCATATAATTCTTTAAGTTTAAGAGTACATGGCAAGCAGAGGAGGCCGATCTTGCAGGAAACTCACCTATGGAATTGTGTCTGGAGGTCCCGAAAAATGTGTACAGCAGAACTGGATAGAAGGAAGTGTACAGGCCATACACGGGAGGCACGGCGGCTAGCATAGCGTAAGCTAGACCTGTGGGACAGAAATCTGTCATCTAACGCTGACAAAACAGCCCAGTGCCCACCCATATCATTTGCCAGCATAACAGGAGTGCAACACTGATGAATAAGGGGCGTGAAATGTAGAACGTGTTTCCACGGTATCCCTACATCGTCTGTAACACAATTCACCCGCTGATGGCCTGCTTCTCATTTTATTCAATTTTCAAAATTTCAAGCAAGGACTTGGCAGCAGAGCTTTGAAGCAGCTCCTCCAGGCCAGTAAGCAAAATTAAACTGGTTCTAACTGGAAGCATGAAATGCTATCATGTTCATTCCTTCCAGACTCTCTGGATACCCCCCACCCCCATGTTCTCTAATCCCCAACAGCCATTTACTCAGGCAGCTAGCTGGACGGCTAAGATTAATGTATCGGTATCCCTTCACTTGACGGGGCACAAATAATATAGTATTATACCATTACTTATGTATTAATTAACCACAAACTAAGTCTTAGTTACATACTGATTTCATGTTAATTCAGCATTAATGAATCGTGATGCACATTTGATCTCAAGTACTGACTATATTTGTTCATAATTCGTTCATGATTTGTACTTCTGTAGTAACTGAGTTATTACTATTATTTGTGCCCCTTCAAAGTAAAGTGTTGCCAATGTATCTTCACTTCCATCAATTAGTGCCCCAGGATTCTCCAAGACACACATCATCTCCTGGATCATCTCCTGGAAGCTAATGACTCCTAAATGACCCTAGAGCAGGGTTGGGCTGCACTTATTATACTTTTGGCACTTTACTTTTACCCGTCTTCGTTCTTTATGTTTTGTATGTGTGTCATAGTATGTTTTAATACCACTGTGATGGGCATTTGAAATGTCACTATTTTATGTATAGTGACAATAAAGGCAACTTAAATCTTAAATGAAACCTGATCCATGGAGGGTCAGTGTGGGTGTGGGTTTTTGGAATGCCCTCTTAATCAGCCAATGACAGTGGATCCCCAGGACTCAAGTTGTGAATTTTTTTGCAAGCAATGATTCTCAACTCTAGTCCTGGGGATCCACTGTTATTGGCTGATTAAGAGGGCATTCCAAAAACCCACACCCACACTGGCCCTCCATGGTTCAGATTGCCCACCCCTGTCCTAGAGGAACTTTTGTCCTAAGTACCCTTATTTAGGGTGACCAGATAATCCATGTCAGGGAGGACACTTTGAGGTACTTCAGGTTTAACCAACTACTTTTAAAACTGAAAGGCTCCTGCGCTTGGCTAAATAGTTCAGGTCTTCTTGTGCTTTGATTGGTTTGGCTCCTTCATTGAAATACTCATCCAGCTGTTTTACCTTAACATTAGTGACACGTGCATGGTTATAGAAGACTGACCAATCAGCACACAGAAAGAACTCAGTGCTAAAGTGAAATCCAGGTCCTTTTAATTACAATCAAAATTCTGTCCCAGCTGAAAGTGTCTTCACTGACACCTGGTCACCGTTCCTTATCGCTTACAGATTTTCCCTATATGCAAAGATCCCTCTCCAGAGATCTTCCAGCAAGAATACCAGTTGCAATCATTCAGGCTTTTAACCACCACTGCCTTATTCTCTTGCAGCTTTAACTTCATTTGTACTGACCTTGTGGAAGCTGCATGATTCCTGTGCTTATTCCAGAGACCAAATCTCCGAACAGGTACTCTCTCACAGGGTAGGAAGGTAGCCATGATAGAATGGGCAGGAAGCTGAGCACAATGGATTTGGCCCTGGCCGAAGAACAGCTATGGAAACAGGAAACAGGGTTATGACACGGTCATGAGTATCATCATCCACGCAAAACAGCAGAATGTTGATTACTGCTCTTAACCCTTGTGTATGTTACTTCTTCCATTCTAAATTTTAGAATCTATAGAATTTAACCTCATTTTGAAGAAGGACTGGGGTGACTTCGACCCCAAAAATAGCACAGGGGTTAAGCTGATTGTGCTTAGTGTGACTTTGTAAAGTGCACTGCTATTAAATGTACCAGGATGACACAGGGCACGGTGAAATAAAACAGAAAACAAAGATTAAGCAGATTAAACAGGATCCTGGTACACTGAACCGGTTTTCCTTGTGCTATGGTAGTAATTTATAAGTACTATTCATGCGTACTAATTACCAGCACGCACTGCTCAATTTTTCATACCCAAAGACAAGAGACACCAGTGACATGTAGCAACAATGGATAAGTGTAATAAATGATAAACAAATGTGCTCTCAAATGAGGGAATGAGAACATTCAGAAACGGAAAATACACAAAGTGACAAATATATGATATATTTAACACACCATCCTAGACTAAATATAGCAGCTATAACTTTGCCCGTCGCAAATTGTTTCTAATCCACAATGCACTTCTCTTTGACTGTTACTTTGATTGTTACCCATGTTACAGCCCTCGGGGTAGATAATGAGCAGGGTAGAAGCTTGGCTAAGAACAAACTATACCATTCCTTTATCTAGAAAATAAATGTTCTTGAATTATTGAATACCAGAGTGCATTACATGATAACAGATTCCCTTTAAACATCAAAGGGTTTTGCAACACCACCATGAACATGAAAGACAGAAAAAAAATAGAGGGATTATAGAGAGGGATTGTACAAAGAGCATTACTGGGCACAATCATTTTTTAGGAAAAAAGGATCTGAAAATATGAGTAATCAGATCCAAAGCTCTGATACCACATGCCTGCTGGTGTCCTGAACAGTGTGCAAATGGCAACCTTAGCTAGAAAGGTTACACTGACTGTCCCAGATCAAGTCAAACTTGATGAAAATATCACAATGGCTGTGCAGAGCAACACATGTTGCAGATTCTCTTTTAATAAACTTAGGCAGACACAGAATAAAATGCCTGCTTTGAGTTCAGTAAGTCTTCGAAATGCCTTGTCACTCCAGTTCCAGTTGCTGCATTTGTTCAGTATGTAGATGTCGTAGCAAGTCTCAATCCCCTTTATATATTGCGAATGGTGTGACTGGTGTTCCACCTCCATCTCCCACACCCATTAAATAACAGGATGTGTGATAGTGGTCAGTCCCTCTAAAGGACTTACCACTATCACACATCCTGTCATTTAATCATGCTGCTTTGGACTTACTCAATAGCTTTCCTTATGCTCACTTCTTAAGAGGCCCCTTAGACTTGCTTGCAGATAAATTATACACGATTCTACCATCTTCTTATCTGGAAGTGTATTTCTTCCACGACTGGGTGCCGGAACCTGGAAGCTGTAGCCCTGCTGATCAACCCAGTCTCTACATCCCAGATGACCGACAAACACCAGCCAACATTCTGAAAGAAGGTGGGGGACCTTTCTTTGTTGAAGTTCCCTACTTGGAGACTCTCGGGAGGTTTGAGGCAGTCATGGCAGTCAGACTCCTGCTCATAGAATTACTGGGACCCAGAGAAGATCATTTCTGGTCTGGTATGATACCTTAAAAATTGCTGATGTACAACCTTATCAATCTCTGGTAGTCAGGACTGGTTCTGTTAAGTTAGAAAAATATGAGTCTGTTTCAGATTCTAGTGTTTTAGGCTGAATAGCTATATCTGTTGGGTATTTTCTTCCTTAATCTGGTAGTCATAACCATGGTTCCATTTTGGTCCTTCCCTGCTATTGTTGTAACTTTGATGTAGTTTTATCCTGTTTTGATGTTTTTATCTGGTTTCTGTTTTGGCTCTGTCACCGAGTCAGATTTTGATTTTTTCAGCACTGTGCTTTGCCATTAGCTGACGCCTATTACTTTAGCTCTACCAATTCTGTTATTCTTCATTCCTATTGCTATTCCTGTCCCCAAACTGTTACACAATTCTCTCTTTCATGAAAAAATAGGAAAGGACAGTCTGGTATCGATCCAAGTTAGTTGCAAAATTTGACCCTCCCATGCCACTTAGGGGAACAGCTAGATTTATGTTTAAAACCTATGGGCCTGATTCTGCCAAATACCTAGCTAAGTGGATTTCACTAACTCAAATAGTGTTGATAAAATATTCCTTCCTGAGGATACTTTTTGATCTCGATAGGCTGAACAGCCTGTAAACTATCTTAGAAGCTAATGGCTGCGAGTTGCCTAAGGACACACAGAGAATTTTCCTTGACTGGATGGTTGACGCTAATGAAAGGGCCGTGAGAAAACAAGGGCCAGTTAATAATAATTGTTACTTTACTGGTCTCCATGTGGACATTCTCTTCACGCCTCGGCCAACTTGCTCTCTGTAGGTGAGAGCAAGCTAGCCGCAAAGGGCGGCCACCCATAGCAGCACCCAGGGTGCTGGGGGTTAAGGGTCTTGCTCCAGGAACCGCAGATGTGCCGAGGCTGGGCTTGAACCGGCGGCCTTCCGGTCACAGGCACAGAGGCTTAGCCCACTGAGCTACACACTGTTAGAAACCGTTAATGTGCTTAAAGAGAAATTATAGCAAACTAGCTCAGCCACCCTTAATGCTCTAGACAATTCATTTCTTCAGTTGACACATTCCCACTCTATCTAAGGTCCAATCCAATTGTGGACGACTTAACCAGAATGGTATCTTCCGGCAGCCTGGGAGATGATTCCCATCATGGTACGTGTAGAAGTGACTTCAGAAAGACAGAAGAAATCTAAACAAAGCAAAATGATTAATCTGCAAATAGCCCAGCTCTCCATGGCAACTCAGGCTTGTACCATCCCTGAATATCAAAGATATGGGGAATGAGGCAGACCTCAGCAGACCCCCCCCCATTAAGTGTAGATAAGTTGGGACTTGCTGTTAATTGAAGGCAAAGCCTTGAAAATGCTTGTTGACACTGTCACTATTGTTTCCACTATTTCTGATTACGTCTCTTTCTCATAACATTACTTCTATGATGGGTATAGCTGGTATTCCAGTTTATAACAAAGAGTGTGACCCTATTCTCTGTCAAATAGATCGCCTGTCTTTTGAATACCAGCTCCTTCTTACACCAGGTAGCAAAATTAATCTTTTAGGTCATTATTCGATGAGTACGGGGAATTCTATACTTCCTTATTGCCCAGAAGGAATTCTTCTTCAGGTCCCTGATTCAGTACCCCTAACTGCTGAGATTTGGGCAGACACAGACCACTGCCTTTCCCAGTTCTCTTCTCTCTCTATTCTTCCTTTCCTCAATCTCTCAGGAATTTCAGAAAAACTATGAGCTTCTCACTCTAGTTATACAGGCCTCATAATATATATAACTCTATTTATACAGGCCTCTCTGATCACTGTGAGTCCCCCGGCACCTCTTCCTTAGGGAGTACGCTCTCATCCCTGGGGATGGTGTTGCCCCAATGGTTGCCTCTCTGAAGAAATAAGGCATTAAAATTACCTGTCCTGACAGCCCCTGTAACACCCCGATATTTCCTGTTAAGAAATAAGGTCAGGAAAAATGGTGTTTTATATAAAATGTGTCAGCTGTAAATGATGCAGTCATTTCCTTTTGTTCCAAACCCAGCCAGCAACCTAGCTGGCACACCCCCTGGATGCCAAGTAGTTCTCTGTTATTGACTGATATAGCGCACTTCTCCTGTACCTGTGCAGTCCGACAGTCAGGATCACCTTTCAGCCTCTAAAGCGCCTAGCTACTCTTTTATTACCTGAACTGATGTTTTTTAATCATGATACTGCCCTTCAAGAGAGTGGTGACAGGTAAGAGAAACGAACCTGGGTGGAAGACAATTGCAAGCTGCCCTCTAATGGAGTGTGGCAAAGCCAAGGTGGCCACCCGGGGGCACCAACATCTTTAATTCCCTATCTTGCATGTAAGTACCATGGAGGATGATCATGTAAAAAAGACGGGAATACACCAAAGTTCACCTCTGTTGCACAGAAACTATGATCAAACTGTACTATCTGGGAATAAAATGCAGGCAAAGCCACACCCATTACACTTGGCCTCCTGCCAACTGAGCCAATAGGTGCCTTTGAATTGCCTAAGGACAAAGGATATCAACATTGTTGTCATGGTTAGCATATGGCAAGGTTGGTCTGAAGCTTTCCTCACCTGGAAAGCTGATGCAAACGTGGCACAAAGGAGAGGGACAAGACTTCAGCCTTAGATTTGGAATCAATAAAATCATTTTACAGCAAGGACGCTTGAAGAATTGTGTAATGTCCGGAAAAATCTCACAGCTCCTTTTCATTTAAAATTTTCTGACATGATGGAAAGGAAAAATGGAGAACTGAAAACAAGTTTGCAACATTCATTAATGAAACTGGTTTGTCCTGGATCGAGGTCCTGTCTACCTTGAAAATGGCAATGTGCTGTTCCTAACAGGAAGACAGGCCCCAGCCTACTAAAGATTCTCCTGGCTTTCCCCATGCACATCCCCTCCAGCCCCTAGAAAAATAACTCCACATACATCTGATGGATAAGAGCTGGTTGCTTTTTTGCCAAAAACTCACTGCTTGAATAACAGTTTACTGTCAGATGAAGCCCACCCAGACAACACCATAAGGTGACTCCAGACCACACCTTAGAACCTGGTGACAGGGCGATGATACTGTAAAATCATTTGACAGATGCTCTGCACTGGCTCCTCCCAAGAAAGATACTTACCAGGTCCTGCTGACAACACATTTTGCTGTGAATGGCATGAGAAAAGCGAATACAGACCATTTATTGCATTAGAGCTTCAGCACCTGTTGAACGAAGCTGTTGAATATTACTTCTAAGGGGAGAGAGAAGACCTCTTGGCGAATAAATGCCAGTGAGTGCAGTACTGGTAACCTCTACTAGTGAGCTTATGCTGCCTTCCTGTAACCTAATGAAAATGCCCCAGAAGACTGGAAGAAAATCAACATCGAGCTTGACAATCTGTTTGGATACTCATTTTGATCATTTACTGGCTGAAATTTTGTATTAGTATACAGAACCTTCAGCTGTCATTACCACACCAGTATTCAGCCTCACTAAATTCTGGGTTTGTGAACATATCCTCAGCTGCACTGCAGCCATTCTAGCAACTATAGCAGTCCAATTTAAGCTTGAAGGCTTCCAAATAGCAAAACGGAATTCCTAATCTAGGGAAATGGTATATTTCTATGCTTTTAGCAAATTCTGTCAATCCCAGTTGCAGTCAAACAGGCAGACACAAATTCAGCTCCTGGTATTTTTCCAGTGTACCCCCAGAAACCAAAAACCAGCTAAACAAAGCAATGATACACTTATAGCAAGTTCTGACCACCCAATTAGATGAACTAATATAGGTGAAACTGAATAGTATATTGATTCCAACTGTGGTTAAAAATATGCAAAATGTGTCCTGAAATTGTAAAAAATCAATAGTTATACTCACCAATTAAACTGAACCTCTATCACAGAATGAATGGCATGTGCCCTTGGAATAACACATATTTTGTCTGCAGAAATCAAGCTTATCACTATCTGTCACATGGCTGGAATGGCTTGCTTATATCATCCCGCCATGAGACACACTGGTTCCTCATTCAAGCCAAAAAACAAGAAGAGAAATTTACAGAAAATATCCTGCCCCTTGATTCTATTGTATGGTACTTATAGGGCTATTCAAGAAATAAAATAAAATTTAAATTAACCATAAAGAAAACTGATACTTTAAACTAAATGCAGAAATGATTACAATTTGCAAAGCTATGATGCAAAATCACATGCCATGAGTCTTCATTCTTGCTGCAAAAGGTGGTACTTTTGCTTTCATTGGACAAGAATAATGTACATTGTACAAATGATGATTCAGGATCGTTGCCTAATCTCACTAAACACATTTGTCAAGTCATTGTGAAATTTCACAACTCTCCCCATAAGGTCTTGATATCATCCGTTCCTTGGCCGTCTCGGCAAGACTCCGTGTTATGTGTTCTTGGGGCTGGTTATCGTAATCATCTATGTGTTTGTCTTGCCTGTTGTCTGTATGTGATAAGCCACTCACTATGTCTCTCTCTGGTACACCTTCTGATCAACTACAGGCACTCAACCTTCATATTATCAAATGCGACCTATGGGAAACGGAAGTAAGATGACTAAGAAATACTGTTATTCCTTAATACTTATGGTGCTGTCTAAACTAGTTTAGTGCCAAAGGGGGGATTGTGAAAGTAGATAATAATGTATACTTTGGCTCCAATAAGTATGTAAAACTGTCTGCCTATTGTCACTCCTGATCTAGCTGCAGTCTTTGTTTGGTAGGTAGAGGCAGATGACCATACTATTCTCACCTACTTCTGAATATTCCAAATGGTCCACATGCTATTAAACCTCCATCTCTCCCATCTCAGGAGGCATGAGGAGACCATAATCACACGTCCTGTTATTTCGTCATGCTGTGTCTTAGATCCAAGTTGTTTTTAAACTACCTACGACTCTAAGACGGTTCCTGGCCATGCTCGTAAATAAAGCATCTCTCATTCAACCATCTTCTAACTAGAAGTGACTTCCTTCTACACCTCCAACACGGTGACCTTGCTGAGTCACCCTCACTCACAGCAAGCTGCTACTGTCAAGTCAACGGTGATCACATTTTGTTGACTGACTTTATTTTAAAACGGTGACTTTTGCCCTACGAATAGGAGAGTGAAGGCTTACCTAAGTCGTTTGTTTAGCCTTTGAAAGATCGTCTTGGGTCTCTTCCCTTTCTTATGTAGAAGATGCTTTTCGATGTATCCTTCATTGTACACCGGGCGCTCCACGCGATACATCAAGGCATTGGAAACTTCTGCATCCTGTTTTATAAGTTCCATAACAGGAATACCACACACATGTCAGTGTAGGCCCGCCAGCGTTCTCTGGAATAAACAGGTAAACCATATGGTTAGACGGACAGTTGCGGAACAAAGTACACAACTGAACTTCAGCAGGTGCACCACAATCCAATAAAGTTCTGTTTTTTAGATTTGTGGAGATCCCTACCCACTTCTCATTTTGCTGACATCGAGTAAAAAAAAATTCCCAATATCAACAAATACGTTTTTTTAAGAAATTCAAATACAGTTGATATGATACATTCAAGAGCCAGTCAAAGTATACATACTCCAGATAAGCAGACACAAATAACCTTGGCAAATTTCGATCACTTTATTTGCTGTACAGTGTATTCGGAAAGTACATAGCTATCTATCTACTTCGTTGTACAATGTGTACTTTGACTGTAGCAATACCATATGATACAGGCTAGCTTTACCGGTATAAAAGGCAGCTCACTGTTTTTTTGTTTTGTGTGAACACATGGACATTTACTATCTGCATGCTTCGGTCAAATTTTACATAACCTTGACCTGTAAACAGGGAGGATGGGAACTTCGCGTCTGTGGGAACCAATGATAAAGATGAACAACTTTCTTTGTTCTTATTGTTACTTATCATAATTAATTCACGTCTAACAGGAGACAAGCAATGTCAGCATGGAGCTATTCGCAAAATGTCTACATTCAACCTCCAAAAACCAGATAATAAATGTACTACCGTCTATAATCATTTCTCATTCATCTGAGTAACCGTGCGCCTGACCGCTCTTAGCCACAGATCCGGAATATACAGGCTGGAAGCAGGAGATCGTCCTTTACTGAATTAATACCTCGACTGATCTGTAGTAAACAAAAAAATGTTTAATGGGATAATCCAATTCATTGTTTTATACACAATGACTTGGCATAAATAGCCTAGATCTTCGTTCTCTTTTAAAATTATATTTGCATTTAGTTGTATCACCTCAAATCTTGAATTTCCACACATCGAGACTCTAAAACCGCAAACTGATGCGGTAATTATTAATAGACAGTTAATTCAAAATTTACCACATTACATAAAATTTTATATTTGAAGTAAAATTTATATTTTAAGTTAGCCATTTTTATTAGCAATGCTATTTTCAGATTCACTGCCTATCATTTTAAAATTAAAAGTTAATGTACAATGAAAATGTACAATGATGTACAATAAAAAATGATTCGATCAATAGGTGGTTTAAATTATATTCTGATATTCAGAATTAAATACATTAGCTTAGGTATACGTGTTTTTGTAAACTATTAATGTAATACAGCGCAATGTCACTTTTTCATTTTAATTATAGCAGGCTACGGTGCCAGTTTCCTCGATATAAATAAGAAGTTATCGAACGTCCTTTATGTATTGTTACGCCGGCGGCAATAATTAATTAAAAACCTTGGCTCAATATAACGTGTCATGTGGAATGGACAAGTTGGTGCTATAAGAGCGAATTTGCGACGAAGGAGCACCAAGCGCTATATACCGCCTCTGCTTATTTGTCCGCTGCCTAACATCAGCACGTAATGAAAACGTTACAAATAAAGATGCAGCCGCTTGGGCTGCGTTGATTCCCTACCTTTTCCAGCCTCCGTTAAGGATGTCAGCCTGACGCGAATTGGCAAAACGGATAACAGCGCACAGAGCCCCAGGCTGCAGTTTAAACTCCGACACCCTTTAAATACATGCGACAGCTGCGAGATCGCGCCCGGAGTAAATAGATACGTCTCATGCATACGTCATTCCCCGATAGGTTCATGGGACTTGTGTTTTCGGGAGTGCAGCTAAGCAGGAACTACAGCCTCGAGAGACCGTGCTGTCATACACGTGTGAGTGTGTGTGATTGATGATGATCCAGTGTGCGTGGTCGTGTGTGTGAGCTCCATGTGTGCCTTTGCTCTTTGTTGATTGCAGAAAATCCTGCTATCGAAATATAATAGTATAAGAGAGACAATATAACAATAATTTTGCTGCCGGCTCAGGTTTATTAAAATAAGGTGGAATAAGAATGCTGAACGCAATCTGCCGAATCGCATGTGTTCTGAGAGCGACCTCTGACACACATACTAAGCGGCTAGTCCCATGATAGTGACAAGCGGATTAGAAAATTACGTGCAAAAATAAAACTTTGAAGAACTGTGGTTTTATGGCTGACAACCCATATTGGGGCGGCTATTTGTAAATAAATGCCAGGCCTACATTAAATAATTGTCAAAACTTTTAAAAACTATGGTAAAATAATAAATGCACCGACTTTTTTCGGATTTTAGGCTTGGAAGTAGGGTAGCTAAGAAACAGATTGCCAGTGACATTAAGTAGAAGAGGCTAAGCGAGCCCTCTTGTGGACGTTTTTATTGTTAACGAACGGTACATATCCAGGCCAACATTCATCCGTCTTCATTAAAGATCCATCTGGGCAGGACTGCTGCGAGCAAGAGCCGAACTCCAGAAAGTAAGGCACACCCCAGAAGAGCCTGCAGTCTATGGTTTCTTAAAATACATTTTACTTATGGTTTCGATTCAACAGTAAATGGTATAATTTGAACTAATATGTGGTGAGTAATGATATGGAGCGTTGTAATTTTGCAATATAATTTCTTAAAAAAGCCTACTGATTGTTCAAAATTACATTTCTCACTTCTTATTATTGACTCGTTTTATTTTCAATACATTTGCTTTTTAGAATGTTTTTTTTTATCCTGGGCCATATGCTATATTCGATGTATTTCCTGTTGAACTATAATGAATGTGAATTATGTAAGGAAATTCAAACAATTTATTATTATAGCGAAGGGTGTAGAAAGGAGAACTAACCTGGAAGGCTGTCATCATTTCTACTGGTAAACTTCATTAAATGGGTAGTTCAGAGGTAGTGTCACAATAACACCAATTCTTATCCTATTAGACAATTACGTGAGTATAATGACAGCCATTCTAATCTTTTCTATGAAACCAATAAGCTACCTTTCTCAAATGAACAACACGTCCGTGGAGTTGGCCCACCCAGAAACACGGAAACAAAACATCTACTGTTTATAACACAACTATGTCTAACAACACATCTGAGCTATCATTAATAACTTGAAAGCACATCAATACAATACGCCAAACAAAACAATCGTCAAGGCACATGGGAGTCCTTAGAATCAATCAGAATCTCCAAATTATTTTCTCATGTCAATGGTTCTCAAACCAGTCCTTGGATGGTCCACATTTTTGCTCCCTCCCAACTCTCAGGGAATTGGAAGGGAGCAAAAACATGGACCATCTGGGGGTCCCTGGGCATTGGTTTGAGAAACATTGTCTTATGTGAGCATCACATGGACATGCTCTTTAGTAGCATTTTCTGTAGTTCTCCCTCTAGGAAAGCACAGCAACCCTGCTGCTTATTAGTCCTACGATAACCAGTCATTTAGC
Organism: Mormyrus iriodes; assembly: GCA_011763525.2. Classification (NCBI taxonomy): domain Eukaryota; kingdom Metazoa; phylum Chordata; class Actinopteri; order Osteoglossiformes; family Mormyridae; genus Mormyrus; species Mormyrus iriodes. The sequence continues at coordinate 24,362,072 of JAAGVU020000061.1, forward strand.
CCTTTGAGGCTACTTCCTGGTGACGAAGGTTCCCATGTTTGCCCCTTAGGAAGGTGAGGTGTCAAATCTAAAAGAGATGGTTTGGCCTCCCTGAACTGACAGTTGTGCTGCTTCCTCCTCATCCTTCATATACGGGACTAACCAGTCCCTGTGAATCACCATCCAGCACTATGCCTCCACCTATACTCAGAACACATGTGACAGCAGGTGCAACGCCAGGGACAGACCCACCTAGTCACTACTGAATTTAGGTGACCTTCCTGGTGGGACTGTATACCCAGACCTGCTGTCAATCTCAAAGCTCTCTGTTGGTGCTGCACGTGTCATAACTTTTTCGTCAAATGACGGCCCTGGTGTGCTGGTCTCAGGAAAACTGACCTCTTCGATCAGGTGGTGTACTGCTATGATGTAAACCAGGTCCAACCAACTGGGTACGCGATTGTCTGGTGAGTGGGAATTTAGCAGATTTGCTGGCACACAAAGCTTACGTCCCATCATTAATGCAGTGGGCATGCAAATGGTGGACAAAGACAGGAGAAGGGTCAGGTACAGGTCCCAGTCCTGCTGATGGCAGTCAGTGAGCAGGGTATGCTTCGTATTCAGTGTCTAATTGATGCACTCCATCAGCCAGTCCCTCTATAGCCACAAGACGGTGTTCTAGGTCTTCCCAGCCAGCTGCACGTGTCCTATAAGAGGAGAGATTTAAAGTTCCAGCCTTGGTCACTGTACAGCTGAGCTGGGCTCTCAGACCCAGTGAAAATCTCTGTGTCAGATGGCTGATGAGGCTGATGCCTCCTGGCTTGGAACCACATATGCTTCGACCCACTTTGTGAAATAGTCCATAGCCAAAATGACATTTTGTTTCCCTCCATTGTAGGGGGGGGGAATGGGCCTAGGATGTTGACTGCACTGGCGGCCCAGCCTGCAGCTGATGAAGGGGTGCCCTTGAATTACCCTCTGTTCCCTTCACAGTGCACGCATTCCATCACAAGCAGAACCACTCGACAATTTGGCCTGGTTTAGGCCATAATAGAAGGGTTTAACGAGTCAACTCTTAGTGACGCCAAAGTGGTCCACCCCTGTCGAGTCATAAACCAATCAGAGAACTTGTACCTAGAGGGTCTTAGAAACCATGATCTGCGACCACTCCCTGTGCTGCTGCACCGCTGATACAGGACTCTCTCCCGATGTATCAGTGTCCATCATATGGCCTCCCGTCTCTTGGTGACCTCATGCTAAAGTGCTAGCATATGATCATGTAGTTGACCCCGCTGCAGCTATTCAACATCCATTTGTATGGAAGCTGACAGGTTGACAGGTTGCTGGCAGGCTGCATGTGTCAAAAGAATAGTCTTGCAATACCTCCACCTAGGAGCTCCCAGGTCTTGACTGGTGATGCAACAGTTCAGCTACTGATAGCTTAGAGAGTAGCTGAAATATGCAATCACCTTCTCATCATTTTCAAGTTGAAAGTTCAGGACTGCACCATGGCCTACTTCACTGGTGTCAGTGTCAAGGATGAAAGGAGTGGCTGGAACAGGCAATGCCAGAAACGGGGTGTGGATGATGCAAACTTTCAGCTAGTTGAAGAATTCCTGGCAAGCCTTGGATTAATCAAAGTGTCAGCCTCTCTCTGTCAGGTCATTGAGGGGTCAGGTAATGTCTGGAAATCCCTGGGTGTAGTGGCAATTGTTTGAGGTCAGATAGAGGACGTTGCAGACTTGCTAGACCATCTTCAATACTGGCCAGTCCTTTCTCCACATTCACCTTGACACCTACCTATTCCATCAGACTCCACCATGTGCCCCACAAAGACTGTCTACTGCCTCATGAGATGAATTGGTAGAGATGAGCCAAAGGTTCTTTACTACCTCCTGGCATGAACAAGGTGATCATTGAGGTAGACAATGCTCGCTCAAGGGGGCAACTCACTCAGGACCTACTCGATCAGCGTTTCAAATGTGGCTGGGCTGTTGCTTAATACAAATGGCCCCTGTCCAACTGTGAAGGCCATTTATGAGCAGGCAGTATCAGATAACAGTTCCACTGAGCTGAATCAGGCCAACCTGGAAAGCTGGTCCAGAGTGTCATCAGTAGGGGGTAGGGGTTACGAATCCCTGGCGATGACTGTACTGAGTTGTTGGTAGTCCATACAGACCCTGGGAACCCTGACCTTCTTCCAGGGTAAGACTACAGGTGCTGCCCAAGAGCCTGATGAGTTCAGCAGCAGCCAATTCCTTAATCTTGGCTTCAGCTTCCATTCACAGTACCAGTGAAAGTCAAAGTGCTCTCTGACAGCCAGGAGGTGGTTCTCCTCGGGCAGTCTTATGACTCAGCAAATGTGTGGCAGTTGCCTGCCGGCATTCAGTACGGGGAAGGGTGCCAGGCTGCCTCAGACTAGCGACGGATCTGGTATCCCTCAGCTCCTGTATTTGTCACAGTATTTGGAAGGTCTCCCCAGCGCTTCTCACGTCAGGGCAGCTACTGATCCAGATTTGCTGGCCGAGTCCTTTCTAAAACTGCTGCTCTGGGCTAGCAGCTAGGAAGGGTCAGTTCAGTGAGCAACCATCAGCAATTAAAAAAAAAAAAAACACTGTAGTGCTACCAAGCCATCTCATACTGCCTGCAGCAAGCATTCCAGCTGATGCTGACCAAGTATTGTACCATGAGCAGACCTGTGGAGATGACCAGCTGGAGGATGGCTGGTGCCAGCATCATTCTTGGTGCAGACTTAAGTAGTAACCTCATAAGTAGTGCCCAGCTGCTCTACCAGCTGCTACAGGTCATTCAACCAGTGAACTGACTGACTATGAGACCTCAAGAGAGCTTACAAAATGAGATGAATTAAAGCAAACATCTCACAATTTGCAAGGTCTGCAATCATCAGCTCCTGGTTTTAAATGATCCACCTCATTATTTTCTGTTACGGCACGGCATGGCACAGGTGGGAAAAGGTGACGATCCACTTAAGGCTCAAAGACAAAAACGTGTTATTTATAAATAAAAAAAAAACACACAAGCCCACACAGGATACTAAAGGGATAAGCAACAAAATAGTAAATAAAATAAAAATAAACAAAATAAACTAAAGAAACCACTAAGTAACACAACTAAGGAACTGGACTAAACAAGGAGCAGGACTAGAAAAACCAAGCAGAGTTTACAACACACCGTGACCACCCTACAGCATAAGTTCTCACCCTAACAAAGCACATTCTAACCAAATGACCCACTGACAAAGTGAACACCAGCAGAAACTTAAATATGCAAACTGAACCGGGTAAAGAAGGAGTAGGAGTGAAACATAACAATCCTGGAGGCATGGGGAAATAGGAAACAGGTGGAACTAATAAACTTAATCATGGAACTAAGAGACTTAACAGGGAAACTAGAAGATGGAATCTGACACCAGGAATATAACATAAAGACAAGTGATACATAAGCACAAAGGCCCAATGCAAAGACCAAAACACAACGCAAACCACAAACAAGACCAAGGGAAAACACTAACGAGAGAGACTGGCCAAGCCAACCTCGAACCCACAGGTTCACTGACTCTGAATCACATGGTCCGCCCACTGAGCTATGCAGAAGTCCAGGGAACAGGGATACACACACAAGGGTTGACAGATTAAACCACATAAAGGGGAAACAGTGGAATGGCCAGCAATACCGGCTGGCCAAACGGGGAGGTGGAGGAGGGCGGAGTCAGAGCATGCACTGTCCATGACAATTTTCACTTAAAAGCATAGAAATAAAACATGCTTAATCTATCGAACAATGTACTCCAAGGCATAGTTAGTATTTCAACGAAGGTAAAATCCAATGGTTCTGTTAAACACATTAAGCAATTAGGTACAATACACATTAAAACACTATAATGCATCCACCTCAACACATGCTTATAGTATAATGTATTTACTTGTTACTTAAGTAACAGGCCAGGAAAGTACTTAGTGAACATTAATGGGACATAGTCATGCTCCTAGAATTAACCAGCTGGGGGAAGCAAGGTTTGCCTATGGAATGTTTTAATGCAAGACCCAGCACCTCCAGGTCTGCATTTTAAATTGTCTACATGTTGATGCAGCTGTGCCTGTTAAGAACTCTTAAAAGAATCTCAACTTTGTCTAAGTTCACTTGTTATGTTGATTAGCTTGTTTGTGCTATATATATAAGTATAAAAACCTGCAAAGTCTGTTCTGAATCTCACTGTAATCAAAATGAAGTATTTATAGCCCCCACATTCAAAATGTTTTGCTTATGAACATTATTGTTTATGTGAGCCATACTGAAGGTCTGCTTGCAAGTAACGATGACCACATGAGGGCAGTCATTTGCAAGTAAACCATTACAGGAAATGTGAGCACAGAATGGATCTGTAACTGTTGCAATGATTTGTAGGGTATTATGGGAACAAACAGATGATCAACCCCATCCTCAGGTCAGTTGCCTTCATCATGACTCTTGGAACAAGTGGGATTCAAATGTAAACTTGCTGACAATACCCTCTTACAAAACTAAACAACTAGCCCTGAACAACACTGCCTTACTTCAACCCAATTCAGCCTCACTATTCAGTCATTAATGCCTGTTCGATCTGTTTTGTTTCATAATTTACGTCGTCATCATCATAATCAACTCCTATCACATCAAAAACTTAATTCAAATGAACAAGAAGCATTAATAAGATCTACTGAACTAAGATATATGTAGTAGTTCCTCATATTGGACAGTACCCCTAAAAGGTTGTGTGACAGTTCACGTTTTTGTCAAGGATAACAGAGAGTGCACCCTTACCTTGCCGCCACTGAGCCATTCACTTTGACAGTGAACATAGATGATTCTGTAAAAGCTCAAAACAAAAAAGAAATAAAACTACTTCTACTAAGCCATCAGCACTACTAGCAGAACTGGAACAGCCAGTGTAGAAAGGCCCAAAAATCAGATAGCACCACCAACGTGACTTCACACAGAGTGGGAATGCTATGTGCAGATGATTCCTCTGCAGGGAAATGTTAGCAAATGTAGCAACGGTGCCAAGTAACCTAGTAAGGCAACTTGAAACAAAGCACTCAGAATGTAACACAAAAGACACTGAGTACTTCAACAGAGTGACATCACAAAATGAGAAAATGAGGGGGCTGCCTTTATAATCAAATTCAACTTAGTCTTCTCATAATACACTCAAAATAATATAGCTTCAAGCAAAAGTTTTGGCTTGATTTCATCCAAGTCATAACTAGTGATGCCAAACCTGAAATACTGTTTTAAAACGTCTTGCAGCAGAGCATTTTGAAAAATTCTTCCATACTTTGGATCGAAAATGGCAGTCGAGTAACTCCATTGTTGGACATTCCATTGCATCATTCTGTTTTGAAACTTATCGAATGATTTGGCTCGATATGGTGTCGAAAAAATGTAGCGCAACCTGATGATCTGGAGTGAGAACATTACTCCAAAACCCCTACATTAAAGGTACCAGGGTGGCCTACATTAAAGTAGACCCACATATCAATTCTGTTTTCATGTGCAAATGTCACGTTGAGGGCACGAGAACTGATGTGTCTACTTTCTTGAAACTTATTAAGATGCCGGGCCACATTTATGTGGGCCACCCTGTATAAAATAATATCTTAGATCCCTGCAATATACATGGGTGCTACCTGACATAACCTGATTTGCCACACGTTCAAAAACATTTTTAAAGTTATATAAAGCTTGTCTAAATCTAAACTCTTTGTGAAGTCTCGACTCAGTCTGTCGAGTGGTGTAATTATTGTAGTTTGTTTTTAATTCTGAGCCTGTGTACACTAGAGTACTCTGCCAACTCCACTTCGAACCTGAAAACTCACCCTTGATTTCATATTGTGTTTTAGATTTGTAGAATAATCTGGGCTTTAGCGTCAAGAATCTCTTTGTCTTGTGTTGTCGTAACAGCATCTATAACATGAAAGGAGCTTGAAAATGAAAGATTTTTAAATGCCATACGCCTATTTGCCCGTATTTCTCAAAGATAATGCTTTGTAATGGTATCATATGAACAGGGGCACTCAGGGGCACAACATTCCATTCGGCAAATTTTACTGGGGCTAGTGGCCCTTGGCTTCGTTTATGAAATTTCGAACTCAGGGGAAAATAGCGTAGGTGAGTACCTCTTACGGCCGTGATATACTTATACGGCCGCGAGACATAGACGATCCGCCCCAAAACATTATTGAGCATCATTTGGCCACCAGGTGTCACTGTAATCAAATGTGTCGAAAGATGGAATCTTTTTTCACTATTTACGGCGAGTTGTGGAATTTTGGTCTAGAGTTCTGGTAATGAAAGCCAGTTATGTGTGACCCCCCCTCCCCCCAAAAAAGCAACAAACAGGAATAATACGAATTTCGAGCGCAAAACCAACCCATCATTTCCTACGTGCTTGCCTGCGCTACCCACGCACCAGTACTGCAGAGTCTGCACTTGGGCACACTCAAAAGATGTACAACTTTTTCGGATCGGCTGTTAAACATAAAAATAAGTCGCAGTACATCTTACTTAATGTGCAAAAGAAAACGATTTTGTACTGAGATACATTTTTGCGTTTCACGGCACGGGCTTTTGGAAATGTCGCAGTCTCATTCAAACGAGTCCTACTACGACTCAGGGAACGCCTACTACTCAGTGAAACTGCAGCTAGGTAAAGTCTCACAAGAATGAACAATAAACGCTGTTAGCTTTGTTTCTTTTACTATTGTTTTTAGACATTTAAACAAAATTAGTCTGTGCACCAGGTTGCGGATGTAAGATATTCTTGTTTAACTTAGTAGTTGGTCTAAGGTGGGAGACACTGGCTGCTGCTAAACAAGTCAAGATATTTTAACTAAAAAGTTGAATTATGGGGAGAAGACAAGCACGGCGGAAAGATGAAGATTTTAGTTTTGTAAGCCCGTTTGTCAAATATTTACTCTTTATTTTTAACATGATATTTTGGGTAAGTTTTCCCCTCTGTTCACTCGTCATGTTTCGCTTTAAGGCGTGAACATGTATGTTGATTTGTTTTTTTTCTACGTCGTTTACAATATTTGTGAACTTTATTCTCATACGGAGAAGCGTGGAAAATGTCGGGAGTCGTTCTTCGTTATGGCTGGTCCACATCGCGTTGCGCGGTTAATAACAAGAACAATAAAAATGGTTGATTTTGTCACTAATAGAAATATTGACGAATGTTGGTTTTTTTCCCGCAAGTATGTTGAATAAGATTTGAAGCAATAGCCATTTGTGGTGGTTTGGTTTTTAGAGGATAATGCACTTTTTATGATGTAATGCTGAAATATTTACCGAATTCTGTGTAGAGAAAGAAGATTAACAATACAAGTTGGGTTTGTATGAAGGGTACCTTAATGTCTTCCTGCATTGTACTTTACACGCTAAACAACTTTCACTAGCTTTTTTTTTTTTAACTGCACGGTTGCTAAGCAACCAAAGCTTTCATTTATTCACATGCTAATGGTGTAACTGGGCTTTGTGCATTGTGGGTCCTGTGTTCTCCTTTTTAGGCTCAGGCAGGCTCCCGATAAAACCTTTTTTCAATCATTTGGGCTTGCCAGGCTGCTTATGGGTGTTGTCAAGTATGCAGTCAGTCTGAAGTTCCAGATGCACTGAGTTTTAAAGAATGAAGAGAATGTACACCAAACTGTTTAAAATTTTAACATGGAAATGTATGCATGCTAGTGTCCATTAATTTTCTCTCTGTGGCTCTTATTTGGGGCTTGTGGTTAGAAATGCATTGTTTCTGTCACATTCCAAGGCACCACAGTGTTCAGTGGCAGGAGAAAAAAGTCAGTGCCTCATTCTTATCTCCTGTGCTCCCTGGGGACATTTTTTTTTGTTTGAATTGCTGTGTGTGGCTGAACTGGGCCAAGGTAAAAGAGGAATGCAGTCTCTCTCCAGCAGTCATCTGTGTGTATTTTTTTTTCATTACAGTCTATAATCCATACCTTACTCTTGGAATTAAGGCCCCAGGTTAATCAGTGTTTAGTGAGTTATATTTGTCATATTAGTTGAATTATATCTAATACCCCATACGCCAAGCCAGAAAAGAGTGTGTCCCTGCTTTCAGGTTAAATAGTAACGATATGAGGATTGATAATTATCCCACTATGCTGTTTATGCATGGTGCTTTGACCAGGTCATCCTGGTCTCAGCTCATTCAGGGCCCTGAAGGCTTTTAAAGGAGTTTCTCAAAGCTCTGGAGGGGGGGAAAATCTGGTTACTGTTGCATATTTTTCTAGGTCTGTTCTCAGATGGAAGCATAGTGCTGTGTAGATGTTTAACCATAGTTTTCTGATTTGTGTTTTGTCTAAAAACTACTTTTAACATAGCTTTGTCCAACTTGGCATTAGCTGACTTAATGAATGAATAAATGTGTGCATTTTAGTCATATATTGAAGCAATTTCTCATCTTCCATACTTCATGGTAGAATATAATTCATATATACTTGCTATGGACGCAAGGCAGGGCACAACAGTTATCTTGTGCATTACTGTAATTATAGTAAATTTTTTGGAGTGTAAGTCAGCCAAGCAGTTATTAAAATGTATTCTTTGGGGACCTTGACTGGGCTCCTTGCATTTATATATAGTGACTTAAAATTGCATCTATTTACATGGCTTGGCATTTTACACAGAATGAATGTTTGCACCCAATGTACTGTTACGTAGATATTGGTTGCTGTGTGCCTGTGTTTTGCATAAGCAATGGACCTAAATATCCAAGAGTCACTGGGGTTTCCTGCGTAATGCTCTCTACCCATTATACATGGCTACCAAAGGTTATTTTACCTCCCTGGTCATTGTAGTATCTACCAGAGAAGAGGTTTTTGTGAAATGTATCCTCCCATTTTTTTGTTTAGCTTAAAGGGGGCTTCTGTTCATGGGTAAGGGACACTGAGGGCCTGACGGAGTTCCTGTTGCTGCCTCATTGCTGAGTGAAAAACCCAACCTGTGGAAATTGTCTGTGCATTTGAGAACAAGTTGATGCATTTTGGGGCCAGCAGGTGGCACAGTCTTTAAGGGACTGACGTTCTGCCCAGAAGATTCCAGGTTCCTTTGGAATAGAGCTGTTAAGAGTAGAGGGGATATCTTTTTAAAGACTGTAGAATGAAGATATCTGACATTCAGTAATTTTCCTATGAAAACCCAAGAAAAATGAGTCTTGGGGGTTTTTTTGGCTTTAATGACCACTTCATAATTAGAAAACCATCTACTAATTTGAAATAGGTAAACACTATTACTGGAGAGGGATGTCTTGGCCTAATCAAAATCCCTGACTTTTTATGCCAAAATATTCTGTGGAATTTCAGTCAGTGCTCTGTTGTTCTAGTGTCTAGTACAGTGTTTCCTAACCTGGTCTGTGGGGACCCCCAGATGGTCCACGTTTTTTCCAAAAACAAGGACTATGTGGCAGGAAGCTGGGAGAGACCAAAAGATGGACTGTCTGGGGAACACCAAGGACTGGGTTGGTAAAACACTGGTCTAGTATGGTATTTACATTAAAGAACAGTGTACTTTCTCTTTCAAAGATCATCTCCATGGTGATGATGCTGATTGGTGTCTATGCCCGAGTAATGAAGCACGCAGGTAGGTTGTTTGCTACCTGAATACACAGAGAAATATTTTAGGTTGTGAATTATGAGGGGGAGAGGACTTTAAAGCAGCTTGCTTTTGTTTTGTTTTTTTTCCCTCTCACCATGAGGGAACCTCCCCTGTGTTCTGTGCTGAGCCTCACCGCCTGTCCTCTCCATCTTTCTGCACCCCACTGCAGAGGCTGCGATGGCCTGTCTGGCTGTGGACCCCGCTATCCTGCTATTAGTTGTGGGAGCGCTCATGTTCCTCATCACCTTCTGTGGCTGCGTCGGATCCCTGCGAGAGAATGTTATCCTGCTGCATACGGTCAGCCATCAAGGGCGCGTGGAGGATGCAGTAGTAGAAATGATAGTCAGCTATCTTGTCCATCCATCCATCCATCCATCCATCCATCCATCCATTTTTAATAACCGTTTATCCTATTCAGGGTTGTGGGAGGTCCAGAGCCTATCCCGAAAGCCACAGACGCAAGGCAGGGCACAATAGTTGTCTTGTGCATTACTATAATTATAGTTAATTTTTTGGAGTGGAAGTCAGCCAAACAGTTATTAAAATGTATTCTTTAAAAGTCTCCTTGGGGACCTTGACTGGGCTCCTTACATTTGTATATAGTGACTTAAAATTGCATCTGTTTATACAGCTTGGTATTTTACAGATTGAATGTTTGCACCCAATGTACTGTTACATAGATGTTAGTTGCTGTGTGCCTGTGTTTTGCATAAGCAATGGACCTTGGCTAGGCTAAACTGCAGGACATGTTAGATACACTGCAGGTGGTCTGTGTGAGCTGTCCTCCATATTAAGGTAAGGTAATGAAGCCCAAATGTATTAACTCTTGTGTTGTGACCCTCACCAGGAAAAGCGGTGGGATGAGGATGTATTCTCTTTTTTTTTTTTTTTCCAGTTCTGCGTCTGTCTGACTGTCATCTTCCTGATGCAGCTGACTGCTGGAGTCCTTGGCTTTGTCTTTTCAGACAAGGTGCGTCTTGTAATGGTGCTGTGGAGGGTGTGGAACTGCCTTTTTAGACAGTGCTGGTTGCTGAAATCCCAGGGCTGTGACTATTATTGGGACACTTGAAGGTAGGGTGACCACCTAATCCATGTCAGGGGGGACACTATGAGCTACTTCAGGTTTTACAAACTACTATAAACCAAAAAGGCTCCTGTGTTTGGCTAATTAGTTCAATTCTTCTTGTGCTTTTACTGGTTTGTTTCCTTGATAGAAAGACTCATCCAGCTGTTTCACATTAACATTAGTGACACGTGCATGATTATAGGAGACTGACCAATCAGCACACAGCAAGAACTTGGTGCTAAAGTAAAATCCAGGTCTTTTTAATTGAAATGGTAGTTTACAAACCCTGTCCTAGCTCATAGTGTCCCCCCTGACATGGATTAGGTGGTAACCCTACTTGAAGGTTCCTGTCCCAAATTGGTGCAGGAAAACGTCCAGGTGTAAATGCACGTGATATTTTAAATTCTGTGAGCTGTTTTGAAAAGCATTGGCAAAACAGTCGCTGTGGTGAGCAGTAAATCTGAACTGGCAAATCAACAGAAACAGTACAGAGCAGTCAAACACTAGTCAAATGAACTGGACTTTGGAGGTTAAATGTGCTCAGGCACAGTGTGGATCATCTCGTGCGAGTACATCCTAAGTGAAGGAGGATGTCTCGGTCTGTCTTGGGGGTACCAGGGTGGAAAATGACAGCAGCAGTTTCCTGGTGATCATTAAAACGCAGCTGGCTGGCCTCTCTAGGGAGGAATCCCAGATTGTTTGGATGAATGTTTAACACTTTCATTCTTATGCAAACCCAGTTGGCCTTATTTATTGCAAACAGCATGTTACCTTGAGCGTGCATAGACCATCTGATGCAGGGAAGGCTGAACAGGTTTATATATCACGGATATTCTCAGGATTGGCAGCTCTTGTCCTCTGTAGATAAATCCAGCTCTAGGTGAACTCAGTGTCAAGTAGTGCAGCAGCTTCGGAACATTGATGTAAACAGAATAGCTTTGGGAGCCGCACTGCGGTTAGTTAAGCGTTACATGCAGGTTGATTCCTTTTGACCCCCTCTGCTGGCCGTGATGTGCATTTACAAGAGGACTACTCACACTGAAATCACATTGAATAAATCAAAACATATTTCAATACATGAAGCTGTGAAGATTTTAACTTTTTTGTCGAAGACAGCATTGAGTCTTTTGAGTGGAGGCATTTTTTGCCTAGTGCCGGTTTGTCTGAATTTTCGGTTTTGGAGTTTAATGGAAACAAGTTGTTTACTGAACCCAGATTTCTTAATGAGAACTAACAGGAGTCCGTAGTAAGGCAGAGGGTGGATTCATAGTAATTCTTGTTTTTTTCATGAGCATAGTTGCCTTTTCCTGTCTCCCACAGGCACAAGGCAAAGTAAGTGAGATCATCAACAATGCCATCGTTCACTATAGAGATGACCTGGATTTGCAAAACCTTATTGATTTTGGTCAGAAGGAGGTAATTTGTTGCTGGATTTATAATTGGATATGAGTGTGAGTGTGAATCGACTCTACATATTCTCTGGCCCTGTTTACACTTCAATTTTAAAATGCGTCTTGGGCGAACAGATCCGAAGTAGGCAGCTGAGAGACATCGCCGTTTACACCTGTATCTGTCATGCGTCTGTAAGGTGTCCAGCTGA
>JAAGVU020000061.1:24374479-24393538 GCA_011763525.2 Mormyrus iriodes
ATTAGAGTTTAAAAGACATGTAGTCAAATGCATCCCAAAGCACCTCAGCAAGTGGCTTGCGTGAGCAGATCACAATGCGCCTTAGTGGTCGTTTACACTTGTATTCAGCATTGTTCACCTGTGACCCAGGTGGGTGGGTGGCTCACTGGGATAGGTCTCTGTGCTTGCGATCAGAAGGTCCCCAGTTTAAGCCCAGCCTCAGTCCATCTGCAGGCCCTTGAGCAAGGCCCTTAAGCCCCAGCTCCTTGGGCACTGCTATGGGTGGCTGCCCTTCACAGCCAGCTTGCTCTCACCTGCAGAGAAAAGTTGGGGGAGGCATAAAGAGAATTTCCCCCCGGTGATTAATATAGTATCTATTATTATTATTATCATTATCATTATTATTATTATTATTATTATTAATATTATTATTAATAATAATAATAATAATAAAAAATAATAATAATGATTAAATAATAATAATAAATAAAAATAATAATAAATAAAAATAATAATAATAATTGCTCACGAAGCATTAGAAACCAAGTGTAAACAGGGCCTCTGTCACCTTAGTTAAACAGTCATGTTCAAATTTAATATTTGCATATGTCATATGATTGCAACACTGTCAGTGATGGGTGGAATAAAATTTTTAAACGATGTGGGGTGAGATGGCAATTGCTAGGTAATCATGGCCCAGTTTGGCTAAATAGGGAACTTATGAAGTAATCAGTAAAAAGTTGCTTTAACCAGTTGTTGGCAGTTTAAGACTTCCTAGCTGACATAACTATATAGTCAGTCATAACTATTGAAACATCTGCATATATACCTATACATACCTATACACCTGCTATAACATGGGTCTCTCTTACCCCAGTTTCACTGCTGTGGTGGCGTCTCCTATAAGGACTGGTCCCTAAACATGTATTTCAACTGCACCCCAGAGAACCCCAGCCGAGAGCGCTGCTCCGTGCCCTACTCCTGCTGCCTGTTGCCCAAAGATGAAGTAAGAGCCAGTCAACACTCTCCCAGTTGTTTCACAGTTCTGTAATTCTGCTCTGCTCTGCCTTTGTCAGTTCACCTTAATGCCACTGTGTGGCAGTGCTATGCAATGAATGATATTTCACAGTGTTTTAAGGACCTTGTAAACATCTTAGAGAGACAAGGTTTTTAAAGCACAGCTCTTCAACTCAATAACTAATTTTCTATCGTGTTAATGTGTACTTCAGAATTTTAGTGTCTTATGTCATAGGTTTTATAAATATAAATTCATAATTTATAGTTTATTTAGATTGTCTTATCCAATGAGACATAAAATTGAGAGAGCAGGGTCAGACAGTCCCTGAGACAATTGTGGTTAAGGGCCCAGCAGTGAAATCACTCTATCAACAGCAAACCTCCAATCACAGGCCCAGCGTCCTAACCCAATGAGCCATACACCACCCCCATATAACTTCATGTATATAATGTTACATTCCAGGGCCAATTTTTTTATAAATACACTGCTTCCTGCACAGAATGGTAAGGTCTGTTGTGTCCTGCTTACATTTTTCAAGGCAATCGTAAACACCATGTGTGGACAGGGGATGCAGGACCTGGACCAGCAGCAGGCCAGTGTCTTCATCAACACCAAGGGCTGCATTGACAGCCTGGTCACCTGGATCCATGACAACTTGTTCCTGTTGGGTGGTATTGCACTGGGCCTTGCTATCCCCCAGGTAAGAATACATAGAAGGTTACACTGCAGTATTCTGACTAGGTGTCAAGCTTGTGGAAATGGCACCCTCAAGAGGACACAATGGGGTATTACTGGATCTTTGGCATAAAATGAGGGCTTTTAGTGTTTTGTGACTAATAATGGTCAGTATCTCAGAAGGCTCTGCACTATAGAGAAACATGCAGTTTTATCTATTCTTCCTTCTAGCAAGACAAAGTCAATTCTGTAGAAGTTCCTTTTGGTTGTATTTTAACATGCAGCCATCTGGTTACAAGTTCAGATTTTGTGGCAGCAAACACTCCCACGGCATTCCCATCCCATTCCCAACAGCAGCATTCCCATCCCGGGCTCCGGCTGCTCCTGACACTGACTATTTCCTGTGCTCCCCTTTCGCAGCTAGTAGGCATCCTCCTGTCCCAGGTCCTGATCAACCAGATTGCAGACCAGGTCGAGCTGCAGCAGTACAACCTCCAGCACCGCTCGGATCTGTGGCACTGAGACTGCCATGAGGAGGACCATGCTGCAGCATCCTGTACCGTCATGCATTACCCTGGACTGAGGTCCTCTGAAGAACAGGTACCTGAAGGGGATATGCAGTTGGATATGAGGACCAGACAGAGAGAGTTATTGGTACAATTCTACAGGACTCTATTTAAGGAGACATGAAAGCATTGCTTTACTTAGAAAGTAGAGTTTGTTGTACTCCTTGTACTTTTGCACATGCCGAATATGTTTAGAACTAGATATTTATCGGTGTTTTATACCTGGCTGAAGACCATTGAGACAGGGATGTGGACAGAGACCGAAAGGCACACTGGAGTTTCCCCGTCAGGACGATTTTCCGCCATTTCTTCCAACACGCATGGAAGTCCATGTCCTGCCTGGAATATTACATTTAATGGAAAACTCTAGAATTCAATATAGGGAAAAAATTACTGTAAGATACAGTACTGTGCAAAATTCCTAGGCAGCCAAAGAAAATGATGTTTAAATGATATTAATTATGCCTGTCAAAGTGTGTTAGCTTAGCCATTTTAAAACTTCTCCATCCAATACATGCATGTATTTTTTGACTTGGCCACTAGCAGACCTCGTATAGCTAGTTGATATCTCATTGACTTTTTAAACTAATTAAATTAATTAAGTGAGTTGGTGGTGAAATTTAATAAATATATTAAATGGTTGAGGTGCCCCTGAGGAGAGGTTTGGGAACTGAAGCAGTGTTCATCTAGCCGTCCAACTAGATATCAGTAACTTTTTGGAAAACAAGAAAGTATTAATAGTTTTTATTGTGTTACTCTTAATTTGCATCTCTTACCCAGATGAATAGCTTTAGACATTTCTTTGAACTATCTAAGACTTTTGCACAGTACTGTACACTACCGTAAGAGTTAAGATAAGTGTTGATTTTTTAATAACTTTTCATTTTTTCATATTTGGATTCTTACAGTAGGTCATGAGTATTCATTTCTATAAATGTAGCTTTGGGCACAATTACAGAGCCAAATACTGAAATAGAACATTTAATTGTGATTCTGTTGTGATTTTAAAAAGTTGTTTGTTTTTAGTGTTAGTTTTACTGATATTCAGTTGTTATGAATACACATATTTTCTTAATAAGTTTTGGTTTTGTAACACGTGAGAGTTTGCCTGTTACAAAACTGCAAATGTGAGTTGAACCTCTGCTGTTTTGCGGTTGCAGTGCTGATCTCGGTGCAAACAAAAAAAAAAAATAAACGATTTCCTCTGGGAGGAACAACCAAAAGGCGTGATTTATAATAAACATGTCTTAACTTCTGGCATATGTTGTGTAAATCCGGTGTGTTTACACTGGCAGGCGCGTCCCACAGTGTTTACATTTATTCTCTCGGTCTCATGTGCATGACCAATCTGAGCGCTCATTTGCAGTTACAGGACTCTTAAAATCACAACACCAGTCTAGGTTGCAGGAAACAACATAAATCTTAAATCATTTAAACAATGGAAGTTATTTATTTTTCAGATGGGATTACCAGGCCTGCAGGAAGCGACTATTAGCGAAATGTGATAGGGCATTAATACTGGGTTTCTAGAGGTATATGGTCACTGTGTGTTAAAGGCAGTGTACGGTTTTGTGTCATATGTCATATTAAACAACACAGCTGCATGTTGCAATTAAAGCAATTTTGATTGGCTGTCTGAAGCCCAATGACCTTCTGGCTACAACTCCAGCATCTTACAAGTGAGAGCACATGCCAGACTGTGGTGAACCACACTGCAAGTCCTGTCAGCAAACCATCCTCCTGGTTCATGGTTTTCTGTAAACACTGTAAGTCCTTACAGATGCATCGGTGCCACTGTGTACATCTCCAATGTGTCTCTATCCATCTTTCCATCTTCCAACCAGTTGTAAGGGCTTCCTGAGCAAGAGGCAGTTCATTCAGACTTGCAATATGATTCCTGTTAGATTCTTGTGCCAATTAAGTAAGTCAATTAATGTAATACACTGTGTGTCATTGAGCCCTGCTGTAACACCTCATGCAGGGTGTATTAACGCTTAGGCTACCCTAGGCTATTGCTTAGGGCCCCAACAAATATCAGGGGCCCCACCCTGCCTTGGGAAAAACGGTTACAGGAGCGGTTAAACATATTAAATCTTGCTCTCGGACTGATCTGCCGGCGCCCGGCCTGCTAGGCAAACCTCACTGCAGACACCCCATGTGCTGAATAGCAGATTATTGATGTTGCATCTTTTTTTATTTTCTCTTGATTTTGTTTTGGCTCAAAAAATCGCTCAAGTGGTCTGCTGAGAAGAAGGTATACTAATGTCCATGCAGTGGTGTAGGTCAGAGTTTGATACTGGGGCGAGACACAACTTTATAATACAAAGGCAATTGTCTGTTTGTATGGGGGGGATAAATGAAGTCTAATTAAATCTTGAGGGGTACATTTCCCCCAAATCTCCCCAGGTTCCTACACCCCTGTGTCCATGCTGATGTCAGCCTAGGAACCCCAGATATGTTAATCCACCCTGGACCACATGCATCGCCTTTTGCCACAACAGTACAAATCAATCCATGTCAGTGCCTGAGTGAAATGAGAAAATGGAAGATGCATCTTTGCACTGTGCCTTAATTATTCCCACACTGGAATCCATCCATCCATTCTCCATAGCTGCGTGTCCTGCGCGGGGTCCTGGGGTTCCGGAGTTTATCCTTGAAGCAATGGGCACAAAATGGAATAATCCAGAATGGGGTGCCAACTCATCACTGTTACTTGGGAATGACAGACTGAAATTTGAACATAATTGAGGAGGGACTAGAGAAATATATATTTTCCACCCAAAATGTCCCCCCATTAAAGTTCCCAGGTAAGGCACATTTTTGGCACAAAATCTTATTTTACATTTACGAATGGAAACTGCTTTGCTATAACATTTTTTGCATAATGTGGTTTTCTTGGTATATCGTGTAGCGACTTTGTCCAAAACACGTAAGAGGAGTCTATTGTATTTTATAAAAAAATACTATATAATGTAAGTGTGTGACATTATGTATGTCTGAAGGACTTGTTTATTCCAACATGAATATTCCTAAAACGTTTTGAACGGCAATGTTTGTGTCAGGATCCCGCTGTAGTTGAATATCGACAGAGAAAGAGAGAGAGTTTAAATGAAAGGTAGGGAAAAAGTTTTGCGCTGCCCAGCCGCTCTAACGTGAAGCTCGCGTGCTGTGTGTGGTCCCGTGTCAGCCTCCCTCTGACTCACTACCCAGCAGTCATGTTACACAACCGTTTAAGGTAGTCTGCAAAAATTACTTGGGTTGTTAAGGTAGTCCGCATAAATTAAAAAAAAAAAAACACGCTTGCCCGGACCACTCACTCTGTATGTCATTATGTCCAACTCAAGATACAGAAATGTTCTCGTTCACTCACTTTTGGAAATATCCGGTCACATCTAAACGGTAATTGTGTATAAGTGTCTAAACATCTAACTGTGTATTTAAATAACAGCATCGGACACGTGTAACTACAATGAACACTGAAATTTCTCAGCTGTTTCGCTAAGACATAGAGGTGCATCCGAGGTCTGCCAGACTGGCTCTGTGACATAGAGGAGATATTGTTCGGTTCTGTATGTAGCTCCCTTGTGTTTATGGTCTGCGAAATGAATTTTAAAGTGCTCCAGATGAGTTTCATCAAGTAAAAGGTCGCGTTTCCTCGCAGAATCATACATTCTGGCGACGGTTTCTTGAAGCATAATTCCGCACCTCTGCTTAGTGGGGGCGAGCACAGAATCCACCTTAAATGCAAGGGAGGAAAAAGATATCCATTATGTGGGTCCCCAAGGAAGCCGATTGCATGATAATTTGTTAAAAAGTCAAATATTTTCATTTTTTCTAGCAAAACGAAAAATACCACCGATCCGTCCACCATCCACCAACTGTGCAATCCCAGCAAAAAGAACGCATAGCCATTTAATGGTAAATTCATTTCAACTGGAGGAATGTCTGTGCTATTATTGCAACAGGTTTCACAAACCATGCATAATTTATTTATGCTTACAGTGCAGCCGAATGAACATCTATCAATGTACGAAGCGCCAAACCATCTGCAGTCTCCTTGTATTCCAGCGAATGTTGCCAATCAATAGTCCTTGTTTATATTATTTTGTAACTATGAAGACAGCGGATATCCATGTTTTGTTTGTTTGTTGGTTTGTTTTGCGTTCCCTGCCTTGTGCCCGTAGCCTCCGGGAGGGGCTCTGGACCCCCGCGACCCTGCATGGGATAAGCGGTTACAGAAAATGGATGGATGTATGTGTATTTTGCGGCTGTTAAATCAACATCAAAACATTTGTAGCTTGCTTTATATGGCAACAGGCTTTCGTTAACAGTGAAGTGAAATTAAGGATAAAGGGTATTCATATAAATCAATAGGCTAAATATTAAAAATGACAGGCGACCATGCCGACCACCTTACACCAAAATTTATATAATAAAAGTAGCCTATACGTTGAAAGAAAATGCACCATTTACATTTTTTGAAATTTCTACCTGCACGAGATAAATGTTTTGTTATATACATGGGAAATATAAATAATATCATTTCAAGGCACGGAAGGTTTTGAATTTGCCCACGGATCACCTATTATTGTGCAGATCACATCTGTTGATAATAATAATAATAGCGTTTAATTCGTAATTTCTGACTATCCAAACTATTTGTTCAATAAATTTACAAAAGTATTACTGTCAGCAAGTGAAAAATATTGTGTAAATGGCGAATAGAATATGCAATCAGAGTCGTAGCACCCCACAATCACGCGCTAATTCAGAACAAAATCCACAAACTTCTAAACAAATAAGAAATTGTGGATAAATGTTTGCGTTGGGTTGTGCTGTTCTGTGTACCCGTTTTGATGTTCCTATACGGCACATTCCAGCCATAAGAAGGGGGATGGGGACGAGTTTTTTTTTTTTTTTTTAACTTTGGCTCTCCCAACTACGTGCATTCCAGGGAAAAAGAAGATAAAAACAGCAGACACGGTCGCAAGGGGAAGACAAAGACCCGGGGCTCAGTGCTGTGCTTGGGTAAAATGATGCGAGTCCGAAAAATGTGTTTTGCTGGAGAATAAATTGCCGCGTCTGGCATTTTGCAACCAAATGTGAAAAGGCTGAACGCAACAGGGGGACGGAGCTAGAAGTCTTCGGATCGTATTACAACCTTTCAGAGTTTTCATGTGAAGTTTTTTCCTCCCAAAAAAGTGGGGGATGGTGAATGTTTCGTTCACTCGCAACGTTTATATCAGTTGAAGAAGAGGAGCATCGTGGGCATTTTCGTTCCGTGTTTCTTTTTTATATATTAACTGACTATTTATGAATAAACTGTTAATAGTATCAAAGGGGTAACGGAAAATGCAGGAGTTGGGACGTGCACGAAACTATACAAGTTCGTCGGTCTGACTAAAAAAATGTAATACTCTTTACGAAGCGAACTACTGGAGCGAGTAACTTTCCCATTTGCGCTAAAGAATCAACACACATTAGCAAAAATCGCAGAGTTTTGAATATCGCGGATACAAAGTTGCCTCGCTGGAGTCTCAAGATGTCTACCCGGAGCTGCTCCTTTGTTGAAACATTTGGGATGATGTGGGTATGCGCTACCTCCGTTTTGGTCACTCATTCGGTAACGGCCCAGAAAAACGAAACCATTTTCATCGACCACTGTAAGAAAACCTCAACCTGCGAGGTGCTCAAATACAACACATGCCTCGGATCTCCGCTGCCGTACACGCACACGTCTTTGATTCTTGCCGAAGACTCGAGTTCCCAAGAAGAAGTTCTGGAGAAGTTAGCCATGTGGTCTGGTAAGACTTGATGTCTAAAATAGCCTCGTCCCATCAGCACTATCTGTTGTAAATGATGGTAATTAATGGTCAAATATGATCAGTTCCTACATCCGCAGTTGGAATTTCAAAGTACTTCAAGGGGTAAGGTGCCGAGAAATTGCTGGAGCATCATTATGACAGCATTCAAGCAGCTAGTTAGCTGTCTGTTTTTATCAGACAGCTGCACTTCAACAAATCCTACTTAATGTGTTTACGGATCTCCTCTGGTTCGATCTTTTTGCAGATCTTAACAATATAACAGATTTCCTTGTAACATCTCTTATGTTAAGATTAGCATCTGATGATAAAATGTTTTCAGTTATCTGTGCTCACCATTCATTGGCAATCATTTATGATTGAGTTAAACAGTCGTGTTGTTCATTAAATGGAGATGCGTTCTTACTGTGGCCCCCAGATTAATAGACCTAATAATACTTCTAAAGGCATTTATTTTAAGTGCTGTACTCAAAGCCACAACAGGCATGCCATTCCAGGGGCTTTTTTGGTCATGTCTCCAGTTCCTTAACAACTGTGTTATCTACTGTCCCTTCTGTGGTAGATTTAATGTGTAGAAAAAGGCAGTCTTCTTGGGTTTTCGGTGCAGTGTTTATTTTTCCGGGACTATGTTATTATTTTTAAAAATGATTCATTGATATCTCACAGAATTCCTCTCATTGAAATAATTACCTGTGCAGGAAACTGACATTAAAGGTAGCCTGCACCTCACTTGAATACAACTCATTGATTAGATAACATGCAGTTTCCCACAATGGATTGTGTTTAAAAACATGCAGTTAAACCCTTTATTTTTTGTCTGGGCCAGTCTCAGGCTGAGATTCGGTGGGATTGTCCTGCGTGCTAACATGAGTGTAAATAGGTTCCGTATTTTCCCTGTTACTGCCTCAGCCCCCCTCTATCTCTGCTACATGTGCTTGCCACCAATGGGCTTGCAGCTCCATGGGAAAAAAACATTTGATACCTCCATCTGGATCTGTAAACCAAGTTTGACTGATTGAAAGACAGTTGAGATGAATGAGCAGTAGTTGGAATCGAGATTAAGAATCTGGGCTGGGCATTATGAACATGTCAGGTTCTATGGGGTGAATTTTGCATCTCCTGAAAGCAGATTCATAGAACACATAGCTTACTGGAACAGTTTGTGGGGCTACAAAAGGGTAAGGCAGGTGTAAAAGAAACCAAATGCTGGTTCTTCTCATCAGTGTCCTCTGTCAACTCTCCCCAAACCCTCTTCTGCCGACAGGCCTGCGTAACGCCCCACGGTGTTGGGCCGTCGTTCAGCCACTGCTGTGTGCCATCTACATGCCCAAGTGTGAGGGTGGAAAGGTGGAGCTTCCCAGCCAGAGCTTGTGCCAGGCCACACGGGTGCCCTGTGCCATTGTTGACCAGGAGCGTGGCTGGCCCAACTTTCTCAAGTGTCCCAGATTCCCTGTGGGCTGCCAGGTCTGACTATTGCACAACTTGATGATGCCTTGACCTTTGACATCTAAATATCACATGACTATGTGGGTGTAAAACTGACACCCCAGAAGGGTGGCCATATTTCAGGGTTGACCAGAAGTGTGTTCCGCTTGTATCTGCATGATTTTATTAATCCTTTCTGGCTGAGGGATGTTCTTCTGAGAGCACGTCAGCCAATGTGAAGCAGGGTCTCTGTAATCTTAGTATCAAATCTGATTATGTTGACAGACCGAGGTGCAGAAGTTAAAGTTCAACACATCTGGGAACTGCGAGGCGCCGCTGGTGAAAACGGACAACCAGAAGAGCTGGTACAAGAATGTGGAGGGCTGCGGGATCCAGTGCAACAACCCGCTGTTCACTGACGAGGAGCATGCTGACATGCACATCTACATCGCTGCCTTTGGCTCCATCACACTCTTCTGCACCTTCTTCACACTGGTGAGGGCCGACACTGGCAAATCCGTCGAACACAGAAGTCATCAGATTTCCAAAATACTCCTAAAAGGGCATTTGTGGTGTTGCTTAAAGCAGCACCAGATCCATTGCCAAAATGTCCATAGTTGCAATGCAGATGGTGGTTCTCCTATAATATTGCTTGTGACAGAAATGTTGACCATCTGATAAGACATTTATTTGATTTTATTACGTGTGGTGTTGTAATTTTGATTAATTTAAAGAGTTGGGTTTATGTGGTTGGTATTCTTCTCAGCTCTAGTCATGGTGTCTGACTGGGCTCCTCTTTTCCCTCCTCTTCCTGGCTCTCTCTTTCCCTCAGGCCACCTTCCTAGCAGACTGGAAGAATTCCAACCGGTACCCCGCTGTCATCTTGTTCTATGTGAATGCCTGTTTCTTCTCCGGGAGTATTGGTTGGCTGGCACAGTTTATGGACGGGGCACGGAAGGAGATTGTGTGCAAGAGCGACGACACCATGCGACTGGGGGAACCCTCGTGAGTTTGGGGCTGGGTCAGGGGATGGACAGGTGCTTTTGTGGCTCATGCAGTCCAGCACTAAGGCAGGGCGTTTCGTAAATCACCACCTCAGGGAAAGTTGAGTATAGATTCTTGACTCTGGATGCAAAGGGCTGATGATTTCACCTTAATCTGTCCATCTCTAAGGTCCACGGAGACGCTCTCGTGTGTCATCATCTTTGTCATCGTTTACTACTCGCTCATGTCCGGAGTCATCTGGTTTGTAATGCTCACCTACGCCTGGCACACATCCTTCAAGGCCCTGGGCACAACGCATCAACCACTGTCAGGAAAGACCTCCTACTTCCATCTGGTCACCTGGTCCATCCCATTTGTTCTTACTGTGGCCATATTGGCTATTGCAGAGGTATTACAAATCAGAACGCTTTCACAAAATAAGGCTGAAGGTTAAATTAAGGATTTTGTGGGATCTATTTGGGACAACCTTTTTCATCTCTAGGTTGATGGAGACTCAGTCAGTGGGATTTGCTTTGTTGGCTACAAGAATTACTACTACAGGGCTGGATTTGTGTTGGCTCCAATAGGCCTAGTTCTCATCATCGGTGGCTATTTTCTCATACGAGGTCAGTGACATTAGATAAATATAACGAACTGTGGTATTTAAACTTGTATATTTTACTGGCTAAGCTGTAACGCTAAACTTAAACACTAGTTTTATGGAAGCTTACATTTATGCAGTAATCTGTAAACCCACTTAAGATGCTTGTTGTGCTCTTACAGGTGTAATGACCTTGTTTTCCATTAAGAGTAAACACCCGGGGCTTCTGAGTGAAAAGGCAGCAAGCAAAATCAATGAAACCATGCTTCGTTTGGGTAAGGGTGGACCCCTTCACCAAAGTTGACCCTCCCTGTTTTCACTGGCCTGTTTACTGTTGAATCTAGCACAGCACATTACCTCACGTTGACTCACGTCCAGAAAAAGCACAAGGCCTTCTGACCATCTCCAATATTCTCTATATGTAACAGTGTTACTTTCTTTTCAGGTATATTTGGATTCCTTGCTTTTGGGTTCGTCTTTATCACTTTTGGCTGCCATTTCTATGACTTTTTCAACCAGGAAGAGTGGGAGAGGAGTTTCAGAGAATATGTGCTGTAAGGCTCCTCACGTCCGGTACTCTGAAGAAATGCAATATATCTGGATATTATGTAATGCCTGTTTTGCCCCAGCAGGTGGTGCCACATATACCACAGAACTACCTGCTTGTGGGTTTTGTGCCACGTCTCCCTCAGCTGTTTAGTTTCAGTATATTAATAATCTTATAGATAAATCTCTGCCGTCGTCTTACTTTTGTTAACACTGCATGCCTTTATTTGGAATCATGTTTTACCTTCATAGATAGAAGAATCTGAAACATATTAACTTCTATTTATACCTAATGATTCAGAGTTGAAGCACTTTTAATGCTACTCTGCCTCTTACGTTCATATTGGACTGGTGGTCACATGAACACAGGATTAATTCAGTTAGGCCGCACCATTTTGCCAGTCAAATACAGTGTTTGCTTAGGGCAGTCTCTGTATTTTTGTGCATAGCTGTGAGGCCAATGTAACCATTGCTCATCAGACCAACAAGCCAGCCCCACAGTGCGCCATTAAGAACAAGCCCAGTCTGCTGGTGGAGAAGATCAACCTCTTTGCCATGTTTGGCACAGGCATCGTTATGAGCACCTGGGTATGGACTAAAGCCACCCTACTCATCTGGAAGCGTACCTGGTGCAGGTAAAAGGCCCCTTTCCCCAGAAAAAAGCGACATCCTTGCTTCTCACTTAACATAACTACTGTGTTATTAAAGAGACTGAGAACATTAACAGTGAAGCTGGTTTCTCAGTTTTGTTCCACTGCCGTTTCCTGCTGAAGGATCATCGGGCGCAGCGATGACGAGCCGAAACGTATTAAAAAGAGCAAAATGATCGCCAAGGCCTTCTCCAAGCGCAAGGAGCTCCAGAAGGACCCAGAGAAGGAGCTGTCCTTTAGTATGCACACCGTCTCCCATGAGGGCCCCGTGGGTAAGGACTTTGTCTCAATATCACATTCATTATGGGAGTATAAAACTTTGTTTAAATAAAAAGATCAGCATAAACTCAAATTATACTGGACCACTATGGCTGAAAACTGAGTGTTGGAACAGTCAAGTCAGTTAGGTGGTCTTTGAGAAGGAAGTACTGTGAGAACCTGTTTGTGTTGGAAGGATTCAGAAAGCTGGTAGTGAAGCTCTGTGGTGGGGATGGATTTTTAGAGTACTTTCACCTCAGTGTTAAGGTGAGCAGTAAGTCAATGTTTGTCTTCTCCCAATACCCAGCCGGAATTAACTTTGACTTGAACGAGCCGTCTGTGGACATGTCCTCAGCATGGGCCCAGCATGTGACAAAGATGGTGGCCAGGAGGGGAGCCATCCTGCCCCAAGATATCTCCATCACCCCTGCCGGAACACCAGGTATGATCAGCACCTTGTGTTACACTGCAGAGTTGAGGTATAGGTCTTATATGTTTAAGGCTCAACACGGTGTTGATAACAAGCTCATTATGGATGCTGGCATGTTACCAAGAACCATTTGCTCTCACCACAGTGCCACCTGATCACGACAACAAAAACCACCTGTGGATGGTGGAGGCGGAGATCTCCCCTGAGCTGCTTAAGAAGAAAAGGAGGAAGAAGAAGAAGAAGAAGGAGGGCCGCCAGCAGGATCCCATGGAGGAGGCACCTGGAGGGAGCTATCGGGCAGAGGGAGTCTTCAGCACGGTGCCACGCTTGCCCAAGTTGCTGGGCAACAGGAGCCTGGTGGCCAGCATGCAGGAGCCGGACCGGGAGGAGGTCCTGCCTGGATCCTTTCCAGAGTACAGGGCCTATCCATTGCCATATCGGGAGCGGTATGGTGATCTGGGCCACCGCATGGTCTTCGACACCGCTGGACCGTCAAACCCCTCAGACAGGGCCGGAGTCCGCTTCTCACATCTACCCCAGCAGCAGAAGGGTGGGTTCTACCACACCGGGGAGGTAAAGCCAGCAGCTGTGGGGCCTAGGAGAGGCACATACATGCCCAGGACTCAGGGCAGAAGAGCCGAGCTCGTGCCCATTCACTCCAGGACCAACCTCATGGATGCTGAGCTGATGGATGCCGATTCAGACTTCTGAGGTGTCTGTGTACCCTGTAAGCAAGAAGTGCTGGTTACTTAATGACTTACGGACCTGACCTTCCAGCAGCCCCAAGGAGGGAGAAAGCTTATCATTAGCAAAGTACAGGCAAACCACCCTTTAAGTGGAGGACAGGACAGGTTGCAGGTAACTTCGCCAGTCAACAGAGTTCAACAGCTTAGTTATGGGGTCCAATTGTTTGCCAGGGGGCTGGCAAAATGGCTGCAACATCTTGAAAACTTCTCACAATTTGCATTTAGGCACAGGGCCACTTCAATGAGTGACATTGTACGTTAGTTGCTCTTGGAAACAATTCAGTTTGTAAATACAAGAGGGTAGCTGTAGCCATCGTATATGAATTGCCTGCATTGATAAAAAAAAAAAAAAATCAGTGCTTATCTTGGATCAATTTATGTCTATCCAGTCTGCGTTTCCAACAAGGAGCTGTGCACTGCAGCCTCTCCCACTCGCTGACAAGTTACGTCAGCATTCAGAAGTCAGAGTCCATCAGACTTATTTGATTTCTGTAAACAATTACCTGAAAAAAAAGGTTTGATGTTACGTCTTGGATTAAGAAAGGGAGCGAAGAGGGATCGAGTGGTATTTTACCTTAAAACTCACCGTGCACATCCTGGCTCATGTCCATTTCTTGTTAAAAGCTGTCATTATTATTACTGTTGTCTTTATGTTACAGTAGAGCTTAGTCAGCCCTTTCTTTCAACCATTCTTTATATTTGTAGGATTTTCAAGCATGATATCAGGATGCAGAGTTTCTGGGCTTGAACTTGTTGACTTGTAGCAGCGTGCACCTCCGAGCAGGTCGGTGAGAGTACATTGCCATCTACACCAGCTTGTAGCGTGCAATATGTATTACTGTCCATTGGCATGTCACGTTTTCAGTACTTGCCCCCCCCCCCCCCCCATAAAATCCAGCAGGGGATTTCATCACTAAGCTCACACCTTTTAGCAAGGTAATTATGATATTGATCATCATAAACATCTGGTTGTATGGTTGTAAGACAGTACGGGGAAAAGATGAGGTGTCTGAAATTCATACCTCTATGACCATGACTGTAAATGCTTGGATAGGTGGTGTTTGAGAGGTGCAGTGTGGGAGAATGTTTGGATTGGAGGGGTGGAGAGGGCCGGTGGTGAAGCTCTGTGGTTTGGGTGGGTCATTAGGGTACTTTCACCTCAGTGGGTGTATCTGTCTCCTCCTGCTGCCCAGCCTATATTAATGTCTAATGGAGCAAGCGGCCTAATACCACAGATATAGACAAATTGTCCGTGGTCTGTATTATAAGCTGAGAAACCTTAGAAATCTGAGGTTTTTTTTAATTTCTTAAAATGTATGATCATATTCCTGACTAATGGAATTAGTCAGAGTTCTGTTTTTTTTTTTCGTTAAGAAGGACATAGGAATATTTCTGCAAAACCGGCTATTATGGGCCTGAAAGTGTCACTAGTTGTCGTTTATTCTAGAGAGGTACACAAAAGAAAGGTTGTGGTATTTTATGGAGGCTGGAATCAGGCCAGAGACCTCGTGTGTAATAATGTGTCTTTGAAAACCACCACATGCAACCGCAGAAAAATATGGCAGCTCTAGCAGATTAAATTTATATGCGTCTGTATCCTGTTGTGAAAAACGACTCCCAGGATTTGTTTGAGGAAATACAAAATCCAAGTCACTGTTACTGTAAATTTGAACTACTTTCAGCTCTTCTTGCTCTTATACATTTCTGTTTGTCATCATGTTTAAAAATTGTATACAGTATTCAAGAGTCTATCAAGCAGCCATATTTTTGTATTTGTAAATAAAGATGTTAAACTTATTCTGCAGATTTGCTTATTAATCACTAATCTTCTTTACGTTTGTGTGACAGTATTCTAATAAACCTGCTAATTTCTCTATATTATTCCTTATGAAGGAATGAATATAGATGTTATTCTTACATTTTAAGTAACATCCATTACAGAAACATATTTAGATCCCAGTGGAGTACTTTCCAATTACCTCTGAAAATAAGAACATTTATTAGAGTCAATATGTATGTTAATTTTAAATATGCCAATAACCTATTTTGCTGTTGGCTTGTTTATACCTTCAAGCATCGATGGAGAGATGATAATAAATGATAACATATAAATTGGGCATCTTTCCCATAAAATCACAGAGATATCAAAGGATAGGGTTTACATACCTGCTATCAATCTGGACTCAAAGGAAAACCCTCTTTATACAGCAGCAGGTCTGATCCTACAATGAAGCTGCACGGGTGAATACACATACATAATTAGTGATGTAGGCATATGGAAAAATGCAGGTATTAAGAGGATCATATAACAGAGAAATCCTACCACGCAAAGTCATGAATAATTTCCTGTGAAGGGTACAATAAATAAAGCACAGTGGTTAATGAGCACACATTTAAGGCAGATAAAATTATACCCTTCCCAGAACTTTGTACTGGTAGTAAATGACACGTTTCAGCAAGGCTCTCTGGAAATAAGTGAACTCCCCTCGGTCAGAACATTGTGTAAAGCATGCTCATTTTCTGCATTTTAATGAGGGCACCATGCAGGTTCTTCATAAAGACTGGCAAATCCACCCTGCACCTGCTGAAACAGGCGGTTAATCCTGTCATCTTTCAACATATGACTCAGCATAAAAATATCTCCATACCTTATACAGATCAAATGTGAAGACGTTCATGAACGCAAACTAGTGAAGGCCCACCAAGGGCTTATAAATGCACTTAAACGTCTAAAATATCACACATTTGTTTTCTGTTTTGTTCTTGGAAATATGCCAAACATTGTACTAAGGTGGAGACTAACTTCTAGTAAAGAAGACATTCATTTGTTGAGCGTTTCATTAAAATTCCAGAAATGGGTGCACTGTGACACATCAGGAAACTCAACGGAAAACCTATAGACCTCAAGGCACTTGTAAGGCGAGATCAGTCATCCCAGTTCCAACTGCTCACTGGGAGTGTGAAACGATCGAAACAGCTTCACCGACGGGCCCACCTAGGCTACCGATCCAGCAGGGTGGCTTCTGTCATCAATTCCAATCAGCCTCCACTGTCGACCAGCCTCTGGCATACTTAGGCCATGGTTGATTACATAGTATATGGTTGTGGCCCACATTTATTTTAAAATTGCTCTGTATTCATCTCCCTCTTCCTTGTGCTGTGACTCCCTCTACCACTTACAGAACCAGCCTGCATTCTGGCGCCTCATCTTCTTGCAAGAATAGGCTGGTGTCCCAGTCTGACATCTGGATGTTCCATATTCAACAATTGTAGTTTTTTAGTCTCATCCCATAGGCATAAATACTTAACAGTAAATCACAAGATTCACTTGTTTCTGTTGCTTTGACAAAACAGCAATTCCAGATTACTGAAATTCCTGTACTACGTTACTGTATGTGATATTCACTGGCAAGAGAGAGAACTCATATGTACGTGTAACTTTTTCAGATCTTTAGTTTAATAGCAAGCAAAATATTCGCACAGTGCAGTGTGCCACAAAAACAGCAAAATGGTAATACAAAAACAACAAAGCAACAACAAGATCATCTAATGTGCGAACCTGCAATTTCTAGAATATGCTTTGAATCATTATACAATCCATTTTAACGTACTATTGATAATTATGCCGCATGTGGACAATTGTAGACCACATTTTTCATACATGTTCGGAACAATGACAAATGATGTTTTGCAGAGCACAAATAATCAAGAAAAACTGTAAAATTGCAAAACAAAGCATCATGCTTTCAGTGATGGGGAGAAAAAATATATTCCTGCCACAAGGGGGCAGTATTTTCCTGACACTTTGGTTTGAAGCATACAGTTTCTATCTATTGTCTTTTTTTGTCCATTTCTGAGGTAAACTTAAAAAACTCCTTCTTAGTTCTGTTCCTATAGGGAAGATATATCCATAGCTGTTGCCGTCATTACTGAGAGAGAAGGCAGAATGGATTGTACAGCTGTATACTTTACTGAAACAATGGATTGTTAAGCACCTTTCTCAGTGGTACAACAGCAGAAATTTGAACCCACTGCTTTTCATGATTACATTTCTTAAATCAGTGTTTCCCAATCCAGTCCTCCGGGACCCACAGACAGTCAGTGTTTTTGCAAAGACGTGGACTGTCTACGGGTCCACGAGGACCGGGATGGGAAACGCTGCAATAAGCCAGCCATCATCTGCCTACTATAAATAAATGCATCCCCATTGTGTTTAAAACTGAAGCTCTACATTCAGAAGGGAGGTAAATAGGGGGCAAAGACCAAGGACTCCTAAAGATCTGGACCTGTTCCATATTTTTCTGACAAATACACAGTGATTAATTGTTAAATGTTTACAGTATGAAAAAACACGCTCTACAATCTCTAGCCATTCACTGGCAGACTTCCGTGTACATTCCTACGTGAACTGAGTAGCCATCTGGCCTTGGGCCTCCAGGGTTTACTTTCTCATTTTGTGTCTACCTTGACACTTTTTGTTTAATCTTTTCCAGCACCTTCTGGCTGTTATCTAAGGTTACATGTTTTTAGCTTGATCCATAATTTTTTT
Source organism: Mormyrus iriodes (assembly GCA_011763525.2). NCBI lineage: Eukaryota > Metazoa > Chordata > Actinopteri > Osteoglossiformes > Mormyridae > Mormyrus > Mormyrus iriodes. The sequence goes on from JAAGVU020000061.1 coordinate 24,392,729, forward strand.
TATGTTGACCTGTAGCCATTCATCTTGTCAGATGTGTGCTTGAGCAGCCAGGTTGAGAAGGTTCAAATGTCCTTCATAAGTCTCAGATTTATGGCAAAATTGTAATCTGTTTTCTTTGGGATTTTGAGTAGAAATTGCTGTTCGGATAGCTGTGTAAAGATGGCCAAAAACAGCTCATGGAGTAGGTCTCCAGGTCTTCTGCTGACAGCATGGTACACAGGGGTTAAATATTACATGTTTAAGATGATGACTTTGGTTCTGAAGTGACTTTAGCGGGCTACTATATCAACTATAGAAAATATTCCCAAAGGAAGCTGTCGTTTCATAGGGCTGCACAAAGGACCCAAAAATGTAGCACAGACCTGGGAACAGAAAATAATTAGCGTAATCCGAAATAGTCAGAATCAGAATCAGATTCTCCACAGCTGAAAGTCATGTCAGCCTACTAAAAATGTCAGAATGCCTACTGAGAAAACGTTTAAATTTGTGTATGAATAGAGCTAGAATTTCACCAATCATAAAACTCAATCACAGAAGAAGGGATTCCTCTTTGTGGTAGAAAACGTGGCATAGTACTAAATTATTTCTCCACTCATGACATGTCAAGGATCTCTCCATGCTGTCAGGGGGTCAAACACATTAAAGGAAGCCATGATTGAAGAGGTAAACTTGCCAAAGCAGCACACATCATATAAAGCTGACAAATTGTGTAAATGTGATCATTATATCACCCCTCCATCTATCCATCCATCCATCCATCCATCTATGTATCTATCTATCTATCTATCTATCTATCTATCTATCTATCTA
>JAAGVU020000061.1:24393638-24483664 GCA_011763525.2 Mormyrus iriodes
TATCTATCTATCTATCTATCTATCTATCTATCTATCTATCTACAGTACTGTACAAAAGTCTTATGCAGTCAAATATGAAAATTTTTAAGACTGTTTATCCAGGTAGTAAGTTTATATTTGCTCAGAAAAAAAACCTAATTTAACATTAGAACATATGGAAATTAACACAATGAAAAATAACAAAAATTTCTTCTGTTCTCCAAAGAGTCACCGCTATCTTGCTGGACAGCTAGATGAACACCGCTTCAGGGCCCAAGCCGCTCCTTAGAAGTATCTCAGCCATTCCATGTATCTGTTAAATTTCACCACCATCACACTTCATTAAGTTAATTCATGAAATAATTTGATGGGGTATGAATTAGCGAAATATGGTATGCTAATGGTCGAGTCAGCAAATATAGGTGTATTGTGGGTGGACACTGCAAACACTGGAGTGACATTAGGAGAGGTTCTCGACATGGTTAAGCTGACACGCTTGGGAGGGCCTGGAGCACAAGGCAGAGCAAAGGTGTATTTACTCATTTCAATAAAACAAAATCCAAATTATGTTTAATGATTCTTTTCAATTCCTGCACTAACAATTACATATATTCAGTTGTTTGCATCTTCGTTGTTTGATTAATTTACCTGCAGGACCATTAAAGGGCAACACCAGTTACATATACTTGAGTATTTGACCCTAGGAGAACCAATGGCTAGGCCAGTAACAGTGGGCCTGTAGATGTTTGTGTGCATTTGTTTTGACTCATCTTTGTTATAAAAGACATTTAATGGACTCCTAGATAAAGGAAACACTCTGCATGACACTGGTATTAATATGACACTGCACTCAACCACTTATAATAAATACTGTCTGCAGACACTGAAGACAAACAGAAAACCCAATGAATACCACAGGAAAAGAGCAGATGGTCTAAACCGCATGCTAACCTTAAAAAGCTAAACAGGCTAACCCTGACATAAATATATGCATGGGCAACATAAACGGGAATAATGTGTGTGTAGGGAAGGACCCATGACAATTTCAAAAACAAGGTTTGGGAAAAAGTACCCCCACACCCCCCCGCTGCAGTATTATACATAGAACATGGGTGCTGCTGCCCTGACTAGTGCCAACCCACACAGCACTAAACACAAATGGCTAATGCTGGAGCTGATGCCAAGGCCTTGGCTCTGCTCCCCATCCCACTGCTAAATCCCTGCCAAACCATGATGCCATTTTCAGCGCTCCACTATTTCGATCAGGGGTGTCGGGCCCCAGCCAGAGAGGGTGAGCATTTAAGCACCTGACTTAATGCATTATACTCAGAGTACCCTGGACGCCTCGTTCAGCACTCAGGCTGTTAGCTTTTTAAAACCAGCTGGAAAGGTGAAGAATCTGGGGTCATTTTCACCCACAGTAAGTTCCCACTATGCAACTTTTACACTGGGTCCTTCATCCATCCATCCATCCATTCATCTTCACACCACATATCCTGGTCACAGGGAAAGTGGAGCCTAACCCAAGCAGCAGAGAACTCAAGGCTGGTAGACACGCTGGATGGGATTCCAACACTCCCATTATTCGATAATTACAGAACTTGAAGATGCAAAGTGCAATTACATTAAATGCAATGCAAGTATACCTGTAGTTAATTACCTAACAAAGTGTTCTTTTTTTTTTTACAAAATAATAGGAAAATGCAATTTGAATACAGAAGACATACAAGTACTTCCACTACTGTCCGTTAGGTTTTTATTGTTTGTATGTAGTTATTGTTGTATATAGTTTTCTACATCTACAATTACAAATGACCTAAATGGGAATAATGCATCAGACAAATATGCTGCAGATCTGTTCTGGTCTAGATACATGAATTTTGCTGAAATTACCCAAAACCTCAGCAATAATTTTTTTGTTATATATATTCCGAAATTAAATATCTCACAGTTTTCCTTATCCATCTTTCTCACTATTACTGCTCTGGAATATCCCAGTTCCTCTTTTAGCCATTATAGTGTAAATCTAGTTTTTAATCACTAGGGCTCATTTTTGCCTGCTACATTGCAACTGAATAACTTGCCATCTATCAACATACGACTCACATGTTACGAAAAATAAAACTTAAATCAACCTACAGGATGTTTTGAACAGGGGCAAGGAATTTGACCTTGGAGAATCCTGTAGAGCCTTAGCAATTTAAGTAAAAAGCCTATTTCAATAACAGCACAGGAACGTCAAGTGCTGCTTGAGGGTTCCATCGGAAGAAAAGATGACAAACTACTGATCAATTGTCTCTCTCTCGATAGCTAAACAGACTGAACTATCCTATGAGTAAAATTATTTAATTTTGATTAGCTTGCCGCTTATAAGCAGAAGTAACAGACCCCTATTGCACCCAAAGCCATCCTTCCTCCCCATATATTTAAGCAGACAAGACTTTAAAATAGTACTATACAAACTAACTACATTCAGTACAATTTCTCTTTTAAAAAACTGGCCCTATTCTGTAAGGTTCCCTTACATAAAGAATGTAGACTAACACCTACATGATGAACTTAGGTTCCTGTAGCTTAGCATTTGCACTAACTTGTCCTGCACAAGTTAAATCATCAATCGTTTCGGTGAAAAAGTCATTTGAGCCTCTTCCTCACTGCTGGGTGATAGTTTGGTTCTATAGCTCGCTTTTAAATCGAGTTCTTGCTCTTGGTTTGTGCTCCTGGGTGCTGGAGCACATCTTGTCTGGGTCTCTTAAGCCTGTTCTGGGGATCATTCTCTCGTCAAATGACTTTTCCTCCCTAGCAGCAGTTCCCTTCACCAGATCAAGACTGGGGCATTTCTAGATGCCCTTACATGGTTTAATAATTATATTCTGTGAATGTCCTGGTCATGCTGTCTTCCCAAAGCCAGGCAGACCTATCAGGATCTTCTCTGTAGTCCCTCCATCTGTCCCTACCCTGCTGCTATTGTCAAGGTAAGGTGGGCCCCTGAAGTTTCCGCAGGAGTGAAGCCAGGGATGACTCGTTCTCCTCCAGCCCTCACTTTCACTCTGTTGGATGGAGCTGTGTAGCCAGGACATCACGTAGCCTCAGGGCTCTGGGCAGGTAGGCCTTAGTGATGCTGAGATCCTCTGCTGGTTTTGCTGTGTTGTATCCAGGCCACAACAGCTCAGATATTTATGGATCTCAAAACGCTGAGGTAACCTCCAGTTTTGCTTTGTTATTAAACTTTCGCTCACCTTGAGCTGGTAAACTTAAAGAATCGTTTCCCCTATAAATCTTAAATATAAATTAACATATTAACATAAAATCTTTTTAGGCGTTTTTTTGTGTTTTTGTGTGAGACTAGATCTCCTTGGCCGTCCACGTTTCAGGCCAGAACTTCTCCTGCCGAATCCTGAAGGGCTACAGACCTTGAACCTACAATATCCAGCAACTGTTCCTATCCTCTGCCAGTAGCCTGGTGATCTACAGCTCAATGTTTTGGACTTTTTGCAAGAACATGAGTGTAAAGATGATTACTAAGATCGGCACATTCTGCCCACGTGCTGAGGAAAAAGGCAAGATGAAAGAGTAGATTATTCAGATCTTGCTATGGCCTATAGCATGTGTATCAAATGTGACGATGCGCTTCCTGTCGTTGCCATTGTAGCAGACACAGGTAGACATAATCAAGACTAACTGATAGTGGGGACAGATTGCATGCAAAATTAGGCGAAGCATCCCCAAGAGGCCCATGGGGATTTTTACAGACTAATAAATCTGATCATTCACAAATACCACTTGGGACACCATCACCCATGTTCTCTCATGAACATTCATTTCCATGGAACAATGTGTCCACTTGCACCTAATTAGCCATCCTGTTTAATAATACTTCTGATTTCAATTGGTCCTTGTTTAAATGTGAGGGGAGGTTCTCCTTTTATGAGGGGAACATCAGCATCGGCAGAGTGCAGCAGATGGAGATACTTTGGTGCCTGCTGTGTCCCTAACATCCCCATGGAAGCTCTGAACCAGCAGGCTTAGCATGACAGCTTCAACCAGCCAACCAGCGGTCGAACCTTTGCAGTGAAGATGTATAATCCTTTGTGCAATGGATATTTAGCCAGCTAGTGGCAGTTAATAGTGAAAAAATTAAATACATAAATAGCTATAAATGGGGAAACTGATAAACTGAAGCTGTTATAACAATTAGTGTGTAATTAGTTGAATCTTGCAAGCTAAATTGTATGTTTTATTTCTAGATGGCTTGCTGACTTGACCATTAGCATACTATGTTTGGATAATTAATACTCCATCAAATTATTTCACTAATTACCTTTATTGTGAGACGGCTATTTAAATGCAACCTGACTTGTGGGTAGATGCCTTCCTGTGTCACAGCATGAGCAAAAATACCTTTTTTTGACATTTGAAACTACAACTGATTGATCTTAGTCTACATGAAAAATAACCTTTATATTCAAAGGGCAATTCTCCTTCTTCTACAAAGTGAAATGAGTGTTCACGTCATCTGGGATTGGCCATTAATCCCAGCTGTTTGCCAGAGAATGTATGTGTGGTGTGTCATATTTGAAAATAATGCAGTTTCAGGTTGGTTGGCATAATGATTCAGTGAGTAGTGCTGTTGCCTTATGTGTACAAGGTTGAGGGTTGAAATGCAACCTCCACTCTGTGTCTATATGGGGTTTGCGTGCTCTCTTTGTGTTATGTAGGTTTCTGCCAGTAATAAAAATGGCACACTAGCTGGTGTCCCTAGATTTCCCATAAGATATGCATGTATGGAATTGCATCCTATCCTGAGTGGGCCTGTTTTGGTCCTTTTCTGCCTAGGATAAGCTCCAGTTCCCCATGACTGACAAGGGTTGGCTCTACCTTTTCAGGTGCACTAGGCAAAGCTTTATTTGGGAGCTCCCCTGTACCAAGAGAACTGATGATCATTTTACTTCCTTTGCAACTTCCTCTGGAAGATGGATAGATAATTTCAATACACTAGGCCTAATGTAGAGCAGCATGGCTTATAAAAATAGCTAAGAAACCCCAGTTTCATATAAAAAGACACTTTAGGAAAAATGTCATGTTTCTGGTTGGGGACTTGCCAAGGCACACTACTCAATATTTGTACTGGGGTTAGATGTATGAATTGAACAACATGGTTGCCCTCTTTTAAATGCAGAGTTGTTTTACTTGGAAAGGAACATGGAAAATAAATTTGATGGTACTTCCCTGTCACAAGTATTATGAGTGCAAACAAGGTGAAGCAAACAGGTGCCGAAGTGTTTGCTTGGTGAGGCTGATCTTGCTCTGATTTTCACAGAGGGGATGTTCTTCACTGGGACTATCTCCAAACTTTTGGTGACCGATATGGGAGGCCTGTTTTATTATTATAACTATACTAGACAATAGGCTGATTACTATGATGGACTGGCATCCCATCCAGTATGTCCGCAGTATGCGCTTACTGGGTTAGACTCCAGACTCAACAAAACCCTGAAATGGATAAACCATTATGGAGAAATAATGGATGAATGGATACTTAATGTTATATAATGTCACTGAAAATCACTGAAAAACTTCCCGAAGGGGACAAATTCTCTATGACCAGCATGCGCAGAGGATAGGGGTCTGGAGGATACACATGTCTGTTTTGCCAGAACTATTTAACTTCAGTTTGTGAGTAAGCTTTAAGGGTACTGGATGTCCTTTTTTAACCTTTGAACACCTATCACCCAAAAAGTCTCTGCATAGCCCTCTATAATGGATTAGCCATCAGTCTTGAGAAGCAATGGATTATGATCCAGTGCAAGAGGAGAGACTACTGTCAACTTTAAAAAAAAAATGCTGTATGTAATTATAGAATAACCCACTAGCAATGTCTAATACTATTTACTAAATTGTTATGTTCTTTATGTAATCTAATATTTGGTTTGTAAACATAAAATTGGGTGTCATTCTTTAAGTTTAAGCATGCCGAATGAAAGTAGTCCTGTTAACTGGATATGTTGATGTTTTATTAATTAATGATACTGATCAGCTTTAATACCTATTAAACTCATGTCAGGACTAGGTTTTTGATACTCTGGGTGTTCACCAATTCTAATAAAACTACACTCCTGGCACGGCGATTTATTTTGACGCAAAACTATAAAGCGTCAATGTTTAAACGGTTGTCGCTGGACTATTGCGTCAGTGGCGGAGGGATAGAGGCTTTAGGACAGAGAGCAAGAGAGGCAGCGGATACCAAGATAGCGAGAAATAGCTGCGGAGCGAAAGTGGGGGTCGCGTTGAATAATTTTGTATGGTCTGCGATTTGCTGAGGCAAATGAAAAACAACAAATAATACAAAACTCCGCCGTTCAAACGACCGAGAGAGGAGATCATTACATTGTTATTCTACAGAGGAATATAAAAATGTCGTCTCCAAGTCCGGGTAAAAGGCGAATGGATACCGACGTGGTGAAACTGTATCCTTTTCAGAACATAAACAACAGAAACAAGAAAAGATATTTTCGTTATATGATAGAAAATGTAATGACAGCTGTTTTAATATCATAACGCTGTCATTTAAAATCTTATTTGGTATTTTCCTGACAGAAATGTGTTTTCTGAGTAAATAATCACGTAAGGTTGATCTTAGGGTTTTATGACAACAAAAGTAAAAATTATGTTTTGATGGCCGCCTATGGTTCCCTTTATGAATTTGATACTGTTGTTGTTAACATGGCTGGTATCGTCCCAGTCAGCTTTGTCATTTGGGTGTAATCATCGTAGCTTTGGGATATTGCTTTTGTCATTTGTTTGCTGGGTAAGAAATTACAGGTATTGTTGCACCATTACTTGTTAGCATGTTAGCTAGCCATCGATAAAAGCCACGGCTTATCAAAACAACCCTTCCGTGCTATCTCGGTTTTTTTTCCATTTAATTTTCATTTCTCTAAGGAGAAAGGTTGAACCTTTTGTAGTGAGGATGTGTAATCCTTCGGATTGTGCAATGGATATTTAGCTAGCTAGTGACGGTTAATGGTGGAAAAATTAAATATATAAATAGCTACAAATGGGGAAACTGATGCATTGAAGCTGTTACAGCGATTAGTGTATAATTAGCTGAATCTTGTAAGCTAAATTGTTTTATTTCTAGATGGCTTGCTGACTCCTTAGACAATTAAAAGATCTAAATCAAATTTTGCACTCTTTTATTGCAAGTAGGTCTTTCAGTTGTTAACATCATTTGTTTGTTTACGTTAGCAAACAAGCCGTCATTGTCATTCACTGTGGACGTCTGGCCTTTTCGTTGTAATAATATAAACCCCTCTAAAATGGTTTTGGGGTTTTCTATGTGCCGAATGATTTAGCTAGTTTCTGGTTGCGGAATTTGTGTGAATCATTGTCCCTGTTTGTATATCTGACATGGGCTTGACTGTGTCCAACTTTAACACAGAGAGCCACCAATAACTGTACGGCGTTTTATTTTGTACTTAGGGCTGGTAGGTCTGTTTTCCGGGACGTAATGTAAAGGCTTGCTTCCAACTTTGTTACAACACAAAAGTTGTTTTGGGTGTGGGTGTTTTTTTTTCCTCGTTCCACTCTCTTCCTCTTCTGTAAATTGCCCAAAATGCACAAAAACGCAAGTTTCTTTTACATTGTATTGTGATCTGACGCTTAACTTATCCTTGTTATACATATGTACTTATTGTACACTTATGAGTTCATTATGATTTTGAATAGATGCATGTGTTTCGTTTGTTTTGAACAAGGCAGCCCCCTCTTCCCCGATCTCCTGCTATGCATAGGTAGGGTAAAGATTTTAATGTCGAATGACGGGGGACGAAGTGGTTCTTCCGAAACGGAGAACCGTCGGCGCCGCAGCCGCACAAGGTAACGTATCTCCGTTTACGTCACCCGGGCCAGCGGCCCTAAACGACGATGCTGCCGCTTTTGTTGTTTCCGTCCTTCGATGGCTCTGAACCGCGCTGTAATAAACAGGAACCAGAACAGGAATAATCTGAAGAAACGCAGCATTTTTTTTTAAGAAAAACCTCACTCGAACGCATGGAGCTGCTTTCTCTGTGTTCCCCCGAGAGTTTATTCGCTATCCGGTTTTCTGTCGATGTTGCGGTGTTGCAAACTTCGGCCATAGTTATCGCAGAGTTCCTGAAGTGTTTGCGAGCTTCAAAGATGGTGAGGACGGCTTGTTTTTGTCCTCTTGCGGTGGAAACTGGCGCACTGATTGGCTAGTTTGTTACTACCCGGAAACTAGTAGGGGGCGGGACTAAAACAGCTGATGGCGAGTGACAGCGAAGCGTGTTAGTACAGGCAATGGTGGAGATCCCACCTGCTGAATTTGATCGGTTTTGGGTTAATTTGGAGTCGTAAGTATATCTTTATATTAACGGTTACAGGGAAGAAACGTTTTTAGAAACGTGTTATATGCATATGGAGTATTTGTTTACATTTCAACAAAACTAATATGAACTTAAGTGGATTTTGAAAAGAAAATCTTGATTGCACATTTTTTCCCCCTGTTTTACTGAAATAATTAGTGGGGGTTCAAAGGAGGTTGAATGCAAATTCGCATTGCTTAATTATATATTAAATAGAGACAGGATTAGTTGTAGCTGCACAGGCCAATAAGAGGCCGCCTCTGTGTGTCAAATTATAGTTGGTGTGCAGGCTGTAATGTGATCGGTGATGAGGGGATGGAGGTTTCAAAACTTTTCCAGAGGTGACTGCTGTCTGGTTTAAGGCTGATTTATACTTTTGTGTGGTAGGGTACACTGTAGCCTGATGGCTGTAGTTGCATTTTTCGGGAGGTGCGTGTCAGACTATAGCGTACGGTACCTACGGTGTATAGATGGAATAGAGGCTATGCAGAATTATAAATCAGCCCTTAGGAGTTTTAAGACCACCTGCAGGGCAGTGGAGCCCCCCCTCCCCACACACACACACATACACACATTAACCTGAGCAGCAGCTAACTAGCCTGCAGGATTAGCTTGTTAATGTCCTCTCCTCAGGCATTAGCACATTCCTGCTTTCCAGTCTCGTGTCATTCGTACACTATGTGGATCAGCCGGTGCCTAAACTGTGTCCTTTGCCACTGAGCGTGTGCGGCACGTGATGATGCTTGTGTGTGTGTGTGTGTGTGTGTGTGTGTGTGTGTGTGTGTGTGTGTGTGTGTGTGTGTGTGTGTGCGCGCGCGCGCGCGCATGTGTGCGCCTGCTCCAGATCCTGCCGTTTTGCCATTGCACCATAACCTGAAAATGGCACGCAGCTCCGATATCGTTCCTGAGGGTGCAGTGTCAGCTGGGGAGAGCCAGGCGGTGGGAGGATGAATCGCGTTGGATGGGTGAACGTCTAATGAATGTCAGACCGACCTCTGAATGGAGCTTCAGTGCAGATTAAGCTACCATAAAAGATATGACCTGCGATGGAGTCTATTACTGGTGTGTTACAGTTATGGCTGGGCTTGGTTTAACCTGGTTGGAGTGGGGGGCTGGGGTTGGCAGCACAGCTGTCTGGAGAGGTGGGCTTTTTTCTTTGTGTCCTTATCCTGCAAGCGCTGAAGCAGGTCTTTGTTATATCAGTAACTGTCTTTAAATTACTTACTTGGCCTGAGTTTTTAAGACGTCCTTTACTGAATGAAACGCTCTTGTCTAAATAAGTCCACCTGTGTCTTTATGTTTACACACATTGAAATACCCAGAAATGAATAGGCATTGTAGACCCTGACGAGAAGTCCTGTGAATACACCAATCTTTCTGCAAATTACACTGCCTGGCAAATTGTTAGTTTTATTGTACCTTTTATTTTTGTGTATCAGGCTTGCACAGGTATGTGAGTGAGAACCATACCACAAAGGCTACGTGACACTAGTTACAAAGGTAGCTTTTCAGATGGTTTTGTGTTCATTTCTTAACATAAAAATTTAATGTATGTTGAGATAGGTGAGTGTTAAACTTTAGTGGCCTCAGTGTATACAGAACAAAGAGCTTTAAGCCAAATCGTATCGTCAGATAGACATTTATTTATATGATACCTTTTATTCTGGTGGTATTATGATTTTTTAAATTTATTTTATTTTCAACATTGAGCATGTTAGTCTATTGGAATATGTATTTGCATGCATTTGGAATATGTATTTGCATTACATATTTGATGTGTACCAGGAAAATTTGACTAACGTCTGCAAATTGTAAATTGAGCATCTCTAATGACATCCCAACACAGATTACATAGGCTTCTCTGGGCTGGCATGTTTAAATATTTACATCATTTCAATTGTGCTTTTAAAGTTTATAACTACTTACCACCCCGACTATGAGATCGCTTTATGTTTTTCCCAACCTAAAGTAATGCTGCACGAAGCCAGTGAATAGACACCTCTGTTTACAGGGCTTATTCTGGAGGTGGGAGTCTAATTCAGGTGTAGGTTTGCAGGTTGGCATGTTGAGGTCTGTGTCGTGTTTGGCTCAGGAGGTTGAATAGTCTTGCCCGAGGTGTCAGACTGCCATGTTTAAAGAGTCAGGCTTTCATTATGCGTTACAAGGTGGCACTGAGCCCCAGTTCTAAAATTTATAATTGGGCATATGGCAGTATCCTCACATCTCATGATAAGATACACTGAAGAGGGAGAGCTATCTAACACTTTGCTCTTTCTGCTGACAAGCTGCACATTTAAGTATAAAACTTTGCTAAGTATTTAGAGTTTGACAGATTGTTATGCACACTAAGAACTACTGTATGTGGTTGTTGCCATTTCGTAACGGAAATGTTTTTCTTTTGAATGTGTGAGATGATTTAAAAATTCCAGAGCAGGCGGCCGAGTTGCCCTCAAATTATAGAATAGTTACAGCAGCCTGAATAGAGATGTGAACATAATTTTTAAGAAGTGAAGGATTTCGATTAATGTCTGCATATTTTCCCTTTGTTTTGGTCCGTTAGTGCTGCCATGGGCTTCAATATCTAAATTAGCTTAATTTTCACCTGAAAATCTTTTAAGTGTGTGGAAATGAGTTCCCTGGAGCATTTTTCCCTGCGTGTCCCGTGGGATGCCGCAGCATAAGAATAAGCCGAGCCATTCTGAGGTGCTTTTTTTTGCTGGGGGGAGGGGGGAAAGCCTCCGTCCCTGACCTGGCAACGATTTGTCATTTTAAATTTACGGCTCTCATTGTTCGCCTGTCTCGGAAGCATCTTTGAGCAGAGCCCGTGGGCCTGGTGTCCATGAGGTTCTCGGTTTGTCCCCATCTTGTCCTGCTTCTAGTCCATGTGGTGTGCGTCTGGTTGTGTGCCTGAGTGCTGGAAGCCGTGGCCCCCAGGCGGGGATTGTGCTGCGGGGAGAGAGCCAGGTGTCAGCGGTTTCTGAAAGGCCTGATTAATCTTAGTGTCCTGCTCACAGCACCAAGGCTTTTAATGAATGTGTAATTTTGTACAAAACAGTTGTGTAGAGGATTAAAAATGGTTGTTTTTTTTCCCGTCAGATGGATATGAATGTCAATATTCACAGGTGTTTTGCAGACTGAGTGAGAGCACACACTTCCTTGTCAACCTTCATTCCCTTTGTAGTATTTTTTTTTCTTTCCCCTTTATGTGTTCCCTTGCGTATATGGGAGCGGGGGGTTAACCGGTGTGAAAAAGGACCCATGGGTGTTCAGCGAGCTGCCTGCCCAGAATACTAACAGCCAAATTTTCTGTCTTTCCTCACCTATTGTGTCTCGCTGACTTCATCTCACATCGGTTCTGCACCTGACACTGCTTTGTACCTCGATGCAAACAGCAGACACCCCTCCTCCCCAAAATCAAGCATGGGGTGGGGGTGGGGGGGCTTCTCAAGCGAACTCCCTGAGATGACTGGCTCTTTGTTCTACCCCAGCCAGGCACAGAAGTCTCTCTGAAGCCGAAAGCTGAAAGATTATTATTGCATGTTATTGCTGTGACACATGTTCATTGAATGTTATGCAAATGAGAGCCCCCCCCCCTCCCCCAGCGCTCGCTGCCTGTCCTGAGATGTTGTCCTGAGATGAAGAGGATGCAGACGGGCTGGCCGCTCGTGAAAGTGAGGTGCGAGATCCATATCACGTGACAGAACTGCCTTGGAAGGCCTCTCACCGAAACTTAGATGGACTAAAGCAGCTCCTCTTGAGTGATGGTGGTGATGCCTTTTTGCATTGAGGGGATGCCTTTTTATAGTAAATGGTAAAATAAGTAGCACTGTAAAATGTGATGCCTGTCTTAATACCAATATTTCAGGGCATATTTGCCAGCTTGTGATGAAAAATGACTTGTTTTCAGTGATTTTGAGTTTGCTCTGCTCAGACGAAAAAAGGCACAATGGCCAAATTTCACTCTGCATTTGTCAGAAAACTACAGCTCGTGTGTGGAACTGTGTGTGTACGTTTGTTCATTCCTCTTGTGTGCAATGGCAGTAATTAGTAACTATCTCTGAGACTAAGTCATTATGAGGTGCAAAACACCTGTATAGCTTTGCTGTCCTGAGACACTCGTGAATGTGTTGTGGACCAAATGCTTCATCAGCAGTTTTGGTTATCTTGCATGAGAAGAGTCAGAGTACTGGTTACTGACTTTCTAGCAGTTCCAGTGAATGTACAGAGGGCTAGCTGAGCAGGAGTGGGCCAAACGGCACTTTTGCTGGGTGCACTGGTTTTACAAGTTCTGCACGCCCGTCACCATGGGATTTTGTTTCTAGGAACGTGAAGCATGATAGGACGGGCAGACTGACCCACCTGAGCTACGTCTGTGGGATGTCGTTACAGTTTACGTTTCCTTAATCGGATACTATAATAAAGAATTTAATAAAACTGCCAGATCCAGTTCAGGTTTGATATAGTTCCATTAACCAAAGTTCCTTTTGGTACAACTGGCCCCACTATAAGAACAGGACCTGTGCAGTAGCCAGGTTGATGGAGGTTTTATGAGTGTGTATTACTATGTTTCTTGGTGTCTGGGTCAAGATTCGTTGGGCTACAGAGATGTAGAGTTTGTTTGTGAAGCTGAACTCTAACTGGAGTCAATTCTTGTCCTGATCTGATATCCAGGCTGTCCTGCACTACTGTTCTCCTCTGTGCCTGCCTTAGTGTGCTTCTTTGCTGGTTGTGAACCCATTTCTGAAGCTCGCCATCCTTGGGTGGATCTGTTGTCATTTGACCCTGTAGAGGCCCCCTGTGCAGTGGGGTTATCTCTAAACAACAGGGGTGGGGTGTTGACTGAGTCCATGTGAGAGGCAGACTAACATAACGGGAGAGCATGGTCTCCAGGGTGGAGGACCTGACCTGCCCCCCCCCCCCTTATCAGTCAGGCTGGTGCTACTGCGTCCAAAATGGGGGGTTTTCAAATCCAAGTTAAGGTTTTTCAGTCAGCATAATCAATACCTGCTAGTCATAGATAATGAGTGTGTCCATCTAAATTATAACCCGTGAGCACATGTGGCCTATTGCAGTGTTTCTCAACCCAATCCTCAGGGACGCCCAGCCAGTCCATATTTTTGCTCCCCCCATCTCCCAACACATGTGTACTAGGTATTTGGACTGTCTGGGGCTCCCTGAGTTGAGAAACGCTGGCCTAATGCGATGTCCTCGGAGGTTTGTTTGTTCAGTTTGGGAACCAGCTAAGCGATGCATCTATCCATCATTTTTCTGAACGACTGCAGCTGATTAATGTCACACGCAGGTAGGGGCTGTTTGGCACTCTCATCTGCTGCCTGCTCCTCTGTCTTTGTTTCCACAGGGGTTTAATCTCTGTTGGCCACGTTGCTGTGGTGGGCCAGGTGGGGGCCCCTTATCGTTTCATCATGCAGCAGCCTGTCCTTTATCCTGTAGAAGTGACAGGAGATGGGGCATCCTCGGGGTTTAACTACGTGCGGCCTTGGGCCGGAGCTGCAGGTCCGGGAGGCAAACGGGAACTGGACCCAGTAAGGCAGGGGTGGGGCAGACTTATCCAGAAAGGGCTGGTGTTGCATGCAGGTTGACGTTGCAACTCCCTAATTAGATTACTAATTAGAGGACTGATTGGCTGTAGTCCTCACACCTGGGCTTGAACAGCTGACCTAAAGGTTATCCCAAAAACCTGCATACACACTGGCCCTTTGTGGATAAGATTAGCCACCCCTGCAGTAAGGTTGTTAGGGTATGGGTGGCCCTGAGGTTGAGGTCTGAAGTGCTTGCAGGTATCCATTTGTTCTTATTTGTGTCAATAATGTAAATATAGAGTGGTGTGTACCTAAGTGTGTCTCATTTATATGTACACCTGTGTGTGTGTGTGTGTGTGTGTGTGTGTAAGGTATTTTAACATAAATGTAGATCCCTTTGTGTTCCTATGTGCCTTGTACTGTGATCAGGACTCCTGTATGTGCTGAAAGGGTCTGACCTTTTCTGGCTGCCTTGAAAGGTGTTTCAATTCCCCTCCTTTCTCTCCGGATAACCTGGGCTCACACTAAGTTCCAGGCTGGGTGCTGGACTCCTCTGCTGAGCTGAAAGGGAGAGGCTCTATTGAATGGCAGGGTATGTAATGTTGTGACTCCTGAGGCAAGTGGAGAGGACTTTAGTGTCCTTTATGAACACGGCAATCTCTGATCCTGGCGGTCAGATTTGTAACTCCTCAGTCACACCCGAAGCCCATTGACACTAGCTTCAGACCTTCAGGGAAATGTGTGAGGCGACAGTGACCATTCTTTGTGGGGGCAGCCAGTGTCATTTTCAGGAAAAAAAATGCGACATCAGGCTGTAAAGCCATCCCAACATCGTGGGGTGTTTGCAAGTGCTCCAGTGTGGAATTCAGCCAACGCCAGGCAGACTACCCCCCCTTCTCCACACCGCCCCCCTTCCCCACACTTCAACCCCACAAAGCTGGGTTTCATAATCAGACCATTGAGTACCGGCTGAGCACCAGGGTGTCGGCTCTACTTTGGGAAACTGAAGAAATCTGCTTTGTTTATGAACGTCTCCTCCCCTTTAAGAAGAAACGAGGAGAGATGAGTGAGCCCCACTGCTTTTAAAACCGTTTTCACTCACCGAAAAAATATGAAACTGGGTGCTTTTGTTTTGTCCCCCCCCCTTTCCCACCCAACCCCCTCCCACCCGCAGTCTTTTCTCTGCTTTCTATCCCGTTTATGGAATAGCCTTGAGGAATCCAGGCAACCATGTATGTAATCAGTTGCACACGACACGATTGTTCCATGTTGAAACACTGTTTGTTTTAACGGTGAATGATATGCCCGTTTAGCGGCTCAGAACTTGGTTTCGAGTGCCTGAAAATGGCTGTCAGATGCAGACTTGCTCTTCCTCTCTGGAGGGCTACAGGGAAGGAGCCGAGGTCCTTTCCATCTGGATCTACTGCCATAGTGGAGTACAGCAGCCTGAACTCAAAATAAATCTCCAGTACAGTTTAACCCTATAACGGCTGTTTCAGGCTGTATCCTACAGTGCTGCCTGCTGCCTGCTGTCTGTGGACACGGTCAATCTGTTCAGTTGTAGCAGGTTAGTCATATGAAGATGTGTAACTAGTAAAAATATTTTTGGTTTAAAATTGAAATCCTATGTTTTCTTTCTTGTATAGTATTCTTAAAGTTACGCGTCATGACTAAAAAGGGGGGGGGGTTCCATGGAACATTTTACATCATACAATAACTTCATGGACTGGTAAAATGTGAGGGGGGGGGGTTCCATTTGTCTTAAACAGAACACGTGATGTGGGGTCGTAAGAAAAAAAAAAAATGGAGAAATATAGTTCATTTTTGGAAATGAACTGACTCCTCCACAAAACCCCCAGTGTTCTGTGGCCCGTTGGAATACCTGTGGTGGACTGGGGGTAGGGAACCCCCTACTTTCTGTAACCTGAGGGTCAGATTTGCCAGACTTTAATTTTGGTTTTTGTGATGAGACTGATGCTTACAGTATGTGCCGTTTCCCTCAGTCACTTTGAATGGTTTTCACATGGAACTCTGTGTTTAAAGAAGGGAGCCGAGATCTCTGTTTATTCTGAGGAGGAGAATTAAGACTCAGAAGCCAGATCAGAGGCTCGAGGTGGAAGCCAGTACAGGGGCAGCTGAAATGGGCCGGCTGGCTGCCTGGGCTCGCGGTAGCAGGTCTGTGAATGGGCCGGCTTGGCTGCGGTGGCTGGGCCACTGGGCTTTCATTGTGGCTTTACTGCAGTGTGTGGGGTCTCTGTGTGGTGCTCTGCCTCCCCTTTCTACAATGGCAGGAGTGACAGGCATGACAGCCATTGCAAAGGGGGGGGGTGTCAAATCCACTGGGCTCGACTCCTCAGGCCACGCCTTTGCCGTCAATGCATAGGACTAGGAACAGTCCATCTCCACAGGGGTAGCAGGGGTGATTGCCAGGCCTTGGAGATGCAAAAAAGATGCAGCCAGGGGCCTGCTGGGGTTCTGATGAGGCCCAGGTTTCCCCAGCCGTGGTGAAGGTCCCCCAGTCCCCGACAGCCCTGAAGAGGCTGAACATGCTGGAGCACCAGCCACAGCAACGCTGGCCCTAATTCAGTTTCCACAGGCGTCCTGAGAAGCTCCTGGCGTTCCTGACAGTCCGTCTGGTGCTCTGCCATGTCCCAGCCAGTCCAGCTATTAATCGCTGTGATTGATTTATTTTGATTTTAAACACAGTGGCTAGTGCACTTTGGGCCTGAAGTCCTTCGTACGGCGGAGCAGAACTGGAGGTTTCATTTCATGGCCTATTAAAATACCCTAATTAAACTGAAAAGTGTTTATTTTTATTGTATTTCACGGCCCATTTTTATGTTCGATTCTGTCCTTTTGGCGGTGCAAGTGAATTAATTTTATTTTCTCTACACACAGAGATGGACCGCCTCCATAAATGGATCGTTGTTTAATTTACAAGACTGTATAATGAGGCTTCATTGGAAAGATGCAGCGTGACCCTGTTGCTCAGTGATGTCTAGTCCTGGAGGGTTTACAGTCTGCATGCCAGGTGGTGGGAATCGATCCCTCAACCACATGCCCAACGGTGTGCTCTGTTTTAATAATGTGAATGACCAGGTGGATATGCAGACAAAATATGGACCCTTAGTTCCTGTTGATCAGCTTTCCTTTCTACCCCAGTCTCCTCTTGAGCCCTTATGACAGAACATAGTCGTCTATCTGCTGATGGGAGCTCCCAGCTTTACTTTCAATGGCACCCTCCCTTCTTCATGTCTTTCTGAGAAAGCGAGGAGCGCATGATATCTCCACATTATTCCTCTGTAAATATTGTGCGATCAGCATACAGCATCTGTTAAGTGCGTATGGTGTCTGAAAATAGAGCGCTTTGTGCTTGGGATGCCGGCTGTTTACAGGAATTTGCAACTTTGCAGCTGTGATGCATTTGGAGGTGATGTGCTGGGGGCTTGTAGATGTCAAGTGCGGTGTCGCTCGTCAGGCCAAGTGTGGGGCGGGCAGCAAGGCTCATGGGGGATTGGGGGGGGTGGACAGCGGGAACCCCCGAGAGGCTCGGCACACAAGGGTCCCTGGTCTCTGCCACACTCCTTGTGCTCTATGTAACAAACATAAAGTGTCATTGTCCTTGACTCACCTACGCAGCATTGAAAGCAAACATGAAGTCACCATCTTAAGTGGGCTCAATGAATTCGTAGTGAAGTTTTACGGACCGCAAGGAAGTAAGTGCTGTCGCTGTGAAGAGGCGTGCTGTCTCTTTCTGTCTCTGTCTGTCTGTGTCTGTCTGTCTGAGCACCCACTAACCAAATCCAATGTGACAGGACAATAAATGATGAGTATGAAATAGCTTATTGAGGCCATTTATTTTTGAGTTGTACGTGAGGAAACGTCACTGTTTCAAAAAATGTAGACTCATCACATGTCAGCTTGTGTGTTCCTCTTGCCCCCTATGCCCCGATGCGGCTCACACCCAGCCTTTTTCCCGCAGAGGTGGGGGCTGGGGAGCAGGTTGGTTTTGGGTGGCGTGGTGAGACGGGGGTGCCGTCATGACTGTCTGAGGGTGGGGTAGCAAAGGCTACGTGGAAGGAGGAAATGGTTGTCATTCTTCCTCATTGCACAGCTGTTAAAAATACCCTGCTAATTATAGCTGGATAGGACGGGAGGCCTTTTCTCCTGTTATTTCACCAGGCAGATGTCAGTGTCTCTGTAAATGCACCAAGCCCATGTGACTTCAAAAACCTAGGCAAAGCTGGCTGAAGGTACTGCCCGAAATATAACTGAGGCAGGCTTTCAGCGCCGGTCCCCGCCTGCTACAGTCTGGCTGGGGTCGACTTGGCCTGTTTTAGCCCTGCCAGGTTCCTATTTGGCAGACCTGTCTTGGGACTGCAGGACACCCTCCAGCTTTTAATCAGGCAAATGAACCGACGCTGTTGGCCCACCACCCAGTGAATATCCAAAGATGACTCCCTGATCCGCTTCTGGAAGGTGATCAAACCAGTTAGATACAAAGCAAAACGAACTGCGTTTAAGTTCATATATGTGCAAGATAGGCAAGATTTAAATGTAGTTGGTACCATGATTCTGAATGTTCCAATCTCGACTCGAGTGTTACAAATTATTCACATTGTTCCCCCAAAACCTGCGGTTTGTAGCATGTGTTTACTCTCCAGGGTTCCCCCCCCCCCCGTTCCCCCTGTTGTGTGTGTGCACGAGCATGTCTGTTCCCCTGATGGATACTGTCTTTTTTTTTTTTTTTTTTTCTCCTTTTTGTCTCTATAGCGCCATATGAAGGCGGAGTGTGGAAAGTGCGAGTAGACCTACCGGACAAATACCCCTTCAAATCTCCATCTATAGGTAAAGGCATGAATTTCCCCATCTCACTGTGCTCGAGATGTATTTTCACAGTTCATCCCAGGAACACTGATAGTCCCATGTTTTTAGATGTTAAAATAACGGTTGAACCGGAAGGGTGCTGTATCCCTGGTCAGTTAAACTGTCTGTTTCCTGTCAAGCCCAAGATGGCAACGGGTTTATCTCCCTTTCGGTTTTATGGGGAGAACCCCTGACACGACAGGGAAGTCATCAGCACTGAGGTTATGACAATTAATAATTGTTAAAATATTCAGATACTCATGGCTTTTTCATATGAATGGATTCCGAAACAGATGGATAGATCAGAACCCTAAGAATGTGGACTGGCTAAGTGTGCTTATGTTTAGACTGGCCGACTTTTGGAAAAAGCCACATTCATAAATATAGGATCTAAATTACAACCTGTTTTTGTTTGTTTCTAGGGAACGGCTGTAGTTGAATGAAAATAACCAGAAAGTGGTCATGTTAAAAGTGTTAGTTTTGTTTTTTTCTTTCTCCCTTCCAGGATTCATGAATAAAATTTTTCATCCCAACATCGATGAAGCGTAAGTGAAGATATTATTTAAAAAATCATGAATTATGTACATGAGAAACCTGTCCTGTGTCCGACTAACAGCTTGATTCAGAGTCTCTGAATTTGTTTTCTGCCAGAGTGGCTCCAGTATGTTTGTTCTTTCTGCAGACCGTGAATTATGCCCACATTTTCAAACTGTTAACAGTTGATGTTGCTCTCTCACCTTTCTGTCCAGCTGAGAGCAAAACATTTGTCTCAATAGCATAGAGTAGTCTCTCTGACACTTTCGTTCCAGGCAGTAAAAGTTGTAAACATTCAGTCACGGGGTATGAAATGCTGCACCAAGCATGAATGGTGCTTATGGTGCTCACATGACATGCCTGCAAGCTCAGACCACCGGAGGTCCCCCTAGAGAGGGCAAGGGACCCGGCATTGACTCGTTCATGTCATGATGAGTGTCCCGCCCGAGGTGAGCTGTTGGAGGAGAGATGTCCCCTATAGAGATTAACATCCATGCTGTTCCCTCTCTGCCTTCAAGGTCAGGAACCGTGTGTCTAGATGTCATTAATCAGACGTGGACGGCCCTGTACGGTGAGAGTAGTCCCACTGGGACAATTTTATGATCGGCTGGGGCTTGGGGCAGCTCTCCTTGGGCTCGTTTGGACCTGCTGGTGGATGTCTGCTATGGTGTAGTGTGGGGTATTGAGTTCTGCCCTCAGCAGAGGCGTGTAATCCTCTTATTTCTCGTATCGCTAATGAGGTAATTCCTGGCACAGTCAAGGTCGTGAAATGTCCTTATGTCTCTGAAAGAAGTCCCTTTCACTAATGATTAGCGGCATGTAGCTGGCTGTGCCGTGTTCTCAAATGTGCCACTACTTCAGCCCAAGACTCCATCCATCCATCACTTTGAACTTCTTGCTATAACAAAAAGAAATCGTTTTGTTTATCCTTTTGATTTTTCAGTATGAATGTATAGATAAGTATTGTTGAAAAGGCAGTGTACTGTATTTTATGTACCTTTTGTGCTTGTTACTAGTTTTGTTTTTTAATTCCCACCAATCACTTCCATTAATCGTTTGGTTCATAGGAAATAAATCAGATTTCTGATTTTGATTGATGGGAAACCAGTTGTACCAGTCATTCTTATAAACCATTTCATAGCATCTTACAATCACTGAAAGTAGGGATTGCTGTGGTTGTAAGAATTTTCTAGGTGTTTGAAGTAGCGTTTTGCACAACAGTGGCAACTAGCTGAAACTTGCAGTACTGCACTGATATAATTCATGTGACTTGGAAAGACCTATGTAGAACAATCGGAGGCCTACTGAGCAAGTATAACATGGATGGAGTCCCTTTTCTGAAGTTGGGGACATATAGTATTTTAAAGAAATGTCTATGGGTACTATTTTAACAAATGTATTTTCATTGCAGATCTAACCAATATCTTTGAGTCGTTCCTGCCTCAGCTGCTGGCGTACCCCAACCCCATTGACCCCCTGAATGGGGATGCTGCTGCCATGTACCTCCACCGGCCAGAGGAGTACAAACAGAAAATCAAAGGTTAGCCCACAGCAATGCTTCCTTCTTTTTATTATTGCCATTTCTCTGTGGCTCTTTCCCTATGGGACCCGGTTCTGTACCTTGCTGCACCCTGCAGCTCCAACCCCTAGATAAGAGAAACCTTTCGCGGGATGTTACTGTTTGCCTCACTGTATAGCAGGCTGCACTGGGCACTATGAAACTGCCTCCCCTTCTTTCCTTTGCAGAATACATCCAGAAATATGCAACGGAGGAGGCGCTGAAGGAGCAGGAGGAGGGCGCCGGGGACTCTTCGTCAGAGAGCTCCATGTCAGATTTTTCGGAGGATGAGGCCCAAGATATGGAGTTGTAGTACATCGTGGCTCCCTTAAACAACAGACTATATGATTTCCTAACCCTGAGAAGCAGACTATGATATTCATATTTAAACAAGGCAATTTTTTTTTATTACTAAAACAAGGATTTTTATGGATATAGCGTTGGTGTGTATCTCACCCTGTATGTGTTCCTCATTTTCCCGGTCATTTGTCTGCCCGAGGCGCATTAGCATTCACACATTCCGCTGCATTAGCCTCGTAGCCTGACTGCATGCGCCGCGCTGCCCTCCAGTCTACTTCGCTCATGTGCAGCCGAAAACTCTAGGACACGACGGAAAACCTCTCGCGGCGGCGAGGCTGCGGGTAGTGCTCGAGTGTGCTCCACCTCTCCGTGACCGATGCGCCGAAAGCTGGGGGGGGGGGGGGGGGACAGAAATTTAGGATGTCGCGGATGGCTGTCACATCGGGGATGGGATGTGAATCTCCCTTCCATTTAATCTTCCCCCTTAAACTTTTTGGTTTTTTTTTTGGGTTTTTTTTCCCAAATTGGATACATCCATTAAACACTGTTTGGCAGGTTCACTGCTTGCTATTTCTTTGCACTTAGCACATCTCTGCTGTAAGAGGCTGTTCTGGATGGGATTTGCTTCAGAAGTTGTTGGAATTAAAGTCATAAAAATGGGAATTGCAGCTTCAAGAACAATTTTAAGTGGGTCTTTTTTTGCCTTTGGATCAGATTTAAAGCTGCCATGATTCTTTTTATATTTGGATTCTTTGAGCCTTACCAGTCCCTTGCAAAAAGAAAACATTTAAGAAACGGCCATTGTCCACTCCAAGGGAGAACGATTTCTGAAACCATTTGGCCGGTATGTTAATCTGCTGACCGTCGAGCCCCCCCCTCCCCCCCCTCCAAGATTTAAAAGGTTTCATTTCTGCCTGTAGGTGGGCTTTCTTGAGTGTATTGCCAGGGGGAGGTGTATATGAACAAGGTATGACCGTCCCGTCTCTGCGTGTGCCGTACCTGCCCACACGGCAAGCTCTTGGCGTAGAGGCAACAGCCCACACCCAGGACCTCTCAGTGTGACTGCGCAGCCAGACGTGCCTGAGTCAGACCACGTAGCTGGAAAAATCGTCTGCTGGTTTTGAAGACGGAACCCCTTTTAGGCAGACGGGCAGGCTCTAATGGTGTCTGTAAAGCACAGAGACTTTTCTACTTTTTCTCCGTCAGTGCGAGCGGAATCTCGTCTTCCCAAGTGTCCGCCTCCTGCTCCCAAACTTTATCTTCTCAGTTTTTGGAAAACCTGTGCGTCTCTCTCTCTCTCTCTTTCTCTCTCTCTCTCTCCCTCCCTCCTCCCCACCCCCCGTCTCTGAACATCCTTTTGTACTTTGTGGCATGATACAGAAGTGAAGTTGTGTAGGGCTTTGAGCTAGTATACTATAAAAAGATGAAGTTCAGCTTGAGTGTCTTCTGTTCGAAGGCTAGAGTTACGTATGTAAAGCGTAGTGAATTACTTGGCTACTCACTAGATGGTGGTAAATGCAGGGGAATTTTCAGGTCTTTGTTACTGTGTTACACTTTAATCAACTTGCCTATCGCTTGTGCTAAACTATAATAGGTGTTTGACTTATGTAGGGATAGTTAGTTTGCTGGGTGGTGAATTCAAATTTAAAAATGTCTGGATTTATTACTTGTTTGGCTTGTTTGAACTAATGTCCTGTCAAGGAAAATATAAGTAATTTCATTTATTAATTCTATTCTGTGGTTTAAAAAAAGATACCCAAAGATGTTAACATCCTTTCTTTTCCCTTTATGCTAGTTTTGAAAACATGTACAGGTCAGTGTTTGATACCACATGGGGATTTAGTTTTGTTTTAGACAAAACATGGCATTACACCATGGAAAGAGAGCAGCCCAGGTGTGTCTATGTTTATATGAAGAAATTAGATGTTAAACCTGTAGAATGCAATCTATGCCACAATGGAATAAAAGATGAACTATCTTTTTTTTTTAATTATTATTTAGATTTTTTAAAATCCGCCCATCTGTTTCCCTCTCTAATACTCCCATAGGCTTGAACAATAATGGTAGTTAGAAGGTCCAATTTGGTCTTGACTAGAATCCAAACATCCAAATTGGGTCAGCCAGTTGATGTATGCCCAGTTAAGCTACTGGTTCTGGCCTGCAGCCTGGGAAACTAGGCATGCTGAACTGACTGGTCATTCATGGCTCGTCCAACATGCCTATCAGTGGCAGGCTGCTTTGAGCTCTGGGTTGTCCATCTGTATTTTTCAGTGAAAAGAGTGGCTTTTTATACCAAAACACATTGTTTCAGTCCAGGTTCTGCAGTTCCTTCACGTACCATAAGAGTCATTTTGAATTCTTCCATCCCCCTCCCCCTTGTGAGGTTTTATAATTCTTTTTTTTTTGCAGTATTGTATTACAACTGATAAGTAAGAAATGGGAAAACATGGTTCATAATTTGAAGAAACACCTGTGAAATGTTACATAGTTTGAGAATGCTCTGTCCTGGCTCCTGTCCCTCAAAATGGGGGACACAAAAATTGCCTTTTAAGGACCATGATGTTTCTGTAGTAAACTTTTTGAGCAGTGCATGGCAACATTTGTTACTTGACAATCTGTGTAGGCCATTAGCAACTGAAAGTTAGCTCCCCCCCCTTAAAAAAAAGAGTATATATTTGTTTTTTAGCCCTAAAGTTAAGGTCTTAAATGACAAAAAAATCCACGTCACTGAAAGAAACTGAAGTATGCTTCCCTTGTAAATTTATTAAATAAATAAAATTATCTGATTATGTCTGTTGTAGGGTTACTTTTTTTCCTTCTCCAAAAATGAGTTCAGACCATTGGCTGTCACATGTCCCTCCCCAGCTGTACTTAAACCCGAGTCAGTGTGGTGGGTGGAACAGTAACAGTGGCCTTGCATGTTAACCACTGTGGTTCCGAGACCCCATCCCCCAAACCAGCACCATACCCATGGGTGCACAGTCCACCCTCTTGGCTGTGCCAGCCTGTATCTGTTTTTCTTGGCAGGAGAGAGCAGTCGTCAGTCATGGGTGCCAGAACAATGCGATTCCCTAGGCCCGGGCCCACATGTGCGGCCCTCTGCGCCCTTATCAATCTGTCCTCCCGCCTCAGTCTAAGCCCGTTACGGGTCTGGGGGACGACCATGGCACAAATAGCCACCAGTCATGGCGACGTGCTGGACTCTTGTCAGGCATTGGAATTGTTACATCTGTAATGCGGTATTTCCCAGTCCGGTCCTCAGGGACAGTCCACGTTTTTTCTGGGAGCTGGGAGGGAGCAAAAACGTGTCTGGGGTTTCCCCAAGGACCACACTGGGAAGCACTAATCTAATGACCACAGATCCCCTTATTGGGATTTTCTTGCATTTTTCTTTATTTTGTCCGCTTTACTTTGAATTGTGACGTATGGGACATAGTCAAAGGTGACAAATGCCCCCCAAAATGATTAAGACCTTTGAAATAGTTGTGTATAAATAAACTGTAAAAACTTTTTTTTAATAAAAAGAGCAATGTATATGGATCTCATGTGGTTTGTTGTTGTCAGTTATTCCCATTAATATTGATCTTAATTTTATTAGATGGAAATTTAAACACCCATGTGTTTTTTCGCATGGTCATATTTATGGCAGTGGACTGGGTTTATATATTGTAGGTTAATTGTTCTGCACCCATCCAAGCAATTTCACAGTTTTGTTCTCTTCTGCATAACTAACCTGAGTAATCACGACTTTGATAATTACGTTTCGATTTGTCAAAAATATGGAATAGTTCAGAGGCCTGAGTTCTGACTTGAGAACCACTATTCTTGGCCATTGTATTAAATATGCACCACTAGATGGCAGCAAAATATAAGTGTAATACAGCATATAACTCGAATGGTGTCTTTGTGGATAATTTTTTAGCATAATCCCCTTTCCCGCAAACCGCTTAAGGTTCTCAGACAGCCAGAATTGTATGAAAAGGTGCAAATTTTGAGCCTTATTCATGAGAAATGAAGAAAACTACTTTCTCCAAAGGCACAATCAACAAATTTAATTCGGTACACTGTAATTCGGGAAAACCATGCACCCAGTTCATTTACGAAATCGCTCTACTTGTTCAGGCACTGTTTCATTAGCGAAATCATTGTGTGTATAATATCGTATGTTAATGCTTCTGCCTAGAAATGATCGTGGAATACCACAAAACCTGCCCCTGACCCAACTGCAGTTAAGGTATTACTTGCTTAATACCTAATCTATAATCTTGATTTATACATATACAAAAAGATATTGGCATGTTTCTATTCATTTTGTGCTTTATTTTAAATGAGAGTTTATGCTGCGTCATTAAGCGTGACTTTAAAAAGGCGGTAACCTCGACGGGCTCTAAACCGTCATTTTATAATTCCCCTCAAGAGGGCGCAAAACATCCGCAGTTACCTAGCATGATTTGTCTGCGTGCATTAACCCATAGAATCACGTGACTCCATTCATCCATTTTCTTTACCCATTTGTCCTATGTAGGGCTGCGGCGTTGTGTGACTACAACATTTTGTAGTGTGCATCTGGGTCTTGTTTTTTTTATTTAATTGGAGTAAAAAGCATTTTGTTCTTAGTGCTGCGGTGGAGAGAATATAGGGTGTGAAAATTGAGATCTTGCTTAGTCTTAATCATTAAGGTTGTTTTTTTCGCAATTGTTGATAGGCTCATCTATATAATCTTATGCTGTGTCATTCTCTGCTATATAAACCAATTTGTTACTCTCCTAGCTTGTTGGCCCGTATTATACACTTTCCTGAGCAGGAGCCCTAAAAAGTAAAGGATGGAGATGGGGACATAGATTAGGGTAGGAGCACTCAAGATCGTCATCCCCATCACCCAAGGCCTGGCATCTGGAAGGGGTGGGGCCCAGTCTTCCTGAAGGCCTGTGCTTCAGGGCTAAGGAAACCTGAGATCTTCTATTAAATATTTAGAGCCAGTTCATCCGCAATGCGCTGGTCAGACTGGTTCCTGTCTGCATGATGTAATGTAAATCTTAAGTGGCTTCTCTGACTGGCCGAATCCAATGGTCATGTGACACGGCCAATAAAAATGGCTTTGAATGCTACTGCAAGCTTTTAGTTGTCTGATGATATTGACTATTGTATCAAACACATAATGTGATTTACCTGAATGGGCACCTATGTGTGCATTCAGAACAGCTTTCTGATACAGTTAATGTTAATATGTCTAGACAATGCTATGCAAAAGTAACCAGACTTCAATAACAAAATACTTGTAATTTTATTTAAGCGTGTTGTTTTATTAAAAGCTTGTATGCTTTTAAGGTTAATATTTGTTAGTAGAAAATACAATCTGGTAATAACTAAATCAGTCACAGCACTTGTAAAAACAAGTTTTAACTGATTAATTTAAACCTCCACTCAGTCATTTTCCCCATTGCTCATGGTGGATTTTCGTATGCTTTCCAAAGATTTAATATTACATGAAGGACTTTGGCATCTCTCTTTGAGTAATACTCTCTGTTCTTCGTATTTTACTTTACTGTTACATGTATTTTTAATAGTAAATGCTTTCCAGTATAGCAGAAGTTCAGGCCATCAAAAATCCCAAGTCACGATACGCATTATTTTTCCGGCACGACTGACTGAAATAATTTGCACATTGTTCTTATTCACATTTTCTGCACCATCCCTCTGCCAAGTGAAGAATGTGTCTTTTTAATCTGCTGCTATAACACACACTGAAAAAATAAATATATTATAAGGGGTAAGCTTCCATGATTAGAGTGGAGTAGGGGCATGACGCTCGCGCTCAGACTATCAGGCTACAAGCTACACGATGATTTAAGGGAGCCATGAGAACACAGCTGCGTTTTCCCGGGCATCGGCTACAGTGCAGTTTTTCCATCCCCATTGCTTCCCCCGCCCGGGAGGGACTGGCTCTCCAAGCCAATGACCCAGTGACTTGCGCAACCCGGTGCTGTACCGACCTGGGCGACACCCTAGCCGCTCGTTCTCGTTTCTTTGTGACTGATCGACTCCGGTTTCCAGGTCGGTTTCATGTACGCAGAGTGACCAAAAGCAGGGCGATCCGTGCTTTTTAATAATAGATGGATAGCTGATTAAAAAAGCTTACCGGATGAAGGTCGGAAAGGCTTGAGAGGCTGAGGGAAGTTGCTCGGGTTATTGACATGGGAAACAAATGTTTGCACCAGAAGAAAAAGCATAGTCCTCTGGTTATATTTGAGGGTCTATGAGCGTCTTTCTGTGTTGTGGGGTCTGTGATCCTGAGAGCGTAACCGATTCACGGGGCTACGTGGCAAACCAGAGCTAAAATGTACTGTTAATAGTATCCACCCTTCGCCTATTAACAAAATTTAAAATGTTAATAAGCAGACTAGTTTTCATATTGGGTTTACTATACTCTGGACCGGTTGTTTCGTCTGGCTTTTAAAATTATTGTTCATTCACCTCACCGCGAGAATAAAAAAGCCTACTGTATTTCCCCACTGTCTGAATCTACCTCGGCGGGTCTCTGTGCCTGTGACCAGGTCACGTATCCTGGGGCCCTTGGCGGGGCCCCTAACCCCGAGTCCCACCGGCGCTGTAGGTGGCTGCCCTTCTCCGTGATCCCCAAGTTTGCGGTCACCTTAATATGTGTTTAAGCAGGATGGGGTAGGCGAAAAGAGAATTCCCCTACGGGGATTATTAAAGTATCATTATCATTATTTCAGTGACCTTAATGTCGAATGCCTATAAAATGACAACTGCAAACAGGAATATATGTTTTATATATAGTAAGTCCAATTACCCGTTCTCAAATTAGTCTCTAAGAAAACTCCATCCATCTTCCAAGTTCCATCCGTTCATCCTGGCCAGTGCTCTGGGCCGTATGCCGGGCAGTAAGGTACGCAAGGCTGGTGTACGCCCTGGATGCGAGGAGCGAAAATAACGGTATATGTAACAATCGACTCACCAGTCTTTCCTGGTGCTAAGACGGCTAACGTAAATGTGGATTATGTCCACTTAATTTTGCCCTGTGACTAGAACTGGGCACCTTGTTTCTGAAAGTGCCGTACAACACAAGGAACAGCCCTCAGGACACAGGCTTTGCGGTAAGCCAGGGATGGTGGGACGAAGCCGTAGCTAAAGCCTGAGGCGCAGGGTGTAGTATAAAATCCACTCGAATTCCAGTAAGAGCACCGAGCCTTTTAAAGAGGCTTACTGGGGATACTCGGCCTTTTGATCCAATGAAAATTCGGATGCATATATAATGTACAATGCCCATGGAGAGACGTAGTCCAGTAGTCTTATAATATCAACACAAAGAGAAAAAGAACTAAATGAGGTATGCGTATAATTCGATCACTAAGACATGAATAATTATAAACAAACTACGTTAATTTGGCTGTATAACCATCAACCTCAGAAATTATCATTAGAAGTAACAGACAACGCCAACGGTGGCATTTTTATTACCAGTAGGCCTATAATACTTTATACTATAATTTTTCTGTCTTGATGTATTAAAGGGCTCAAGGACAGACGTTACACTTCTGAAATATGATAGGCAGGCGCTGATTTAATGAATGCGTATAGCTTAAAAGATGTTCATGGAAGGGTCACTGTCCGAGTTAATGGCCATCCGCGGCCTGCGCCTTCTAATCCGTCTCCTAGAATAGCTAGTGACTTCTGTCTGTTCTTAGCCAAAGTATCTTTTCATTTTAAAAAAGCACCTACAACTATCTATTCTACATCCTTATTTGGAATATGGGAATTTGTGTAATCAAAGTGATGGGAATAGACCGTGCAATTTTAATTAACAGAATCAATCGCAAAACGATGTCAGAAGCGTAAATATTTCTAAAAAATTTTGGCTACTGTGTTAAATAAAATTGGAATTGATCGACATATATTAATATCTAGTGGCTAGTCAACCGTGACGCGAATAATTAATGTTTTCGGTATTAATTCTTTTATTTTTTACGTTTACAAACGTATAATTATGCCAGTTATAATTAAGTATTAAGTATACTTATTTGCTACAGTAGCATACCGCATGTTTTAGTCAGTAGAAATCGGTTCGTTGGTAGAAACGCGTACTCCGATCGGTTGCTAAACTGGGGTGCGATTCCCGAAAGCTTCATAGCGCTGAGTAGTTCGTTATCTAGCACTTAGGATCAATCATTAATTAACCAGTGTTTCTCGAATCCCTTCGTAACTAAAGTAGTTCGTAATCTTGCTCGTAAATGAATGAGTGCTCCGACCCACTCGTTATTTTCTACGTCGTTCTTTATTTGAACTTTTGCCTGCTGTCCTGTCACATCAACACACAGATCGTCTGAAACAGATGATAGAAACACATTAATGCTTTTTTAGGAAACCGTAATAATGTTCATGATATAACAAGAGGTCAATATTACAATATAAAACAATAATGGGGCTCGTTGTTGTAACACCTGCATGCAATTTGAGTACATAACAGGGGTGTACACCATTCGGAATTAACTTGAGAATGACCTTGATAATCAAATTCAATTCATAAAATATGTGGAAAACACGGCGTAGAATCACAATTCGATTTTGAATATGAGGAAGTAGAATTGAATTGGAATTATTTCACATAGATTCATGTACATAGTGTAGGTGTGGATGTAACAGTAGAGCTTAATGTTTCAGTATGAATTACACAGCATGTTGACATGAACAGTATACACTAAATCCCCTCCCCCCCCCAACGATCACAAAAATTTACGTTATTTGAAGCATTTGGATGAAAAGTCATGTCACTGTTAATCAGAATGAAACAGTGTCACATATGAAGTGTCATGCATAGAACAAATAATATAACTGTCATTTTGTGCAGCATGGTGGAAGAGCACTTCACACAGTCATACAAGTAACCCTGTCACAGCCCTATCAATGGAAAAGGACTTAGAAGGCCAGCATAAACCAAATGCGTATTGTTAGAGTTGGTTAAAACAAATACACAAATTTCATCTTATAATGATGAAGTACAATTCACTCACTAGTGCATATATCAACATATACATCTCCCATCTAGAAAGTAAATTTATTATATAATCATTTATGGCTTGCTAGATCAAATGACATTCCTGTGTTGCGTTATTCTATTGAATTTCGTAGAACTGAAATTAATTAAATTCTTCTTCTTGTCATTCCAATTCAACATCTTACAAGGCGTGTCCAATTCAATTCAAATTCCAGTTCATAAATGCTGAATGGCCCTGGTACATAATGAGCTAACAAATCAAACTTGCCATGTGTTCAGTCACATCCTTTAAATTAGGAAGGTGAATCACCCCGCATGACCACCAATGGCAGAGAATTGTACAACTCAGCCAAAGATGGCATTTGACACAGTGCTGCCCAGGAAGCCAAGTTGCTTGTCTAAATGCTTTTTTGCGGGCGGACCTGAACCCCTAGGACCATCTCAGTAATGAACAATTCATAGGGAAATACATGCTGGCCTGGGGTGAAACAATGGGCCTCCTTAGTCTGGTGCAGGATAAATTGAAAAGAGGAACACACTGGAATTTTGCCCTGAGTGCTCCATGCTGTTTCTGACGGCTCTCTGCTTCAGTGCCGCTGGCAGATACTCGCAGGCCATTGGTGACGCACCTGACCTCAGCAAGCTACCGTGTCCCTATCTGTTCATGCATTGATCACATTTCTGTTGCACTCTGAGCACAATTACATACAAGTTCCAGCAGGAGGGGACGCCCTCTATGACACTGCAATTGGATTTCATGCCATTGCAGGCATTTTGGGTGCAGTGGATGGAACGCTCAGCCCTGTTCATACTCGCAGCCTCCTGAATCCCCTCTGCACCTGTAGAGAAGGGTTTTTGACATTAGAGCTAAATGTCCAGGGGATATCTAACTATCAAGGACGTTTTACAGTCATTATCACCAAGTGGCCTCAGGCATCCTCTTAGTGAATACCTGCTGACTCCTGCATTGAATCCCCAAACCGTGGCTGAGGACAGGTATGACACCCCACACCAAAGGACACACACTGCTGCAGAGGGTGTCCTGGGCATATGGAAGACGTGATTCTGGTGCCTGCACATATCCTCAGGAGCTTTCATTTCCCCCTGAATGCTGCTATGTTGTTATTGCTGTGTGTAGTATGCTGCACAACACTGC
Source organism: Mormyrus iriodes (assembly GCA_011763525.2). Taxonomy (NCBI): domain Eukaryota; kingdom Metazoa; phylum Chordata; class Actinopteri; order Osteoglossiformes; family Mormyridae; genus Mormyrus; species Mormyrus iriodes. Next base: position 24,424,972 of record JAAGVU020000061.1, read on the forward strand.
ACTAATTATTTTATTAACATATATTTTTGGCCAAATCAATAAGTTTTAAGGCTTCTTTTGAGAAGTGATTCTATTTTTTTTTACAAGGAAGCAACATCACATTTTGAGCCCATTTTTATAATTTGAGCAAATAGGTTATTTTATTTTGGTCTTAATCTTTGTTGCTTTTTTGTGTTTTTGTTGATTTTCTAATTACTTTTTTTTATATTTGCATATGTCTGGTGTGACAATCATATAACATTTTACTATTGAAATACGTGGGATCGATGTTCTTGTTAGCGACGGTCTGTGCATTTTTTACGCGAAGGCTAGGCCAGCAAAATACCATTTAGAGTTTGTTCTTCTGGAATAACGAAGGGTTTGGTAAACATGCGCGGATCTCATTCATTCTCTACTTACGTCGTTCGTGATCTTGTTCGTTATTCGCTAAGATAGATCGCTTTCGGAAAACGCACACCTAACTATTAAATATTAGCCCATTAGACAGTCCTTTGTACCTTTGTTTTGCTTATTTTGCTTAATAATGTAGGTCTACCATTTACGACATTAAGAGAGATTAGTATTTGTACGCATGGTTGGTGGTTGCACTGAATCAGACTTTGTAGAATGAACCAGTTGGAAAGGATAACGATATTGTATTGAAAAATAAACTTTTATAATTTGATGTTTATAAATTCTAGTGATTTTTTAAAAGGTTTTTTACGTTTTTACAACAAGGTTCCGAGACTGAGCCAGAAAATTCATTCATTCAAAATTCTTTTCTAAAAAACAGGCAATATAAATCATGCTATGATCGGGTGCGGTGCTTCTAGAACCTGCTTCGTGTTCATGTTTCCTAATGTACATTCGTATTTTTCAACAACATCGATTAATCCCATTTTTTATGCTAAAGATCGTACTGTGCAATACTTTTATTCGTTCACCTCTGAGATGACATCTTTGTGAAAGTCTAGTAACCAAATGTCAATGGGCAACATGAAATTCGAACTAAATGGCCCTTCAAATCCCCCTACCAAATAAAATAGTCAACTTGAGAACAACCGTTTATAGTATATTATTTTTCTCTTATTTTGAGCAATTTTCGTTCCCTAAAAACTTATTTAGTTTCAAACCAGAATTATACGGCTATTAAATAAGCTGCACTTTAATATATAATGCAGCCAATAAAAAATCAGCTTCGTTCATAAAAGATGATGCAACAAAATAATATAATAACAATATTGTGAATGAGATGTTTGTAATTTTTGGTTTTATAATTTAAACGTTCAGGACTGCTTTAACCCCAAAAATATTTCCTACTTAACAAATCAACAGAAGCCGCAGTTAAATTGATGCGGATTAATAAATTAATTAAATTAATACGTGAAATATCTTGATAAAGACGCTCCCAAATCCATCAAATAAATCTAAATAAAAATAAGCTTAATTAACGTTTGTTAATTCACCGTACCAGATTCCACAGCAGAGCTGTTTAAGAAGCATTCTGAAATAAAACGGACCATTTTACGTTTTATTTTACGACATTCTGGAAAAGGGAAGCCAAGCAACGAAATGGTACCTTGAGTCCGTAATTAACAACTGATTAGTGAGACTACAGCATGCATTGTAGCATCGTATAGCCTAATTGTTTGCATTTTGTTTGTATGATGTATATCTGTATATTGATTAATAGAAAAACATGCAGCCAGTACGTAATAACGTCGTCTTTTTTTTATTATTAAATACCAGTAGCCAGTTGAAGCGATGTCCATTAAATAAATGCATTTTATGTTTAGCAACAAACGAACAGGGCTGACGTGTTTAACATGTGGCGCCGTCGAATGTTTATCATTTGTTTCATTCATTTTCACGGGCGGACCAGGGCTGGAGACTACAAAATAATTTACCTAGCTTATAACGTGGGTTTTGTGGTTTCCTACAAAGCCAACCAAACAGACAGCACAAAAATTAAACTATATTGAGAGGCAAATATGAAAAAAATTCAAATTTTGTCTGAGTTAGTATGATTACGCTATATGGTCATTAATGTTTAATGAAGACATCTAATTGAATTCTTTACTGTGTTCATCCCGATCAACGACTGAAATTAGACAATGTGCCAAAGGTATAAACTACGTCAGGAGACCACTCTGATGTATGCGAAAGGTTAAAGCGAGGCGTCATAAAGGAGGGATGCAACGTAATGAATATATTAAATATTCATATGGATAATTCAGTTTCTTCCATTTACCTCATTGAGAGCCGATTCGCGACTTGGGTTACAAGATTGGGTTCGTTTCCAGAATGTAATCAGGCAAATACCCAATTGACGAGTTCCAAGAGGCCAGGGGTGTGCTCAGGTTAAACACTGACTGCCCTACTTTTAAAATATACCGATGAAACAATGGAACCACCGTGGATGGATTTCACATTGACAATTCTGCTTGAAAAGGGGCACCGGATCTGCCAGACAAGCTTCACGCAGATCACATGAAATGATCGGGTTTTCTTTACACAGAGGTGTATGCCTAATTAACAGCAGCAGGTAAATACGCCCCAATAACTCTCAGAGAGGACTATGGGTAGATTCCCGAAGCATATAAGGGACATTTCGCTAGACATGGGTCTTATACCATAAGCTGCATTGGTTTGTAACAGCTTCCTTGACTAAATCAACATCAGTTTTTTTTTTTCTTTGTGGCGATTGACTCTGATGCTTGACTTGGCTGTTGGCGCTTGGCGCTGTTTGGGAGTGTGTCGGCGGACCTCGTCGACTCGGATCCTCAGGTATGATTTGCTTACCGCAGGCTGATATTCAATTATGCTGCGCAGTGAAGGTTGTATAGCTTACAATACACCATTCGTTGGGGTCATGCTTTGGTGTCCTACCCGTCTTCGGTGTTTAACAGTACTTTAGAAATGTTTCACTGCTATTTAATCTGGACGATTTGTATACATTACCCACTAAGAAAACAGAAGAAAACACTTAAGTAAAGGTTACCTCGGGTAAAGAGCGTTACGTTAAATTATTTTTAATTTATCTGCAGTGTACCAAATGTGTATAGTTATTAATTGTGCGATGCGCGTAATTATTACAAATTAAAACCCGTCCTATGAAGGTTTTTAGGTTTATGTAAGTGCTGACACACGTACGTCTGGCGTCGCTGGGTCAGAGACGATAACCCGTTCATTAATGGCCATCTGGATGCGGACATTTGATCCCAGCCTGTCCTTAATCAGCTTGGTAACTGCAGCCTCATCGCGGTCAGTCCTACAAAAAGGTTTCCCGACAAAGGAGAGATGATCACAATTGTTGTTGTTATGAAAATCATTAGGCCTATTATTATTAATAATATTATTATTATTATCATTATCGTTGTTATTTATTGCTATTATTGTTAACAACAACAATTATTGCAATAATGATGATAATAATTCTTATTATATTCGTTGTGATTTTTAGAAGTTGTGTATATAAGGTGAAATATGTTTGTTTCATAGCGTCTGTATTTTTGTGTGATGATATGAGCCTCGCGTTTTAAGATGCATTCTCTTCGTAAATTTAGTTCGCTTTGAAATGACTGAATGTTAATTTGAATATCACAATAAAAGTTAATCTAATACGTAGGTGTAGCCGTTGTGTCTCTGTGGGTGTGTATATATGTATATATGTGTGTGTGTATATATACATACACCCCCACACACACACACACACTGCAGAGCCTTATTTAAATGGAAATCCGTCATAAGATGTTTGGCATGTTTGTTATTGCTGCGTTTGTGTTGGGGGGGGGGGGAACTCATGTAGGCTATGAAATGAAGCGGACTGCTTAGCGTTACAAAGCGAATTCTTATTAATCAAAAACGTACATATTGTCGCTTTGTATCAATACGAGTTTAAAGGCCTCTCAAAGCTTGTAGGCCTCTAAACTGATATTGCAGTGATGGGCCACTAAATTGTATCTGCAATCGGAGAACTTTACTTGGAGAATCTACTCTTGGAGAAAGGGACACATTTCGAACATTTAGTGAACATTTAGCATATTGCTGTAATCATGAAGTTTACTATAAGTAACGATATGTTGTATACTATGTGATGGCGAATTATTTTGAATAATTACTAGATTATACCAGTGCGTTAAAATCACAATTGTGCTTTTTTCCACCCAGGAAATGTACATAATGTTTTTTATTAGTATACACCCCCGTTTGATTGGCATGTTGATATATAAATGACAGGTTTATGTTCTTCTGTTACGTAGCTTAAGAATTAATGGGTGGGACAAAATGAATCCATCCGAGGGGCAACATCCTCTCCCAGCTGTCTGCTTACCCTGAGTCAGTATCGGGTTTGGAGCTCTTGCGCTTAAGAGGACCAGCGAGCTCCTCCCTAAAAAGCACCTGGGCTAGTGACATTGCAAAATGTGAGAGACGGGAAGAGGGCTTTATTATTCTTTCGCCACTAGGGTAAGATGCCTACGAACTAATTATCTTTCCACTGGTAAATCCCTGCCAGTGCAGCCCAAACAGACTGAGCTGTTTTGGGGCAGAAGGAGGACCTTTTGACGGGAGGGACTACCGGGAGTGGAACCTGCGGGCGGAACCTGCACCTGCACGGCTGCGGTGGAGGCTGAACCATTCCGCAGGTAAACGCACCGACGAAGAGAGGGGGAGAAAGACTTACGGACTGGGTAATGGGGGTGGGCGGGGTAAAAGGAGATCGTTCAGCCAAAACTGTTATTTGATACCCAGGAAGTCGACCAAACTGCCCGGATCTCTTTTGTTTCGTTGATATTAGCCAGTATTGTGATGAAGTAGCTTCGTTGATTTTACCGTAATCAAATTTACGGCGAGCAAACGAGATGTATTAAGCTGTACGCAGTATTTATGGCCTCCGTGGTACGTAGGCATCGGAGAGTGTAGGCACCACCCACCTACAGAATTCGTCAGTTTTGTACCTGTGAGTGTGTATGAATAGTGCAGGTCAGAATCTTCATAAGCTACGGAGCATGTGAAACGGGTGTTCAGCGTTAGGATATTCTAATTATAAATTAAGTACAGTGTGCAAGTGCTCTTCGACTGCATAGAGAGCAGTACGTATTTGCTGTTTTATTCATTTTCGTTATCAAAGTACTTACGCTGACGCCTCAATACACCTGGAGCAGGTAAACCTTTTAAATTATGAGACAATGTAATTGTCAAAGGCATGAGCGTGCAAATGTTGACCCGGTGTGAATTTTGATTACAGCAGAGCACGTTCGTAAAATACGCTAACACGAGTAGTGCCATTCTAACGATTTCATTATTATCCAGACTATTCTAGACGGGCGGCAGAAGTAGTTGTTGGTTCTGACTTATTATTTCGTAAAAATAAAGGTACTTATTTCCGACAAAAAATAGTTTGGTTTCTTTTTCTGATCGTTCTACACATTTCATATCCCAAGATGTGTTTTTGACGAAATACAATCAAAACGGCTCCATTTGACTTGGGACCCTGCTGAAAAATTCTACAAAAAATGTCTTTTTACATACAAGACAAAGTGTCTTTTGTGCTGAAGAAACTACGGGGGAGGGGGGCAGGGGCGTTTTATTTTCAAAGGATCTTGGTTAGATGTTTATTGGTTGGATTTCTCCCGTAGAATTTCTGAATTTATAATTTTAAGTTTTATTCAGTGACGTATAACGAAATATGTAGGCTACGTCGGTTTTTCGGTTTATGTACAATAGCTTTTACTCGAGAGTACTGTCGGGATAAAGTATCATTTATGTTATGCGTTAATTTGGTTTTGACAGGAAAAAATCGAACAGCCAATAAGTTGAAAAATACTACTGATAGCCCACAACGTGTATAATTGTTTTGAATAAAGAAATTATATTAATAAATTCATTTAAACATGTTGGAACAATCTTACTATACATATCTCGAATTTGACACGATTTAGCACTATACGGCATATTTTGCAAGAAATTTAGTTGAATATTACGAGTTTTTTAAATGTTATAATGTGGCACGTGCTAGTATTTCAAAATGTATCTCGTGCTTATTGATATTATTACTAGGTGCAATCAAGTCGATGCGCGAAAAGCTTCTTCTCGTAAACAGTGCATGTATTTTCTGGCTTAACGGAGTTTAGTCCTTCTAAAGTATACTCTGAAAATAACGGTTAGAAAACGCCGTAATTATATATATATATACGATTTTCCCTATCATTTTGACGGTTATTCAAGGATAGGTGACTAAAGCAGACCTATTGTGTCGATACGGGTACGGGAATTATCATCTTTGTCGTTTCTACGTTACTGACATTCCTTAATCGTGTTGTAAATGTATGTTAAAGTACGTTTCATGGTGGTTGTTTAATTCGTTAGCCTCTGAAGTTGTTCGTCAGTCTGTGGAACAGATGACTGTTTCTGGTAATCGGAAGTAAATTTAATTTCTGTAGGGAATAATTCTGTTTAAATATTGATATGTATTCAGGTGTTGGAGCCGTCTTCAGTTCATCGTCATAAATCGACTTAGCTCGGTAGGTCCTATGCAGAGAAAAAAACACATAGAACCCTAGCTAGCTCCAGTAGATGAGCTATTGTGCAAAGTCAATATTATGAACGTAAAGTCTTTTAAAATACTTATCGCATCGCTTTTTAACGGCATTTAAAGCGTTGACTAAATGTAGGTTTTTTGTTTTGTGAAACTATCCCACTGATTAAAGCCAAAGGTGATCGTCGGAGAATGGGGTATGTTTCACAGTACTTTTTTAAAAAAGGAAAACTGTACAAAAAATAATTCACGAACATTTTAATGAGAACCATATTGTAGGCTCTGATTCAGCTTTATTCGAATTGCCCGCGCGTGACGTTTTGCGACCGTCCGATGGAACCATAGATCATACCATGGATCACAGAGGCAATCGGGCTCTTCCGTGAAACTCAGCGGCACTTTCAGGCTGTATCGATTTCTTCAGGAAATGGCAAGAAGGCTCTTGCTTTGGGAGCCATTTGGGCGTCTAAAAAAATCACTTAGAACATCATTTGGAGCCGGAATCAATCTGAGTTCGCTCCACGGTGGCGCTGGGGGGCTTTAAGGGAAGGAGCAGTCTGGGCAGGACGGCGGGCTGTGTTGCTGCTCGATAGTCCTGACAGATGGTAATGCGTTCAGGGCCAGGGTTGGGGGGGGGGGGGTACTGTGGCTCGTGATCTAGTGGTAAATAGTCATGGTATCCTATACCTTTGACTGATCTCTGCCACATATTCTTCTGAGGCAATCACATATAAGTGAATAACGATAACACCACGGCAGTAATAACGGAAATAGGCCTAAAACGGATAAGTGTATAAGGTCTTTAGACCTAATGTGTTATTTCTCTTCAAGGAGATTGGAAATACAGCAGTTTTACAGTGGGAAGTTTAAGTGACTGTGAAAACAGGGAAAAGGCTTTCTTTCTGTGGCATTAAAGATGAAACGATCCGGCATTGGTCAAAGTGCTGCAAGTCACTGAGACATCTAGTATGGGTTCTGTGTTACCACGTCAGTTTATGTTCCAGGCTGGTGCCTCGTTACCGGCTGGCTGGTCCACCTTCAGCCGTCATGTAATTCCTGAGCTGAGGCCAAAGGAATGCACCTAGGATTAACAGCTGGCTGCAGGTTCATGGAGCAGCTGAAGGAACAAAGATGGCGTTAATATCCTGGCAGAAGACCCATCTCAGTCGTAGGCCGAGAGCAGTTCTAACTGGGGTGGATTTTAATTAAATATTGTTCAAAAACGTGGATCTAAAGAGTCGTAAACTTATGTGAGAGTCAGTCTGCCGGTCTCTCTGCTGAATGCCTTTGCGATGTTCATTTGCAGATTGACCAATAGGGGGCCCCATAAATGGGATCGGAGACTCAAGACCATGTTAATTGATTACTCTTTGATTGTTTGATCCTCTTGAATGTTCTGCACTTTCTTTACGTCATCGTTGATATGTAGGTACCACTGTAACCCATACCTGGTGATGTTGCTGTCTGATATGGTCTTTCTTTTGTGTACTGCTTGAAGTGTCACTTCCAAAGTCTTCCAGGGGTATTTTGAGGACTTTTTGCTGTCCTGATTGGTATTTTGAGACGTATTCGTCATCTGTGTGGTATCCTGAGTGATAGCGGATAGCTGGGCTGCAGCAGTGTACTGCAGTTGAAGTCATGTGATTTGAAATGCGATTTTGTCAGAAGAAACTGAGAATGCACAAGAGATCCATCAGTCCTGCAGAGCAGCGTCTTTCTCAGCCTGAGTCACAGTATAGGACTTGCTGGTTGCAGGAAAGATGCTAAATGCATGGCAGATGCCATCGTTGCTTGCATCCAGCATTCATATTGTGAAAGCACGAGCATTTTTTTAAATGTCCTTTATAGTGATTTTTAAGGATAAAGGGTTCTGTGTCTTTAAATTCTGAAAGAGTAGGAAGGTCCACAGGAGCTTTTGAGGGGAATGACAGGCTGACCTTTCTTCCATCTGAAGCTGACTGATGTGTCCTTGTATGACCCACCGCCGGTTTTCCACAATACTCAAGTTCCTTCCAAGACGGCAGACTGGGTGATTTAAAGCTCGGCGAATTGGGTGGGCTATCGGCACAAGGGGACTTGACTTGCATTACTTGTACAATTCAAAGCTTTTCTTCAATTGATTTTTTTAATTTTTTTTTTTTGGTGCTTTTCACATATTTAATTCCCCACACCTTCAAAGACCTTGTCGCTGCCTGTGTCTCTTTGCTGAGCCCATGTCAGCAATGCCGTCTGGCGCATCTGTATCGTGACGTGTGTTTACTTCGCCATCGGGCCCATGCCCTTAATCTTCTCTCACCAGAGCCACTCTTCTGCAGAGTCCATCTTGTCCCTTTGCTATTTTGGGCTCCTTCTCCTTTAAGGCCCCCTACTCCCGTGCATCCTCAGAGCCGCCCTCCTCTGCAGTCTGCCTGCGCAGAGTCCTGGCTCGCCCCCGGGGTGACGACGACTCCTGTTCTGTGTATGGCACTGGTAGAATTCACTGTGAAAGCGCACCATCAGTGAATTACCATAGGGCCATAAACAGAGCAGTGAAAGAACCACACAGTGGTGCCCTTTTGGTTTTGTTTTTTTCTTTCTTTTTACTCACTATCGGTGGTAGCAAATTCATTTACCCCCATTTTCTAATGAAGGGGGGTTTCAAGATGACTCCGGGCGCTTGCTGGTTAAAATTCCCTTAATCTCTCAGCAGCTTAACTTCTGGATGACCTACCTCACCCTTCTTTGCCCATTTTGGCACTAGCACATTTTTGCTTCTTTATATACCCTTTGAGCAATTATGTGTAGTGCCAATATAGGAAAAGACAGATGCACAGCAACATCTTTGGTCATGTGGACTCCGGTGTGCAACCATTCTGTGCTATAAGGGGTTTCTCAGTAGTGGCATGATATGTTGTTGAATATTTAAAATTCAGTTCATGTTATTTCTACATTTTGACTAGAAGGACCTTGTGGCTTACAAATGTGGTATCCAGAATGGCTTTGTTTTGAAAATCATGGGATGTCATAGGAGTGCTACTTGTGAATAGAATTATGCTGGAACACGCAGTCAAATTTGGTCAGCGCCCAGCATTTTGATTTTATTCTTTTTTTTTTCCATGTAGAAGGACAGTCAGCTGGACAAACTTTAAATTTTTCAAGAACCTGTGATCTAGGTCCTTAAGCAGATCGTCCAACATCCAGGTAAAATTTTGGGGGATGGTGGTAGGATTGACACTCCAGCCACCAGAAAAAAAACTTCACACTGCTCTATTCCATACGGAGTAGTGTGTTGCTGAGGTACCACCTGCCGTATGGCTGCACTTGGGTTCTCGTCCCTGAGATGGTTCGTCGTGTGGTGGGTGCGGAAACGCACTGTTCCAGTGCACCCTCTTTACCTCTGTGATCCATACATCTGGGAGGACAAGTGTTTTTTTACCTTAGATCCAAATTCTCTGATTTGTTCTCAGTGGCTATGAGCCGTGAAAATGGCCTTTTATTTACATCCCAGTCTATAAGTTGGTTTCACTCCCTTAATGCTTTTTCTTTCATTCTGACCGTGTTTCTGTCTTCATTGAGAGAATTCATCCATTGAGTGAAAAGTAACCATTGTGACTTTTTTTGTGTTTTTCTTTGTGGGTTTCATCGTTATTCTTAATGATGCAGGCATCTCTACTCAGTCAATGCGTAGAAACTAGTGCACCTCCATCTGAATGATCGCCTTTGTAGGAGGCATTTTTCATCTTCACCCTTATTATTCCATTATTTTCCTTTTTTGCATAGTTATCAATTATGAAAATCTCCATCAGTGGTGTTTTGCCCTTATAAATACTACCCCACGGGATCTTATGTTAGGTAGGCTGACTTTTTTTTTTTTTTTTTTTTTTTGTGTGTCAGCGTGTGTTGGAGTAGTTTTATTTCAGGTGCTGGTAAAACAACTGCTACAACTGCTACTTTGTCTTTTTGTCTGTTTCTAGTCTACATTGAAGAATAGCTTCATATGATAGAGGGTCGATCTCCTTGTCCTCTGGCGGTTGTGGAGGTCTTTTTTTTTTTTTTTTGTCGTTGATTCTATGCCTCTTGTAACGTGAGCCCCAGACTCCCATGTGGTGGCTGATATTTGATGGATGTGTAGCTCTTTTGGGAAATGGTCCTATTGAATCATTGCGAGGCTCCAGAAGAATGTAGATGATGAGGTGACTGCGGAAGAAGACACCATACTTCCTGTCTTCTCTTCTTCTGGCCCTCAGGAGAAGCAGGCCAGTGATACAGGATGAGATCTTTTGTGACTGTCTAAGATTTTCTTTTTCTACACTAATTTTCTTTGAATTCATCTCTGGCTTTTGTTCTAAGACTAATTTAATAATCTCTACACATTTCACTTGTAAAAACCTTTTCATTTCAAGATGTAGAATTATTATTTTATGTCTCTTTCTGTATTTGACTCTTCTCAAAGTATTCCTCAAACTAGTTTGCATCTATCTGCTTGTGCACTTTGTGGTGCTGGGGCCCAGTGACAACCTGCTGTCTTTGTATTTTACAGAGAGACCTGAATGCATTACAGACTCTGGCGGTGTTTGGCAATGGTAGAACTCACACTGGTGAGGTACAAGGATCCGGTGGTTCTAGACTTGCCAACTACTGCCTGAGAGCTTTAGCCCTGTCTCTTACTCCTTGTAGACATCTCCTATGCCTGTGAGTATCTCCCTGCACCACCTCAGAAACGGAATGAAGACTTGAGGCTAGCATCCATTCGCTTCTGTCTGGAAGTATGGAAAGCGAGTGACTGCAGGCAGTACAGAGAAGGCTGAAAAGGGAAGTGCCACTCTGTTGCCCTCAGTCTCAGAGCATCCAGAGACCATGTTGTACTTGTATTATGGCTTATGAGACACCACAGGAACGTCAGTTGGCGAGGTGAAACCCAAATGAGTCATGTCATGGATGACTTTCTCTGCTCTTAATGCTTGTACTTATTTTGTCGGGGATCCAAGTTATTAAACAAGGTCACACTTTTCATGATTGGATGATCATGTGAAGTATGACCTCTTCTTGTTTCTTATTTTGATTACTCAATTTTACGATTCAGCCCTCTGGAAGTTGAGAAATTGAGAGTGAAACCTGCCATTACTTTTGTATCGGGCTTCCAGGTTCTCAGCTGTTTGTGATGACATGTACTGCCATTTTGAAACAAAGAGATCAGTGCACATTTAATGAAATACCTAATTTAAGCAGGGTGTTAATGGTACCCCCCCCACATTATTACATTATTGTTATGTGGTGTTTCTCTTTTCCTTTTTTAGATGTTTTGGCAAAAGCTGGTCCAGACCTGTGTCACAATTACCTGACCACGTAGTGTCGTTTTACACATGCCATTGAAGTTCCAGGAAAAGGATGGGCTCGTCAGTCTTGATTTGCCTGAATGAATCGTTTGTTTTCACCAGCAGCCCAGCAGTGAGATTTGCCTGGCTGGCAGACTAAGGCAAAGAGTCTGTGAATTAATGCACCGCTATCTGCCCTGGTACAAATGTTTCCCCTGGAATGTACCATTTCACAGCACAGTTGGCACTGCCAGTCCTCAATGATAAACAAGGGTGGTGTCTGATTTTGGGTTGTGATGACCGAGTTCTACTTTTGAATACACAGTGACATCTAGAGCTTGTGGTGAATGACTCTCCTTATACATATATGTATGTGCTAAGCCAATTCAGGGCAATTCAAAAACCAACCTGCAGAACACCAGTGTTGATTCCGGTACCATTCATTTACTTGTGTTCCTCTTCTGGTCAGAATGCATGTTTATGTATGTGATGCTACTGGTGTTAGGGGCAGCTCCGGAGTCCAGTTTCACTGTCTCGTATACTCTCCCTGCCCCTGGCCAGCAGACACGCATCTCCCACAGGCTTTACTGAGTGGCACTTGGCTGTCGGCGATCTGGACAGACTACCTGCTAATGCACAGCAGACATTAGCGAAATGTGATTATGTCGCTCATTATTAGCTGTATAGAGTGGTGCTGACTGCAAGTAGCGTGGGCAGACGGTGTCTCACCCATTGGATGTGTTTTCTGGGGACAGGGAAGAACCATTAGACAGAAATGGTTGGGGGATGAGTGGTGTTAGGGACTGAACATTTAACAAAGATTCTGGTCTATATCTATGAAGGGAAGGTGCCCATCAGAAGGGTATTGAACCTTTATGACTTAAGTGGAAATTTACTACCTAAGTCTGTTAAACAAGGTCATGTTTCTGTTGTTATAAGGGGAACTGCCTGTCACCACATGTTGGGTGTCCCCTGCATTTCCGGGGTTGGGCTCATCAGAGCTGTGCACTAGATAAGTAATTATGGAAGATGATGTAACTGCTTGTTAAATTACTCTAGCCAAATGTTGGCCATAAAGTTCAGAATCCTTCTGCAGTCAGATTGGAATCGAATGAGGTGGTTCGGTATTTTTGATATGAACTTGGTCGGTGCTTCTCTTGGCCTGCAGCCAGGGGCCTCAACCCCCACATTTCTGTTGGCTGGCAGTAGCACAGCCAACGCAATGGTAAGGAAGGGATTAGGATTTGTCCTTGTACCACTGCAGACAGGTTGAAGGGGGTGGGGGACCACAGGCCCTTGTGATAAGAAACAATTAGCGGAGATTAAAGCTTTGCCCCCATGTGTGCAGGGCTCCGGGCAAAAGAGCCCCTCCCCCAGAGGAGCTGAAGTATACTGGTGTTGAATCAATAGCTTTGGCACCTGTTTACTTTAATCTCTACTCCAAATGGGCTCAACAACAATTTGTTCTTCTGTGTTCTTCTACAAAACACTCTGACAGCATTGAGGGAAGGAGTCATTCTTATGTTTCACATTTATCTGAAATGGGCATGTGGAGCCATCTTGTGGGTTCGTCACCTGCAATGAACACTGTAGAGTACAGTTTCCCAACACGGTCCTTAGGGACGCCCAGATGATCCACGTTTTCGCTAAAAACGGGCGGTCTGGGGGTCCCCGAGGACCGCATTGGGGAAACACTGCTGTAGAGCACCCCCAGATGGCACATACAGTGGGTGGCGCTACAGGAATGAGGTACCAGGGCCACTTCAGTGTGCCTTACGGTCCCTGTATGATTGGGCTGAGACATGGCATAGTTTGCACAAAATTTTAAGTTGTTTAGAGTGGATGCTGGCCTCTGGCAAAGGTCCTTCTTGCCTCAGCTCTTGTGATTTTCATGGAGAGGATATCAAGGTGCAGCTTCTGCTGGAAGAGCTGCCGGTTTGAAGGGCTATTTTATCTGCAGATAAGGTTATGCTTCTGGTACAGGCAACTCTACGGAATCTGGTGGCCCTAGGCAATAAAAATTCCATGGGGACCCCCAACATGGCAAAATTTATCACCATAGTTTTAGCGTGAAGTCTAAATTAATATCAACAAACAGAATTTAATAATTGCAAGTCCTTTATTTTCGCTTTTGTGTAAAACAGAATACACAAACAAAGCAGATTTGTCGCAGCAATGTACTTGGTAATCAGCCACTCTCTGGGGCCCCCTCTCCGCTCAGAGCTTCAGGAAATTGCCTGCCTTGCAGGTCCTGTCGCTATGCCTGTGGCTTCTAAACTGTAGCCAGGACCTCTAGCACAGACAATGTGATGCTGAGTGAGAAATGGCAGGGATAAGAATTAGCAAAATCTGAGGCATTGGTGCGCTCTCAAAAAAAATATGGGTTGTTCCTTTCAGGTGAGAGGGAAGAGTCTTCCCTTACTGAGGAAACGTTACAGGACATTGCTCATGAATTATAGCAAAAGGGCAGATTTGTTCAGTGACCATGGTTTTGCTGGTCTGTAGTGGTGAAGAGGGAGCAAAATCCTCAATCTGTTTCCATCCTCACCTTTCAGTCATGAGCTGTTGGTAATGACCGAAAGAATGTCACAAGTACAACTGGCCAAAATGAGGTTTCTTTGCATACTTTCCAGGTTCTCTCTTGGAGACAGTGATGATCCAGAGGGATCTTGAAACAGAGCTTCCACTCCTTCAGATCGAGGAGCAAGCTGAATCGTTCTGCATATCTTAAAGGGTGCCACCTGGTCAGCTCACAAAGGTGCCGAGGCGGCTGAGGTGCCAGGCCAGAATCAGGAAATTCTAGAGAGACTATGACTTTCGGCTGGCTTGGGAGCAGTTGGGGATTTTTTGGACGTTTCCCCCTAGTATTAGCATGAAGTGCTATTCTATTAGCATTTTTAAATGTGAGTTTATAATTAAGCTGGTGCTGCTTCTGCTTCTGAGCATCTAAGTTAAAGTGGTCTTCTGACTGGATGGGGTGAAACATCTCACCAGATGTATTTTTCCCAGTGCTATAAGGCTCAGCCAGGGCCATCGATTACACAAAAACCCAGTTTTTTTTTAAAAAAAATTTTAATTTTTAAAATCAATTTTAAACTCACTGGGAACAAAAAGTTTAATTTTCTTGTGAACATTAAATGATTTATTAAAGAACTGTCCACTTTGATTAGTAGGTAACTGCATGTTTCATGTGGGTTTGCATCAAGAAGTCAACCTACTCTAAACTCCGATCTGATCAGTTCAAAGGGCCGAACAGGCCAGGCATGTTAAAGTTACATTATTATTCACAATTAACATTATTCAAAAACACACCTTTGAGGTAAGATCTGGCATGAAAGAAATACATATTTGCACTAACAAATGTTGACAATTTCATATAAAGTGGTAAATACAAGAGAAAGCACTTCCCTTATCAAACCAAAGTAATGTCTGTGCTACTCTTCCAAACAGAACTACTGTGAGTGCACCCACAGCCTTGGTCCAGTCAGTACATACTGGAGTGTCTGCTTGGGAAAAGCTCAATAAACTCAACGGCTTCATGTCCACTGGGATCTTAGGAGAGGGGGGAGGTTCCCACATGCATCTCTTTGAAAGAGGACCTTCGCTCAGCACATAACCTCTTGGGCCAGGGGGGTAGGATGGGGCAGGGGGGAGGGGTACCCACAGCTGTCCTGGCAAACATGAGGACCAAAAAAATCCTTCAGCGAGAGTCAACATGGAGTGCAGCTTGACCTTCATACACTTGTACGTCTGGTTTGGAATCTACCACCATAACACACTGAGTTTGAGCATTTGCCTGCCATCTACATCTAGGTATGTTTACCTGGATTTTAACATTGAGCATGGTACATTGAGGGTTCAACAGAAAGGTCCATCTGGTGGTATGTAACTACCTGAGGAATGACACAGCGCCTATGAGCAGAGGGCACAGTGATTATAGCACCAGCTAGAGGCATTTTACTGACGAATCTGAGGCCTGAAACGTCTCAGACGTGTCCAAATTGGATCCTGCATTTCTTAACGTTATGAAGACTATCGGTATCGGAAGGGGGGAAAAATTCTAGTATTTTGTAAGCTGTTAATGTACAAACTGAGAAATCCCAAGTCTGCCTCATGCACTTCCAAAAAAAAATGCTTAAAAAGGATGTGAGGAATGACTCTAACCATCTTTACACAAAATGCATCTGTACATTACTCTGCCACATCCAACAAGACTAAGTAAGCCCAACAGGCTCAAGTACGGTTCTCTTAAAGGAGAGCACGGGGGAGATTGGCACGTCCTGCCTTGAAACGCGAGGGAATCGAGTGAAGTCTGCGTCACTGCTCCAAGGTCACAACCTCCACCGCCTGCCCGTCCAGAGTGACTGTGTTGTCAATGCGTGTGGCGATGGGCGCCATGGCAACCTGCACAGGTCGGTTACCCTGCGCGAGGCTGGTGACCACTGTCTGGTACATGCTGACGGGGATCTGGACGAGCCCTGCAGGGAGACAGTAAGACAGCAAGTGGCATTTCTCTGTCTGCTAGTGCAATCACAGGAGCATCTAACTCTGTAATGATGGGTAACCTCTATGTCATCCGAAACAAGCCATAGGTAGAACACACAGGACGGCACTTGCTGTTGAGGAAAATGGCCTGCTCAGTAAAAGGAACAGCTAAGGATAGACAAACTTCCAGACTGAGAGCAGAAGGGAGGGAGCCCTCATTCACTTGGGCTCTGTGCCACCTTCCTGGATGGGGGGGGTGAACTCAGACTCACAAAAAGCTCAGAGAAGGCGAAGCGTACAGCTGGAATCCACTTCTGACGGATTAGGCTGGATCACACAGATCTACCGGACATGCACGCGCACCATCTGTCCCACAGGAGCCCCGTGGATTAGAATGTCCAACCCCCCAGAGAAGTGAGGGAGAGGTGGTCTCCAGCTGGCCAGGATTAACCTGAGCTTCATTATTTTAAGCAGTCCTGACATGGCCATTATTATTATTATTATTATTATTATTATTATTATTATACTCATCAGCAAGGCATCTAATGCATTCACTCCTAACTGTACACTGTCCCTGCAAATAAGTGTGCTCTGTTCCCCCATATGGACTGTGCTTACGGCTGTAATACACTGAAAAGGAGCTGATCTAACAGGGCACAACAGTGTACCAACAGCAAGTGAAGATGCTCTGGACTAATGGCTTTGCATTACGACCTATACAAATGCACTTTTCAACAGTGGGATGCCCTCAGTGGGATGTTAGCGACTTGGATACGTACCGCTGGCGTCCTGCACCCCAGCCAAAGCTCCCACTGCAGCCGCCGTCTCCCCCGCCAGCACGATCTGCCCCCCGCCCTGCAGGGTGGCCTCTGCAAGTGTCGCCACTGCATGGGCTGCTGCTTCACTGCAACCAAACACACCAGTATTCATACACATATTAATTCATCACATGGGAGGTAACATAAGCCAAACAACAGGCGACACACTAACATAATCTCAGCCTTTTTACTTTTAAGCCCTTGGTCACCAACAAGCTTGATGCATTTGAGTGGGGGTGGGGGAGCCCTCATCTCCAGCCTGCTCCGCACTCCTGCTCATCCAGCCTCAGGATTAAAATAATCCCACCAGCAGAGTGGATGCTGAGTATTTCAAGTCTGTTCAGATAGCTGCTGTGAACATTGGATATGGGCCTGGTGACAACTTCACAAGCCTTGGCGGCTGCAGGCAAGTAATCAATGATCACAGGACACCACAATGCTCTGCAGGGATTGCGCCCCCTGCTGGTCTGCCGATTAACTTCAGGCTCATTTTACCCTTGGATCTAGCATATGAGTGATTTGAAGGGCTCTCAAATGAGGTGAACCATGACAGTCTGATGCTGTGTTTTTATGAACATGACTTTAGTTGTTCAGATGTGCATCACGCTGCTTGCTAGCCAGAACCAAGCCTAACCCGGATCAGCAGCTAAGAAGTTTGGAAACCCAGGTGATGCCAGATGAACACAGGGCAAACTGCGAGGAGAGATGCCCTCTTCAGATTAGCCCTCCGAAGAGGCTGTCCATAACAGATCTTCCCCTTACGCACAGCCCGAGTCCTGGAACAACTTAAATCCAAATCCAATTAGTGGTGACATTGACTCTTCTTCACAAAGTATAATCACCACCACAGTCATTCAGTACATAAAAGGCACATTAAAACATTTCTCACAATTAAATAAATCAGTGATGTGGGGGGGGGGGGCAGCTATTTCATTCTGTAAGTTTTCAATAATGGAGACGCCACAAAACATCAGTGCTCAAGGATGTCACTCAGAAACTAGGTATATTGTATCTTATGCCCCAGACTATCTGCCAATCCTTGGTTATATGTGTCAAGCAGGTGTCCAGTGGTAGGCTAGGTAGCTGGCTCTAATTCACAAGATGGCTCATACCAATTGCCCCACCCCCACACTCTTGGGGACAGAACATAAAAAGGGGGTCAATGGGCAGTGCAGAGGGCAGTGCAAATGAATGTAGAGTTAGGGGGTGAAGGTTGTGTGTGGTGCTGAGGTGGCTTGGTGGTTGTAAGCTGCTTTTCTGTCCTAGCCTGGTAAGGAAATCTGTCCCAGCACCTGTCCACAATACCCCCACCCATTGCCCTGATGAGTTAACATCAGGCAAATGGCCAAAATCCCACCCCCCCCTTCCCAGGATCAGACTGTTGGCCTAAGGATGACAATACATATATTCTATATTCTACAGAAATGCTGCTCTCCTATTGCAGTGCAGCCAAAAATTGAATTTAAACCCACACAAGTAAATAATCATAAAAAACACTTTTTACATATATCCATATCCACAAATGACCTAAATCCATATCAAATTTACCCAGCGACAAAGCTGCGTACATCCCAAGACAATGAGATAATTTGAGGCAACTTCCTACAGAAGTGAATCCTGGGGGATTTAAGGCTACAGCATTCTGAATCCAAGTGCAGTGACCTTAATCACCATATAGTGCTGGCCAGCATTGCCACTAGAGAGGGTCACACGGAAAAGAAGGCAGGCATGTCCAATCAGGAAATCGTGCTTCTGTGTGATAAACAGCCATCCCAGAGCCCCCAGGATCACGGGTAACAAGCCCCAAGGGGGGCTGAGTGTGGGGACGAGCTCTGAGACCACGTGAGGAACGTTGTGGAAACGGCCCAGAAGAGCTGACACTGCTGCTGCCTCGCCCAGTTACACTTAAACCATCATGATTCAGCCTCTGTACCTAAAAGTGCAGCAAAGCACTGGTACACGCACACACAAACCAACTTCCACTTGATAAGTGCCTCTGGAAAAAATGCATTTCATTTTACATAAGAGCCAAGTCACCGTTTCCTGCACCGGCTATGAGACTTGTGTTTTCAAAGAAAAGTATTCTGAAAAGCCATTTTTATAAACTCCATCCCTCTGTTCTGAGTGTGTGATTCATTAAGTTCCTTGGTTACATAAACTACACTAATGTAAGAAATATAAGTGTAGCCCAAGAGGCAGCAAACACGCTAATCCATGAAACTCCTGGGAATTCTATTTTCCTACCTCAATAGCTCCCCCACCAGTCTTCCCAGCATTACCCAATTCCCAGGGCCCTACGAACCTGTTGAGCGCCATGGTGACCGTGGCTCCAGCCTGCATGTCCTGGGTAGCGGCCACGGCGGCCTCTGCCAGCGATGCCACAGCCTGCGTGGCCTCTGATGTCTGGGGTGCCTGGATGGTCATCTCTCCCCCCTGTAGCGTGGCCCAGTTCTGCTCCACCTGCGTTGGTTTACAATGACCACATGCATTCCCAGGCCTGATCCTGGAGCCATTTAGCCAGAAGTGCTGCACCTGCCAACCCACTCACCTCTCCATCAGCTACGGTGGAGTAGTTGACCTGGGCCACAGTCACAGTGGTAGGCAGTTCCGAGGCATCAGCCAACGTAGCCACAGTCGCCCCAGTTCCGACCTGAGCATAGAGACAAATTTTGGTCGTCTTAACACACATATAAGTCAAATAACAGCAGTCAGAGAGCAACAACTGGACCTACAAGTAGTATGCAAATTGCCTGACTGTTTAGGTATCTAAGAAAATAGACATCCTGGGTTTGCAATCCCAGCATGATCAGTCTCAAACCAAAACGGACCATTCAAGCCTAGTCTAGCCTAGGGAAAAATAAACTGCTTAAGCTCAAAGCAGCTTGTAAGCTGTAGCTTAATATTATTTCCCAGCCTAGCCAAACTTAGCAGCCCAAAGCCTATGCTAACTTAAGGCATCTTAACTAGTACAGCTACTTTAAGCAAAACAAAGTCCTGGTATTGAGGGTCTAATGCCAACTATCATTGCTGTAGGGCTCCCATAGGTACCAATCTCTTGTCCACCAACAGGGGCCCTGCAGAAACTCACTTGTATAAGGGATACAGTGCCGTCAGGGTTGCTGATGGTCTGCACCACAGTCTGCGAAGGCACCAGATGGGCAATGCCATGGGTGACAGCGGCTGTGGTCATGTGTGTTTGGGGAGCCTGTTGGTCCTCAAAGGCGTAGAGCAGATCCTCACGGCCGTGCTGCTTGTAGCAGTTCTTCACAATGGTCCTCAGCGCTTGCGTCCATGACACCTGTTCAAGAGAGCACTGGCTTTGAGCGTCAGCTTGCCCCTACCAGTGCACGCTTTAGCATGCAGGTCATCACAGGGCAGCGTTCATCAGGACTGTGCTGGTCGGTCTCCTGCCCTGAGATTCCACAGACACCCCCCAAGGCCTCTAACCCAGAACCCGACCCACCCAACTGCCGACCCACCCTCTGCTTCTGCTCCTCGGTGCGTACGTCGCTGCGGACGTTGGCCCAAGGGATGTCATCTGGCCACCACACAGGCTTGCAGCTCTCCTTGCCCCAGCCGGGCTTCCCACGGCCCGTCGAGTACTTCAGCATCTCGGGGATGAAGGCTCGCAGCTGGGCCTGCATCAAGGGGGCAGATGGAGACGGACGAATCAGCTCTACTGCCCCCAACCGTAAAGAATCAACCTGACTCAATGCTATGCTACGCATGAAGTACGATGGGGCGTGGTGAATTTTTACATTTAATCTGAACGGGCAGGCGTACATATTCCCTTTTCAGGAACTGGTGCTGTAGACACACATTAGCAGATATTTACCAACATTTTACAGCCCTCTGAGTATTTCTGGCCCGAGGAACAAAAAAACCCCCCTCAGGCCCCCTGCTAATTCCCACAGATTTGCACCCACCCCCCATCCTCTTTACAGGGGCTAATATTCTATCACTGAAAATGCCATCTGCTCGGTTCTGTCTTGAAGCCTCAGCACATTTCAGTCTGTACCTGGAATCGAGCTACATGGTCCCCTTAAGCATTAGCCGTCTTCGTGGCACACAAAGGTTACAGTCAGCTGATACTGGCAAACGATATCCCATCTTGTTTTAAAATCTGAACTCAGCTCTCCATATCAGTTTCTCCTGATGACACACCATATATTTATATGGCTCCATCCTACCCCAGCATCCATTATTTAATCAACAGCAGTAGGTAGCATACTATGGGATTGGCCAGTCATGCACAGCACAGTGTCCCATGCAGGCTGTATCATACAGTTTCTGCAGCTCATTTTAAATGAACACAGCACAGAAAACTGACTTGGGACCTCACTACACTGCACTAGTTTTTCAGAATGTCCTTATCCTCTGCTGTAATTCAAGGCAGAACAAGGTGGCTTATTGCCTGAGTTTGCGAACTGCTTGTGCCCAAGTCTGTTAGTATTATGAGACTAGCAAGTAGCTATGAGCTGGCTTCTGCCATGCGTCTGGTTGATGCAAGCTGTCCAACCACTGTGGGGTCTCCACTCTGACTCCATGGCACCCCCCATGGCCATAACTCCCAGGATCTCTCAAAAGTACACACGATATTCACGGCTGAATGACCCACTGAGAAATCTTCTTGAAAATCTTGGGTTCCACCTGCACAGAATGCCCATGAATCGGGGTCTCGTCTTTGACAGCTGGTGTAATTACAGGTGAAGGGGAGACTGGCTTCTCCTCTAATCCACAGGGAGCCAATCATCAGTGAGATACTGGGGCCAGGTGAGCGGGGAGGGCCAGCTAATTACAGGCCCGTGCACACCTGGGAGTCAACTGGTGTTCCCTAGGGCCAAGGGCTCCACCACTTCCAGAACCCCTTCCACTCCAACTGCCGGTGTGTAGGGCGGCACAACAGGCCTACTGACAGCTGTTAGAAGGGGCTGAGTAAATGCTGATAGGCCAGGTATGCACTCCTTTCATCCATTTTCTATACTGACTTATCCTACACAAAAAAAAATCTGCTGGAAACTTCTCTCACAATGGCGATTAGAGAAGATGCTGTTTTGGGGGAGCCAGAGTGACCCTTATGAGTGCGTCAGCATCATACCATCACAGCCTGGGACTGCGGCATTAGATGCGGCACCATTAAATCAGCCTCCCGTATGGATAAAAAAGACAAACATGGCTTACTTATGCCCACCATTATTGATGGGTTGGGAAACCAACTATAAAACAACAAACAATTTCCTTCACAACAAAAAAAAAAAGATTCAGAATAAATTCCTTGCAGGCAATAGGTTTGGCAGATTTAGAGAACATGATGAGGAGAACCTGCGTCATCTTGTCCACAGATACGGGGATGCCATCAATGGTGAGCGGTGGGAGTTCAGAGCTCAGCTCCGGGGCTGGGGGGGCGTGCTCAGCCAATGCATTCTCTAGGTCATCCAGGATCATGCCTTTGAACTTCCTGACCTGCAGGGGACAGCGGTGAGCATGCTGCACGTGGAATGATTGGGAAGGAAAACCTGCATGACATGACATTATAGTTTGGTGAGTAGCAGACTCACCACATTCTCCAGTGGGGCAGCGCCAAACACCTTGAACACCGCGTTGGGTTTAGAGGGAGAGATGCACAGCACAATGGCCTGCTGGCCCACCCGGGTCGTGTACTCATCAAGGGTAGCTCTCAATTTTCTGCAGAGAAATGCAGACAAACTGCTCCTGATTACCTCACAAGCTTTGGTCCGGCTTTCCAGCAGGTAAAAATACTGACCGAGAAACTACAAATCGTTTGCCTTTGGCCCCATCTGGTGGTCAACAAAGGAAAACCTGTGTAAGATATGATTTGTCTTAAATATTGCCTTTTCTCACCTGGGTCTTTAGTGGGATACGCCTATCAGATAGATACATGGTTGAAAGTATGGCACAACTTTACCCAGTGCTTTAGACAAGGTCACCATAATATTTATGGAACTTTATTGCCCTAGGTTAAAATTCTAAAAATGTCGTCTTCATACTGTCCTTTATTATAATTCATCTGGCTAGAGCATCAGTCTGCTGTTAAGTAATATGGCTTCAAACATGTCCTGCTTGACATATACACTTATGGGTAGCTGTGAGTGGGAAAGGGTTACTCACCTGAGCAATCGCGTCTGCTGCCTCTTGCGGATGGACGGGTTGGACTCAAATATATGGGGACGCTTCCTCTTCTTCCCTGTTGCTACTGCAGCCGCTGCTGCCATACCCACTGGCCCTAAAAGGCGCAGTGTCAAAAATAGAATAAAAAATGATAGAGAATGTACACTACATATTGCCATATTCTGTATACAGCCATGTATGCACTCTCTCTCTACCACCTTGTACGTAGAAAAAGTAGATACCTACAAAGTATAGTTCCATTGCCTATATATAATATGTAAAGCTCTACTATGAACATGTAAATTAAACATTTTGCACCATCTAGTGGACATACAATAGTAAAACAGCACAATGAAGAGTAGTGGATTCCCATAGATTGCTAAACCGGCTTACCCGCGGCGGCCAGGTGTGCCGTGACTTCATCGGTGCCCGTGGAGTTGAGGATGTCAGAGTCATCGTAGGCGTCATCCTCGGGCGAGGAGGGGGAGTCCTCGTCCGCACTCAGCATGCTGTGCTCTGTGTAGGTGGCCACATGCACCTGCTGTACCTGCCCAGTCACGGCATGGGCCTCGATGGTGCTAATGTCTGCCTGGTGCACACTGTGCTCATCCATGGTGCTCACAGACAGCCTGTGTCACACTGACATTAACACGCAAGCAGAGATACAGACAGCCATTAGTGCAAATATAGACCAGCTGTCTTGTTGGTTATCAGACAAATCATATTTGAAATAAGGGAGCTGACTTTGATATAGTCACTCATCCAGTATTGCAACTGGTGACTTTATTGGACTGAACTGGGAAAGCAAACAAATTCTTGTCTCTTACAAATGATAATCTATTATCTATACATAAACACTGTACTGTAACTTCACCTTACATATGTAAATTACCTGCAAAGATATTGTAGGCCCACATTAATGTTGAAAACAATGTCAGCAAAAAAAAAAAACAACCAAAACAGCTTATTTCCCACCCTTCAAGTTACTGTATATATAGATTACTGATATACAGCATACTTGCATTCATAAAATTGTCATTGTCAATACATATGCAGTGGAAAATCTATTTGATTGGTAAGGTACTGAAGGACTGCATTCCAGTGCGACTGTGATGGTATTATGAAATAATGTTATGTCACAGTTTTCAAGAAATAGTCTTAGACGTTAACTACACCATAACCACGCCAATGATATATATATAAAAAAACAATTTTAATGATATGAAATGCTGGATATTTGTGAGAATCGAATATTTTTGAATTTAGACACAATAAGCAATATTGGCATAAGGTAAATATTTCATTAGCGGAAATCGTTGTTTTTATACGGATTTTGGATAGATGAACTGATTCCTACAGCTCACATGAAGACTGTTTTGTCATTGCAACACTGCATTGATGAGAAACAGATTAGGTAATGACAACTCAGGTATAATTTCACCCGCTACCTCCCACATTTCCCCTCAACAAAACTACACACACATCAAAATCATAAGAAAAACATGTAATTTTACGGTGTTCTGGAAAAGGGTTTTTATTTGCATTACACAATTTGGGTTAACACAGCATATTTATCTAACTATCCAACACGGGGAACCAACTTGTTACTACGCTTTGCATGTTTAACTACGAAGAAGCACACATAACACAACACGCTAAACTGATGACAACTTTTATAAAAGCACGTCTCGCTACACGGCACTCTGCACCCATACTTTCCGGTTGACTGATGTCGTTGGCGGGTCATGCTAGCTCCTTAGCATTAACAAACGGCGCGTTTTCCTATTTCGCTTCCTGGTATCGCGCAGAGATAAACAACTAATACGCGGCGTACACTTAAACTGAACACATTTTTTCTTAACTTTACGCGTGTGTACCGTGTAGGTATAACAAGCGAACCCACGACTCTTCCTTTGGGGGTAATTTTCAGTTCCCCAATGTTAGCCCGCCTCTCGTGAGTCTTACAGTAAGAAACTCAGGCCTACTGCGGCCTGTAGCTGCACCGAGGCTACATTTGTGCTTCGTCTGGGCTTAGTTATGAGATTAACGTGAGGCTTTCGTCGAAATGGGGTCAATTAATCTGCACAACCTAACAGCTACACCGCGTCGGCATTTTCCCCCATCTTTCCCCTAACCCGCCGCTGCCGGGTTTGTTGGTGCGGCTGCGCCGCGGCTGAAATAGCTGGAGATTGCGCGGTAGGGCACTAACCTCAGAGCGGCTGCGCTACTTCGGGCCTGCGCCGTGCAGTGTAGGGCTGGAATCCGAGCTTTAGCTAATGGAGGACAAAGAGCCGCCAGTCCGGCAAAACGCCGATCCCCCGTTCCCTCCGCGCGCATTGCGTCACCGCGGCGGAGTCACCGCGACGCCATATTGAGAAGGGAAACTATGTTTAAAAAAAAAAAAGAAATAAAAAAAACACACGGAAAAATAGGTAAAAAAAAAAAAGAAAATCCGTCCATACATATTATTGATTTTACTTGCCTGTATGTGCACAAACGAAAAAATATATAATTTAAGTGCATTTTCATAAATAGTCTGTGGTTTCTTGGCAAATGGGTGTGACACATTTCAGCACTTCAATGAAATACCCAGATTAAGACGTTATTACTTAAGTATTTGTACATCTGCAGCCCTAAACTGCATAAGGAGTTGGAAGATGGATGCACTATTCATTCCTCCATTTGTAGCAACGGTTTGTCCTACGTAGGGTATGGTTATACAGAACTTTTCTTAGGATAAGACAGGGTACATCTTAGGCATCTGCTGGGCACGGATTTAGAAAGTAATTGCAAATTCTAAGAGACTGCTTTCCCTCAGCTATATGTGTTTGGAATGAAAAGTAATGGTAGGGCGATCATATATTGCTTTGCCAAAAAGAGGACATCAGGGGCAGGACACAAAGAGAGGCATATCAAAGCAATGCAAATGTACACACATAAAATATTCCAACTGTAGAAGGCAAATGTCAACATGAGACAAAGCAAAATCCCTGACATTTCAGGCATTTTTCTGTACCAAAAAAAGAGGACGTTAGTCACCCTAGTAATGGGCAATGTGCAACGTCATGATCTGAATTTAATCCTAGAGCAGAACATTTCACACAAAATTCAGGATAAACTCATTTCAGAAGGTTACCATCTTTAGAACTAGTCTTTGAACCTGTTTATTTGGTTAGCTTATTTGCCTGTGTGCTAACTGGCTGCCATATTGTGTACCTTGCCTGAGCTTCATGTGGTTTCCAGGCCTACAACTTTACTAAAGTTAAGCTGTAACATAAGGTTATGACTAACAGTCACACGGCACAGTGGTAATAATGTGTATCCTCATTCACTGTAACAATACATACAGTACACAGATTTGCCGAAACTTGTACAAATGAAATGTATGACGCAAACCACTGCAAAGATATTTTTAGTTAGAAGCAAGAGAAGGCAAGTCTCTAAAGTCTTTAATTTATATTCCATTATGAACTACATTACTGATTGCACATTACGCTGAAGAGGAGATAATCTCACAGGTGCAGAATTTCCAAATTGCATATGATTACAACAGAAATGCCTACCATATATTATTTCCATATTGCTAAACACACACAACACATCTTGAAATGGCAGCGGTTTATCAACATTTGTGTTTTTTTTTACTCCTAAAGTGAGTGGTTTGGTATTAAACAAGATAGCATTTCCAGTAACTGGCATATATGAACAAACTGTATACCCAGGTCTAAATGTAAACCGAATCTCAACTAAGCTTATTGTGTCTTGTTTTATCTTTAGCATTGAATGCTATACACTGTCTCCAGGACAGCAGAACTAGAACAAGTAGACTCAATGTGACATAGAAAAGGATGCCGTAGAAAAATGGTTTGTACTGTTTAAAATGATCTTCTCATCCTTGTGATGGAAATGATGCACCCGTGGCATCGAAAGGGCCCATCTCAAAGGGCCACCTCGCCTTCTGTATCTTGAGTTACATTGTGCTTTACAAAGTGTACAAAGAGTGTGTTCCAGCATCAATATATGTGTCTGATGTTACTTAGTATCATGTTTTTCAAATCAGTCAAATGACTAACATAATTATTGAATAAACTGCTGTATTTTCCCACTCTTGATCTATCAATAATAACAACCACAAAAGGCTGTTAGGTCTACCGCCGGTTCACTAAGCCTGCAGGAGCTCTTCCCACTGAATGGACTGTGAGAACACCTCTCTCTCCAGCCACATCTCATAGCTATAGGGAAAGTCCTCAGGCAGCTCCACTCGCTGGCCCAGCACACTCTGTAGGCAGTTGTCCACAGGAGCAAACTCTCCTCTGGTCTTCTTGCCATAGCGTCGTCTGTTGAACAGTTCAATATTCTCTCGCAGGGCGCACTCTTCTGCTTGGAAGTCCCAGGGCCGGGCATCAATGTCTGGGGGAAGAGAGGATCAGCTGCTGGGCAGGAGACCATAGGCTGTAGAACTACTGGTAACACTTTACTTAAAGCAGTATATTGCAGTATATACCTTCATAATGCATTATAATGCATTCATAAAGTTTTATGAACATCGCTATAACTCTTTATAAAAAGGAATAACACATTATAGTCATGTTTATTACGCACTATAAATGCTCTATGAAGCTCTCTTCTGTAATTCACTTTAAATACCTTCATAATGCATTATAAAGGTTTATATTGACCATTATAATGCATTATGAAGGAATCTATAATTTAAGTAAAGTGTTACCAAACTACTTGGTTGGGTGGTGCCGCCACAGAAGAGGCCAGAACGCCAGCATTCCGATGAGACAGCATATGACACAGGTGGCTGACCAAGGAGGTGACCATTTAAGTCATTCCCTCTGTTCAATGGAGTCTATATGTGGCCAAATAACACAACAGATTTCTCCTCCTTCCCTTAAGAATGATCACTCATTTACGTCTTAAATGTGTGATATCATGCCAACTCAGGAGAGGTGAAGACCAGCACCTGAGTACTGCACTTGTGAGGAGTATCAATTTCGTACTGGGGCTTGGTCAAATTATAAATAGACACAAAATGTTTTACAGTAACAGGAGGATCATGATTACTATTATATTAAATCCAATCCAATCCAACTTTATTTTAATATATTAAATAGTCTGGGGACACAGGAAGTAACTATAGTATTCAATATATGGACATGGGGGGGGGGGGGCTTACAGCATTACCATTGCCATAAGCCCAGTCGTCATTGAGCCTATGTCGCACTTTCTGGTAAATGGCTGACATAGTCTTCATGTTGCTCTTCCTCCACTGCCGGCCCAGGTACTTTGTCTGGATCTTGAGCAACTTGAGAATGTAGAGCTGCATCATAGCTTGCTTGACCTTGAGTGCCCTCTTGAGGATGGGAGCGGACTTGAAAACTACTAACATCTGCAAGGAAAGACAATACTGAGACTAAACAGCAGAGCTGCCAAAACCAAGGGTGATGGACTTTTAATGCCGTAGAACAGGGATGTCAAACTCAGTTACAGAGGGGGCCAAAATTAAAAACTGGGTTGAATTCTTCAGCCGCACCAGGTCAGTATTTATTGAAAAGCAGTCTTAAACTGACCATGTTTAGTCAGATGTATTATGACGAATTATTCACACAGAAATATGAACTTAACTTCTCCCAAGCCATCATAGAATTCAGAACAAACCAAGCTTACAGATTAAACAAGCAAATGAGAGATCACATTAAAAATAAAACAGACATCAGTGGCATTCACTTTTTAGTACACCTAATATATTAGTGAAATGTGTATTGTGATGCCCATAAGTAAGTAATATGTCTAAATTCTACGTATCTTTATGTTTGTTCATTTCAGTTAGTGGAGCATGCCACATGCGACTGTTTTGGTAAATCATGGAAGAGATAAGCACTGAAGTGGTGGTGAAGCAAGGGACAGCTCAACAGCCACAATTTCTTTTGATATTGTGGATAAACAAGATAAAAATATGTCGGTAGTGTGGTGGTACTTTTGCATTAGGATATGCTGAGTTTATACAGAACAGTAATATTTTAGGCACCCTACCAATCTGCTTACCAAACTGTGGGCGTTTATAATGGTCCATATAGTACCAGACAAATGTTTTGCCTGTTGAAGCCCTGGTGATTGTTGCACAGGCGCCATTTAATCGCAAGTACATCGCAATGTAATATCATGCTACCCTACCGTGATTGACGCGCAAATGCCCCATCGTTCACTGTGCAATCTGGGATTTGTAGTGCCAGTGATTTGTGTGCTATATACTGGTGGGCCAGTTCCGATAAACATAAGATATTATCGCGCGGGCCAGATACAATTGTACCATGGGCCGGATGTGGGCCTCAGGCCTCGAGTTTTATACCCCTGCTGTAGAACGTAAAGGGATGCATGTCCATTTGAAACTCACCATAGTCCTAGAGTGCTTCCACTTTGTGACCTTATTGAGGATCCTCAGGAGGTTTATGCAGGAAAAAAGGTTCCTCCAGCAGAACTGGGTGCCATCCCCAGACTCCTGTGTGCAGGCATCACACACAACAGTTGGTGTGGCTCATAAGTAGGTGGACTCAAAAAGGTTCCAAAAGAACTGCAGTTAAACTCTTGAGAAAGCGAAAATAAAGCTTCCCAAGTGAGGAAATCTAGAAGCTCAAAACCTTCTAATAGTCCCCTGCTAGATTTTTAAAACTACTATAATAATTCCTCATAAAATTCTAAGTTGACTGTGGTCATCAGGGGGATGTTCCATATTTACTGTCATTAGGTCATTTGCATTTAGGGAGACATAAAGTAATACAGTTGCATTCGTGATGAGGTTAGATTGGAACTGACCATTGGACTTACCAGACTCTCCACCGTGAGCTCTGGCATCTCATGGAGCACACAGTGTGGAAAGTCCAACACACAGATCCTAAGTCAGACGGAGGAGACACAGGTTGTACAAAACACATAGGAGAAAATGTACAAACACATAGGCAGGTCACTGCCATCCAACTAACTCCAGAAAGGGATTCACGCATACCTGTTTCTGGCACTGATGTAGGACGCGATGTTCTGATTGAAGAACTTGAGAATGAGTGGTATGCAGTTAGCGAAGACTAGATGCTGAGAAATGTACTCAAACTGAATGGAGAGTGGAAAGAACAAAAAAAATGAGATGGAGAGAAGCAGAGGACAGACAACTATCAAACTTATTAATACAGTCTATGGTAAGTGAAAGGATTCATATCCTATGACATAAATTATATAGAATTTTTGGTAATGCTTTACATTAACTGCACTCACAATGCCTTTATAATGCATTCATAGAACATTCATAAGCGGCATGGAAGTATACCTTAGCATCCTACTATACCTTAACAACTTTAATATACATTAATAACAAGCATTATACAATAATATGATTACAATGTTTGTTATTATCATATAATGTTTGTGAATAATGTGTATATTAAGGTATGTTAGGATGTTAAGGTATACTTACATGCTGCTTATGAATGCATTATAAATGCATTATGAAGGTGCAGTTAATGTAAAATGTTACACATTTTTTAAATTTGTTTATTATGTAGATGTTTATTTGATGTTAACCTTTCCTTTAAATGTACTGTTTATGTAGACAAGCTCATCCCAGTTGATAAATGACAGCTAATGCCCATTTGTGCATCTGGGAGACATCTGGGTGGTGAGGGACCCAAAGATCCAAGCTGAGCAAAGCCATAAGTGATAACCAAGAGGTCCATAAGAAGAACTAACCCTTTCAGAATGCACTTAGAGGTAGCCTCAGCACACTTTAGGTCCTTCAGGATTGCAACAAACAGTCCCAAACTCCCACTATATAAAGCATAGAGTTTCTGCTAATGGAAATGGTGTCCAGTGGTATTATTCTGGTCTTTCCATCACAGACCAATAGAGGGTGCTATGCTATCACATACATTCTGTTAACTCTAAGGTGATTTCCGTCCCAGCTAAGCAAGGTCACGCTGATATGAATACCCCAGCTAACAGGGAGCATTCCCAGATATCTTTAACTAATGTTATTTGAAGGTCTTCTTAAAGTTGGCACAGAACGTCTTGCTGTAACGTTTAATGGAATGTTATTTCCATGTTTTACATTGTAAGCAAGGTTCTGTCAGTGTCAGCAGGATAACATTACCTCAACATCCTTTAATGCAATCAATGTTGAAAAATGTTTTATAATAAGATAATATTTTATAAAGTGCTATATGTGTATACTGGAAACACATGTTCCAGCCTCGAACCCGTAACCTTAGAGGTGTACGACATGGTTACCTGCTGCCCTACCATGGCCTTCATTAGTTTTTATATTATTCGTCTTAGTTGTAGTAGTGGAACTACGTTCTGGGAACATCAGGAAAACTGAACACTTTTTGCCTTTTCCAAACCTATATCGTAAGGTTTGGTAAACATTCCTAGAATGAAAAATTGTTAGCAGGGACATTACCCGAGCCTTTGCCCTTCTGTTCCTGCGAAATCCCAGTCCTGGGATTCCTTTCTTCCACCGAAAGGAGAAATACCATTTGAGGGCAATACTGTTTCAGTTTCGACTGAGGCAAGAGGTCAGCTCAATTAGCTGCAGTCTGAATTGCTGAGGGGTCCCCCGGGTCCCTCAGCTCCTGCTCCTGCTGTTCATACCCTGGGGGAGGGACTGGCACTCTGACCTGGTAGATGTGGTTCAGCTTGAAATGTTTCAGCAGCAGCAGTAGTAGAGCAGAGATGGCCTTGACAATGATCTCCTTGTGCCGGTTCACGTCTACACCCAGCTTCATGCTCTGTAGGACTGTGATTCTGAGATGCAAATGACACCAGCAGATTTATACACAAACCCACCTGTCACCAGTAACTATCTTCTAACTCACTGTTTCCCAATACGGTCCTCGGGGACCCACAGTTGGTCCTTGTTTTTGCTCCCTCCGAGCTCCCTGCCAGACAGTCTACATTTGGGAGCAAAAACATGGACTGTGGGTCCCCGAGGACCAGATTGGGAAACCCTGGTCTAACTGGTTTGCACAGCCCAGATGAAATCAGTGTAAAGGAGTTAATATTAAGCGGGAAAAATTATATTTTAGGATGATAAATGCATAAAGTGAAACTGTGACAAATATGAAGCACTAGATAGAGGAGGAAATATGTATTCTTACATTTTGTATTTCCCACCCAACTTTATTTGTGATACAGTCATGCGTCACTTAATGACGGGGATACGTTTTGAGAAATGCATCATTAGGCAGTGTCGTCATTGTACGGACATCATATGCCTCATTTCCACCAGCACGGTGTCGATGCCAGTGCTGGGCTTTTCCCCAGAGTGTACAGAGTGTATTTACACAAACCTAGATGGCACAGTCTACCACACACCTTGGCTATATGGTATAGGCATTATGGTATAGCCTAAATAACAATAATAAGTATAGTTTAGCAAACACAGCATAGTTGTTTATTATCATTATCCAGGTTTATGTATTGTATATAACTGGATGTGCTGCTCATGGGAGTTTTACACAAAAATGTTCTGAGGGCAGAAGGAAAAATGATTGGTTCAGAGAGAAGCAATCAGATTGCAGAGGAGGCGAGTCCAAGCAACTAAAGGAGGCTGGACCAACCAATCAGATATCTGGTCGTTATGTGGTGCATGACTGTAAACACAAAGACATATTTAATAGGTATTGTGCAGACATGCACATGTTTCATTTAAGAAATTTATTCAATTAAAAAACAGCTGAGATTGTGCTGAAGAGACAGGTGGGAAAGGCTGGGCCCTTACGGGATTTCCTCAGGTAGCACGTCTGCCAGGACATTAATGGAGTCCACATTAGTCCTGGAGGTGGGGGCTACAGCCAGCAAAAGCTTCAGCAGGCCTATCTGAGGGAGGTTATAAATACATTAAATAATCATAGTCCCCTGTAGTCACAACTTACTTACAAACTTGTCAAATGAGAACCTCAGGGACATTTGTTTTGCACTAGGAAGAAATGACTCCATACAAACTAATCAAGGTCAAAACAGATTGCAGACAATCAGGGTGGAGCTGGCTGGAGACTAAGAGGGTGCCAGATACCCACCACATATTGGGGCAGGCTGGGCAACATTCGTTGGTACAGTATCTCCACTGGTGTCTCCTCCACCTCCTCCATACCCTGTATAATAGACGACAGACTGAGTGACAGGTGGCAGCAGGCAGGCCAAGGAGAGGCAGGCGTGTGGTATCTCCAAGAGGCAACACAGGGGCCGTTACTGACCGTGGTCATGGGACGCTGCTGGAGCGACTCCTCCTTTTTAATCTGTACCTCTGCTATGGAGATGTACTTATGCTGTGAAAAGCAGGCAGACAAGTTTGCCCATAATGCTCTTTGTGTCAGATGCAATACAATATCCATCAATTTTCTATACCCACTTGTGCTATTCATGGTCGCGGGGGTCTGGAGCCTATCCTGGAAGATATGAGTACAAGGCAGGGAATAACCCAGGATGGGACGCCAACCCATCACAGGGCACACACGCACACACACACACACCATTCATACCTATGGACAATTTGTTGACATGTTTGAGAATATATTGGGGCTTGATTTAGTTTTGGCTTGGTGGATCTCTTGAAAAATAAGGTATGAGTAACCCTACCTGCTTGAGTGTCTTCACACTCTCGTGGATGGGCCTTGGCAGACCAACCAAGGTTTCAGTGTCACTGCAGGACAATCCCCAAAGCAGAACAATGGTCAAGAAAGGGCATTTGATACAAAATTACTAAGGCACTTTATGGGGCCGGTGAATATAAGAAGGCAACATGGCATGATAACAATCACTGTGCCTGATGTACAACTGTTGGGCATTCTATACATCTAGCTTCTCTGATTTAAGCTTGCTTCTTAGAATAAACTCAAATATCACATCCAACTTTCTCAGTCTATTCCTTGACCCTTCTGATATAACATTTTTCAGTTCTAGAGGGTTTCAGCAATTAAAACGTACTTTTTCTGTACTTTTTGCTGTTTAACATGATGTACCGGTGAATGACAGAATAGTGTTAAAAGTGTTCTTACACCAAGGAGACGCTGACGAATTTTCACTTAAAGCACTACACAGCCTGTCATTTTTCATTAGATATTAGGTCTGTAATCAGTCCATTTCTACTGCAGGCATGAGGGATTTCAATGACAGTGGGAGAATAGCAGGGTAATTTTAGAAGAAGACTGAAGAGTAATTACTCAGCTGTAGAGAGGGTCAAGTTTAATCAACATAATCATTTCTGTTTCTTTTTCTCCAGAAATATTTCCCTAGCCTGGTGCTGCCAATATGGGAATTCTTTAATAAACACAGATCTTATACCTAATGAAAGATTACTTGCTGTTTATAGCACTGACCACTGACAAAGACGCAGTACCTACTTTCCCAGAGTGAAGCCAATGAACTTGTTCCTGCTTGTTTCCAGGAAGTGCAAAATGTCTTTCTCTCTGTACAAAAACAGAACTTGTCAAGCTGGTGTAACTTCTGCACGTTCGGCAGACACCAGCAGCGAGAGAGGGTCCACATTTAATAAGTCTGTGGCTGACTGATGATGGCACTGTGGAAATATGGCCAAATCACTGGCAGGCCTTTATAGCAGTACATTACTTTGGTGCTGTAACAATCAGGTTGTCTCATACAGTTAATGAGATTTTAACGTTGGCATTTGCCCTTCATTTGCTGCGCTAGAAGCTATGACCTTGGGAGAGAGGGGCTCAGGCATTGTGAACACCACACCCATAAAATAGCAGCAAAGCATGAACGGTCTGCTTGGGGCATACTATATCTGAGGAATAGCCTCTACCTGACTTTGGGTGCCCAGGGGAGGCCCTTGGGAAAGGAGAGCCTCTCAGCAGGGGTGGAGAGAAGGAGTGGAGGTGGCGGTGGAGGCTGGATGATTGTGTCACGGTCCAGGGGGTCCACTTCAGGCTCCATCGTGCTGTCCATGTCCTCGCCGTCATCTTCTTCATCCCGCCCCTCGTCGTTCTTGAAGGGATCCCGTTCTCCATACGTGTCCAGGCTGTCCTGCTTCACCAGGAGCTGAAAAACATGTGAACACACAGTCCTCACATGAAAGCTGGCAGCTTTCTAGGCTCTGGGGAAAACAGGACACCTCAAAGCAGCTCTCAGACAATGGCTACAACTACATAAGAGTCCATTTTGGACGAAAGACACACTGAATCTGTCATAGCTAAACGTTGAAAAAGACCTTTGGGTTTTATTAAAATTTAACTGTCTTGCTTTGAATGAGTCAATAGCGCTTCCTAACTCCTGGAAACTGTGACTGAATGCAAACTGGGGTGTTGCATGGAAATGGGGCTAGAGCAGGGATCCCACATGTGGTGTTCTCTGTCAGCCCCACATGTTCATCACAACAACTATGAAAGATCAGGATCAGAGAATGTCA
Organism: Mormyrus iriodes; assembly: GCA_011763525.2. Taxonomy (NCBI): domain Eukaryota; kingdom Metazoa; phylum Chordata; class Actinopteri; order Osteoglossiformes; family Mormyridae; genus Mormyrus; species Mormyrus iriodes. The sequence goes on from JAAGVU020000061.1 coordinate 24,460,633, forward strand.
CATTTTCTTTCAGAGAAGAAATTTAATTCCAATGCAATACTTCATTAATCTGAAACACAAATCAGTAAATTGATACCCCCATTAGACTGGCTATAGAACTGGACTCTGAGACACAACAGAATTGAAAGCCCTGTAAAATCCCACAAGGCCAGACAGCAGACTGATGCAGTAAGCTTATATACTCAGCATTTGTTAATTTATTTCTAAAAATAATTTTTAGAAAAATGTTTTATTTCTAAAACAAACACTCAGATTTCCAGCTAACATTTAGGCATTTTTTTATCCCAAACAACAATGCAAACCAAGTTAAATAAAACATGTGACAGACAACCATAAGACAAGCCTTAGCCATGGGCTGCATTCATGTAGCATTAAGTGCCACGGCGATTTCTTAGCGGTGAAAGAGCAGTGGTGACACGAGGCCAATCCTCCAGTGGAACAGCCATTTTTCTAATAAAAGCTGGTGCCTATTCCATTCTTGCCAAACTGCAAGAGAGACTGGAAGCAGCGGGGATGACTAAAAGAAAATGCAGCCTGCATGGAGGCAGAGCAGAAACAGGAGGAGAAAGAGTAGATAGAGATGGACACAAAAGGGTGCAGGACCAGCCCAGAAAATGAGTGCACAAAAGGTAGCGTGGTGAAAGACCTGCTTCTTGGGAAAGTGAATGTCTCCCTCCAAGCTATCAAGAAAGGCCATCTGTAGAAATAGAAGGAAGAGGTGTTCAATAGCAAAGTTGAGGTCCTCTGAAGATATGGTCTTGACCAATGTTTCTTAATCGGGTCTTTAAGGACCCCCAGACAGTCCACATTTTGGCACCCTCCCAGCTCCTTGCCAGACAGTAGTGAAGGACAAAATGATGCTTCATGAACCATTTGCTGAATTTTTTGACCCCACTAGATGGAGCTCTCTGTATAAAAAGGGCACAAAGCATGCGCCAAAGCAAACCAAGTGCACCATCTAATGGGGTCAAATAATACAGCAAATGGTTCATGAAGTATCATTTCGTCCATCACTACCAGACAGTCCACATTTTTGCTCCCTCCCAACTCCTGGTACGGAGCAAAATGTGGACTGTCAGGGGTTCTCCGAGGACCGGTTTGAGAAGTACTGGCCTAGACTGTAGTGGAGGCCTCAGCAGCCTGGTCCGGGAGAGTGCCGAGTCACCAGAGTGGAATCACGGGGCTCACATTCAAAACGCTGACTTTCGCCAAACAGCTATAATCTGAACAGTGGTCAGGTGTGAAACTGAGGAGCTGATACTCAAGTATGAGTTCTAGAATTGTCAGCAAACCACCCAGAACAAACTCAGCTATGACAGTACTGCAGGTTTTTTCTTTAAGGTATACCTGCGCATCAGGTACCTGGAGTTGCATAACTGCGTGCTGCTTGCTGCGAATTTCCTGAAGCAAGGTGCAGAAGTATGCACAGATGGAGATGCAAGTTACCCTGCGACTACGGCGCCCCCTCTTCTGTTGCTGCTGTTGCTCAAGGAGCTCCACGGCGGAGGCGGGGGGCGAGGCCGCTCGCATGCCGCGCACCACCTTGATGCTGTCCTCTGGGAGTGGGGGCAGGCCCAGCTGCTCACGAGTTCGCTCCTTCATCTGCTGCAAGTTGCTGAAGCCTCCCAGGGTGAACTGGAGGCACATGCACACGCTCAATCCTGAAAATACATCTTAATCCCGCTGAGCACACTGACAATTTCCCTGTGGCTAAGCATCAATAATCATCCCCACATCGCATCCTTCTCCCCTCATAACATCACTCCCAAGTTCTCATCTAGAAGACCGGCGATGGATCACACATTCCAGAATGGGACGGGACCCCATCTGGCATGTCAAAAAACACACTTGCCGAGGGCTCTAGAGCCTTCGAGTGAGTAACTGATAATGAGCTCTATAAATGTATCAGGAGAACATGGTGAGACTGACCAGCACTGTCTTCCACAGCAGCAGAAGCACCTTCTTCATGGGGAAGTGAGGGGCGTTCATGCTGCAGAACTTTGTCATCATGCTGAAGAGCATGAGTGCGAAGGGCTCGCCATTGTGCAGCGAGGAACCTGGCAAGCGGGTGGGAGGTGGTGATCAGGGCTCGAGGCACTGAAAGAAACAAATAATCTAACATGCAGCCTCAGGTTTCGTCCTCCTGGTCTTTCCACCCCCCACACCTGACAATCTGAATTAAACAAATATCCAAAGAACTAGCTTTGTGTTTTCTTTAACTGAAGCAAATTTGGCATAACACAGTAATGGAAAATGCTTTATTTGCCTTTTGTACAAGCACATTGGAATGAGTCTATTCCTCCCTTCGACATACACACACACACACACACATAAATATACAGCTGGGAACAAAGGCTGGGGTCCAAGCATTATGGGGGGGATTAAGAGTGTTTCTCAAGGGCCCAATGGACATCTGACCATTCTTCCAGGACAGGATTGGAACCCGTGACTTATCCCGGTGAGGCATTTCCTTAGTTAATTCGTAGTTATTTAATTATTTTCATTTACTTCTCTCATTTATAGCTTTTATATTTCTATATTTCTTCTTTTTATGCTTTTATGATTCTTTCTGTCCTTGCTATTTGCTTCCTCACATCATGTTCTTTGCCTGTCTCATACAACTCGCTCTCATCAAGGCCGTCTGACCCTCTGGCTATGGGAGTCATGTATGAAGACCATAGATACGGGTCCTGCTTCCCTCAGTGGGAGCAGAAGAGCGCAGAAACAGACACAGACAGACACTGAACGGGCCGTGTGTGAACATCTTTCTGAAACGTCTTCGTTCCGTCTCAACAAACTGCTTCAGCTTAAAGAACCTGCCTCATCATTCGACTCTGAACAAACCTGAGGTTTCATTGAAGACATCTACCACCGGTGAGTCACACACCGCCCTCCAGTATAGCCCCTAGTGATATCCGGTAACGTGTCAATAAAACATCTGTCTGTTTATTTTCCTACACATCGACGCAGAGACAAAACGGAGCTTGTGTTGTTCAAGAGCAAAGAGGTGGAGAGTAGGCAGCACAGCCCCCCCATCTCTGGGCAAGTAGATGGTTTCTCACCCAGCTCCACCTTGAAGGTCTCCCTGGCCATCTTCCACTCCAGCTTGTCTTCTTCAGCCTCTGAGCGCACGGTTTCCACCATCAGATACATGACATTCAACAGGACCCTGGAAAGCCAGAGCATGCAAAGACCAACAGGAGGCAGCTATTAAATAACAGGGGGGGGTGTTCTAATTAAAAGGTCACAAGGTGATGGTAAGTCCATGATGTGTTAAACAGCAAAGGACTTAAAAGAAATCTCTTCATTAATTATCTACTTCAGAACTTAAATCCAGTTCATTACTATGTACAATTGTAAGGTATCCTAGTCTTGGACATGTTAAGGAAGGCTAGCCTATATTCACACATTCAGAATATGGTCAAGATAATCACAGTGTAAAAATATGTGATGAAGCATTCATAAGCGGTTTATTATGATCATCATCCTAGAACATAAAAGTTCTTCCATTACATATTCTCTAGTAATTATATAAGATCGGAGAACGATGTTGACTATTGTGGATGCTGATGGTAGCATATGTTCACTGGAAATACATCACATGTGGGCGAAATACAAGATATACCACTTCACACTAATAAACTACGTAACAGAAAGCAACAGATCAAGAGCAGAAATCCCAGCAGATTCATGTATAATTATCTCCAGAAAGGAACCAGGATGGCCACACCTGCAGCCATCCTGGGGAATGTTCAGCATGATCCCAGCCAATCAGATCCAATCTTACCTGAGCTCGGTACTGTCCACCAGGGAGATGGCTGGCTTACTCACTGCATTACTGCATGCCTGGTTGTTGCTGCAGGATGATGGACAAACACAGTAAGGAACCCACCAAAAGCACAGGAGAATCAAAAAATCTTTACATAGCTTCTAAACCATGAGTAATCTCTACCAGGTTCAAAGACACAGCACAAACACCTATATGGGATTTGAATTGGCGATATTTCAGTCTCAGGGCCATTTGTTTAACAATGCTTTCCAACGCACGCAGAGGATGAAAATAAGAAGATCTAAGAAGGTCTATACCAACTCAATACCACCATGGAATGGAAATGCCTGGTCCAGTGATGCTTGGAGTTCAGCAAAACGTGGTCCAGGGTCTCCAATGGATACTCCCCAAGGGATGTTCTCTCATACGCCGTGACATAACCCACTCCAGAACCCGACTTAAAATGGTACTATAAATATTACTTAGTCCACTGCCTTACACGCTAAAAATACTCCTGCCTAGGACAGGATCCACTCCACAGCTGTTCGCTTGCTTTCTTGCCACCTCAGTGTCTCCACTGAATCTCCATATGGGAGGGGCTGAAAAGCCCTAAGGAGGTCACACCATGGGGCGTGGGGAGAGTCCCAGAGTTTGGCTTCCTTCAGCAGGCAGCTGGGCCTTTGTGGAGCAGAAACTTGGAGTATCCAGGTTTATCTTCCGGAAGCTTCCGGAAGCTTGCAGTGCACAACAAAAAGTTGAAAAAGATCGTAAATGACCTAAACACACTAATTGTAAGTGTGGCACTTTGAGGGACACCACACGGCGGCTCCTAAAACACCAGCTGCAGTTATTTAGCAATGACTTAGAAGTTGTTTGACTGAGTGCTACAGCATTGTATGAATGAGCCTATTTTCAAGCGGGCTCAGAACTCAAATATACCAGCATGTTCTTAAGGTGGTTACTCTGTGGGTGAGCAGCGTGAAAAGCTGGCTTAGCTCTAGAGCTTTTTTAGTATAAGGATATTTATAAGAAGTGGGAGGTGGGAGGGGGGCGAAGGCTGAAAGTTACAAAATTACCAATCAGGAAGTGCAGTAATAGCATATGGGAGGGCCGCGATCAGAGCTCATGTAGGCGCCAGGTGGGGACTCACTCCATCTCCATGCTCAGCAGCTCCACCATTGCCGTGAAAGTGCCCATGCTAAGCAGAAGGAAGACGTTGTGCCTAGACCAGTGCAGGATGTCCACTTCTGTACTGCATTCGCTGAACACACCTGGGGGGGGCGGGATTCACAATGTAACAGCAGGGGGATATCTAAGCACTGTACTCATATCTTTATGGGGACTCTCCATTCATTTCTATGGGTATAACCCTAATCCCAGCGATGACAACCTTAACCCCTACCCCTAGACTTTTGGCATTTTTAGTTTTTTGATCGCAGTTACAAATTTAAAAAAAAAAATTTAGTCTCCCCTTGAGATCCAAAAAATGGTCCAAAATTTGGTCCCCACAATGTAATATATACAGAATCCATCCACCCACACACACACACACACACACACACACACACACACACACAATCTAGTATACCATGGGATAGAAAAACTTACCCTGGGCTAAATACAGGATTGCACGGGTCACTCTTAGCCTCCTGTCTTTGTTGGTGACCTCCAGGGCATCCAGCAGCCGCATCACATAGGCCCTCTGCTCGACCATTCCCAGCTCAGTCCACCTCTTCTCGTTCACTTGGGGGGAGGGGAGGAACAGGGGTCATATGACTGAGGGCACCATGCTACGGTGATGCTTGAACTCGTCTTCACATGTGAAAGATTACCTGAGTTTAGCAATACTCATTAAAGCTCGCTAGCCAAGGACATAGACTGCGACCCAAAGCAGGTTTGGAAATCACACGCGCTGTCCAGCTGACCAAATAAACAAGATAAACTGATTTGGCATGAAAGTCTGCTTGTACCCTTGTTTGACCGTTTAGTTAGACTTAAGTCAACATCTTGATAAATAAATTCCATTTTAAAAAAACCACAAACCCAGTGTTGTGTGTTAATCTGCGAGGCCAGACCAAGCTAACTACACAGAGCCGACATCTGGAAGGTGGATTTCCCCAGAGCTGCTGTTAAATCATTAGTGAGGAAACATTTTTAAAAGTAGGAACATTCAAGCATCCATTGGAACACCGCTGGGACCTCAAGTTCACTTATTGTTATACAGCACTACGTAAATGAAGCCTTTATGGCCTCTGACCTCCTCAGAAAACTGTTCATGTAATATGTTTTATTTGTATTGTGGCTAAAAACTGGAGCACCTGAAGAAAACCCAGCCTCACACACACACACACACACACACACACACACAGTAAACAATGTCTCCTCAGATACAGCTGTGGTTAGATTTAAACCCATGATGATGGAGCTGTGAGCAGGACCCACTGCCTGCCAGCCCACAACAATAACCACAGAGCGGTTTTCAGGATATATTCCTCTGTCATAACAGACCTTGGTAAATGTAAAACAGCTGGGTCACCTGCAAAGTATAGATCAGCTGCAATACCATCAAGCAGGCAGCAGAGACTAAATCCCGACCAGGGGGTGGGGGCTCTCCTTCTGCATTAGAGTCATATGACAGTTCTTGATTTACACATCAACTCAGACATGACAGACAAGAGAAGGCAACCGTGATCTTAGGCCGTGTATATATGAGTATATAGCCAAGGACACGGTGCTTGAGTCCGGTTACTGAGAGCATAAATATTTTTACATTATCATTCTTTACATGTATTTTTGACACGCATTAACTTTTAATAAAATTATTTGTGTGATTGCTTATGTGCAGTGGCTCGACAATGAAACTGAAATACCTGTTTCTAGACGACAGTAATTAACTATTATGGTGTTGGGCCTCCTTTAGCAACCGATACAGCATCATTTTGTCTTGGGAATGACAGATACAAGTCCTGCACAGTGGCCAGAGGGATTTTGAGCCATTCCTATTGCAGAACAGTGGCCAGGTTACTACGTGATGCTGGTGGAGGAAAATGATTTCTGACTCGCTTCTCCAAAACACCCCTAAGTGGCTCAATAATATTCAGATCTTGTGACTGTACAGGCCATGGGAGATGTTCAACTTCACTTTCATGTTCATGAAATCACTCTGTCACCGGTCTTGCTGTGTGCTTTGGTGCATTATCATCCTGATACACGGCACCACCTTCAGGGTACAATGTTTGAACCACTGGGTGGTGACGTGCCTATCTAGAACAAGTAGTGGGCCAAGGGAATTCCATGATATTGCGGCCCAAACCATCTCTGATCCATCCCCCTGCTGCAGTCTGGGTATGCAACAGTCTGGGTGGTAAGCCTCTTTGGGGCTTCTCCACATTGTAAGTCTCCCAAATGTGAGAAAGACAGCAAAGGTGGACTCATCAGAGAACAATACACACATTGTCCACAGCCCAAGATTTGCGCTGCAGGCACCATTAAAACCGGCGTTTGGCATTGGCACGAGTGACCAAAGGTTTGGCTATTGCAGTTCGGCCATGAATATTGTCCCAGTGGAGCTCTCGAGGAACAGTTTTGGTGGAAACAGGACAGTCAAGGTTCACATTTAATTCTGCAGTGAGTTGGGCAGCTGTGGTTTTATGTTTTTTGGATACAATCCGGGTTAGTACCCAGATATCCATTTCAGACAGCTTCCTCTTGTGTCCACAGTTACTCCTGTTGAATGTGGTCTGTCCTTTGTGGTGGTATACCAACATTACCCTGGATACTGGGGCTCTCGATACACCACATAGACTTGCTCTTGACTGTCATGTCTCCCATTATGTTGTGTGGGTTGGAATATTTCATGTACGGCTGTGCTATTGCTCTGCTAATGCAACCTTCACACTCTGCTCTTACCGATGGAATGTGCAATCAGTGAAGACTGGCCACCAGTTTCACACATATATAGGTATGAAACCTCAAACACAATTTTAGCCAGTCATTCAGTTTCATTGTCCAGCCTCTGTAGGTCTCTAAGTATTATTCAGTTCCATACAATACAGCAGTTTATATTACAACATTAGACAAACCATTTTTCAGGGGTGGCACAGTGGTGCAGTGGGTTTTACTTTTGCCTCACACTTCTGGGACCAGGATTTGAGTCTCTGTTTTGGGTTACCCCAACTAAAACACGCTAGGGTGAATCAGAGTTGTAATTCCCTGTAGGTATGAATGTGTGTGTGATGGGTTGATACCCTGCCCTGTCCTGGGTTATTCCCTGCCTTGTACCCATATTTCTGAGACAGGCACCAAATCCCTATGACCCCACACAGGATAAATGAGTGGATAAGCTATTGATCCAACTGATGTTTTAGACTAATTTTAATTGACGTCATCAAATGGCTGTGGTAATTGAGTTTAGTGTCTTCATCTTTTGATTAAACACTGGCACGGAGGGTAATTTCTGTTGGATGTAAACCATAGAATAACACATTTGATGAGTTTAATTACAGAAGTTGTTTAGTGGACAGTGAGATGGGCATCCACCTTCACCAGAGACATATATCACCTCAGCTTCACTGACTATGCTCAGTTTTCTACAGCTGGAGGACACCAATGTCAGCGCAGGGCTAGCACAAGGGACCACATGAAGACACGTCACACTCATTCTCCCCCTGGTGGCTGTAGGGTCAGGTATTTACAGGACGGTAGAGGCCATTGTGCAAGAAATGAACCCCCCCATACAAGCATGATAACGGTGGGACAATCACAGTGCCTTAAAGTCATCTCCAGTGCTGTCCCAGAACAAGAAGGGAAGCAAATGCAAGGAGCTCCACAAAAGGCGAGAAGGTGAGTTATAGCCTTTAAATAGTAAAAGCGTGCCTGTGGTACCTTCAGTCCTGAAGTCCTCAAAGCAGTCTCGGTTCAGGATGAATTCTGGAACTTCTGTGTAACTGTACAGCTCTGATGACAGGAAGAAAGGGAGATTTTCAACCTTTGAGCAACTGCTTTCAAAACACTACTCCCGTAACTGAGACAAAAGATGGAACAGACACTTCTTCACAATCCATAGCTGGTGGGACTACAATATGCTGTCAGTCATTATGTATCTTAACGCAGTGGGAACCGAATGTTAACTCATATGAAGTCTGTGATTGACAGTCCCCTGTAATCCCACCCTCCTGGAATTTCAAGCATGCACCACCCCTGCCAATCGTTTCTTTTCATCATGGCAATAACCATAGCCAACCTACAGTGTCAAAAAATGGACCACAAGGGTCACCATGGCTAAGTAACTTGATTATTGCCCGAAATGTTATACTTCAGAGTCCTTATGTTGTATCTTACAGCAAGATCTGAGTGAATACCGCCAATAAATTACACAGTATGTAAAACTCATTTTCAGTACAAATCTGCTAAGCAGATGTTTCATGTACAAATTATAACAGTGTCATCACAGTGTGGTATGGTTATTAACACAGAGGCCTTTACCTGCCAGCTCAGTTGTGAAGCTATCTGTGTCTCCATACTCAAACTCCAGCGTAGGGGATTCCACGGAGCCCTGTAACACAAACCATGCATACACCCAGAACCTCTGATATTGCCGTGGGTGGACCAGTTTTCCCACTTGATGCAGTGGTTTTCTGTGGGAACCATTTTACCATGTCTTTATGGCTTAGAAAGCAATTTTTAAAATTTGGTTTTTAGTTACATTGATATTTGGATTAACTTCACCACACCACTGAAGACTAACCTGCTGTTAGATTCTGCAAGCACTGCACCAACCAAACATACACCAAATCATGGAACACATACAGGGCATCTTGCCAGCTCAGATTAATAAATTTACATGTAAGTGCAGTGACAGGTGATGGAGGTCACAGTCTGGTTATCGTATGGAAAGGCTTAACCAAACTCTCACTGATCACAAATCCAGAGTGGGGACCGAGAGGACGAGACCCATTGAGTTTAGCGTGTAATCATTTTATTTTTTGACATCTGCCTCCCCAGTGACACTTTGGTCAAACGGTGGTCCTACTGCATGGACCTGTGCTCACTGCTGGAGAATCAGAGGTGGCAGTTAGACTGGGCATCGACCTGCAACCCACAGAGTAACAAGTAGCAGTGAGACATGCTGTATAGGAGGTATACCCCCCCCCAAGAGCTGCCATGAATGATGTAATTTAAGGGATAAAATTATGAAAAATGAACCATAACCATTACAGATTGGTGTTAAACTGGAAAAAAAATGCTGGCTTACTTTTATATTGCTCAACAACCCTGGGAATATTTTATAGGGGTGGGGGGACTCTTTGAGGAACCCTATTAGTCCAGTGGATATGCCCCCTCACAAGGATGTAGTACTGAAAACTTCTGGTCGATCCCAGGCTGTCAGAGTCCTCCATGATGGAAAGGCTACAGTGGTAGAGCAAAGTCATCCAAAGATGTCAAACGCACTGGATTCTGTTGGGATAACATGGTTGACACTCCCTTATTCAATTCATGGAATTCAGGTTAAGTAGCTCTAGACTGGAAAACATAGGTGGGAGTCCCTTTTGTTAAAATGGGGGACCAGAGGGTGATCTCCAGTTATAGGTAGATCACACTTCTCGGTATCGCTGGGAAAACCTATCTAATGGGCAAACCTCGAATTCAAGCGCAAGAATTTGGATTCCAGCCTAGCTGTGGAACAGTGAATCAACTTTTGTGGCAATATCCTAGTACAATTTACATGTGCTTTGTGGACTTGAACTTTGCTGTGTGTCCTGGCACGTACTATAGGAAGTTCTGTAGGAATTTGCGGTAATGTGGCCACTACTGATACTTCACAATCCTTGTGTGAATATAGTAAGAGTTGTTTCTGCATACTTGTCACTTAGAGCAGTGTTTCCCAATCCGGTCCTTGGGGACCCACAGCAATCCACGTTTTTGCTTCTACCCAGCTCCCGGAAGGTGTTTGCCAGGGAGCTGAGAGGGAGCAAAAATATGAAACGACTGTGGGTCCCTGAGGACTGGATTTGGAAACACTGACTTGGAGTGTTTGCTTGCAGAAAGGGTTTGTCTTGTCTCCACTAGAGATTGAGCTTTTCGTGGACCTGATAAAGGCGTACCAGTGGCTGGATGGATGACTGGTGTGATGAGGTAACATAAAGGTAGCATCCGTGTTGATGCAGTTGAGATTTTGCTTCTGGCCTCATCTGACCAGGAGCTTCAGCACATGCTCGAACATTTTGATACTGAGTGTGATGTGGCAGGAATGAGAATGATTCCGGGTGAGGAGGGAGAGGCTGACCTCAACCGAAGGGGTATAAGTATCTCAGGATCTTGTTCACAAGTGTTGGCAGTAGGCAAAATGAGATTCACAGATGGATGATGGATCAGGTCGACGGCTGCAAATCCAGACTCTGTGTAGGCCAGTGTTGATCACGAGTCTTCAGACAAGGCTCACAGCACACAGATGTTTGCGCTCCTTTGGATTGGGAGGTGATCTGTGAAGCTTACACGGATGACACCTGCTCAGATCCCAGGCGAGTTGTTCTGGACAATCCCATGACTCGTTGGGGGGATTGTACCTCCAAGTTAGCCTCAGAACATCTGGGGAACCTCCAGAACGACTTACAGTCTCTGACTTTGGAAAGAGAGCTCTGGTCTGACTTGATCAGTTTGCTGCTACCACAATCCTCACCAGGAAAAGTGGTGTGAACATGATGATGGTGATTTTTTTCATATGAGTGCATCCAAAAATCTGTCACAAGTTTATTTGCCATGATTTGAAACCTACATTTCTCCTTACAAATAGGCGGCTAAATGAATGAATGAATGGGTGGATGGATGGATGGATGGATAAATAAATAAGAACGGAAGAGAACTGAGCTAATAATGAAGGTCAAAGTCTTTTATGCACAGCACAAATAATACAACTAATTATACCAAACAAACTAATTAAAACTATCACAGTTATAAGAGGCGTCCCCTTTGGCAGGGGCGTAGGAACCGGGGAGACGTGCCCGCCAAGAAAAAGAATCATTTGGATTCATTCATCCCCCCACAATAAAATACCTTTGTATTTTAATAGTTAAGTTGTACCCCACCCCCTTGTCAAACTCTCTTACAAATCGACAGTATACGCAGAAGGACCACCGTGCATCAAAGCGCAGTTGCCCCCATGGCGTTGTGCAAAGTCGTCTAATGAAGTGTCTTTGACCTGCCACCAGCCTGGATGCACACAAGCGGAGGAATCGCCTGTACCGCCCAAGCGCATTGCGATTCCCCCAAGCGCGGGGCCGGTGAACCTGTCCCCACTGACAGGCGTGCAGAAGTGGTTCTACCTAGAGGACATAGCAAATCGCTGTAAATGATTCCCTAATTTACAAGCAAATTAATCATTTTGAAATCGAATTCCCATAAACCGCTTGCACGCTCGTAACTGAATGAAGAATTAAATTATTTGAATATATGAAAATGTCCTTCAATGCACACTGTGCATACTGTATTTCAAGGTTGTGCGGTCCATAACGGAATAAAACACACATATTACACAAATAATGCTTTAATGAATAATCCATCAGTTTATCGACTAGGAATGAACAGTGGAAACGACGAGTTTGATGAGTATTTCAATTATAGTCTTTGCCAGGTTTTAAAGTCGTTTAAATATATGTGCTATACGTAAAAATTGCGGACCAGGAACGTGCAACTCTGATTCATTCGGTGAAATGAACACCCAGTATATATAGACAAATACTACCACAATATGTCCGCATGGTGAAATAAATCATCACGGGCAGATAAGCCAAATCTGAATCCTAGATGGTTCACATAAAACATTTTGACATAAATAATAAATTACGCGTCAGTTCATTCATCCCATTCTCACCACCCCTGCCGTGGGTAAACACTGACGGGGGAAACGGCAAACCCGAGGTTTCACATTACCCCCGAACATTTGGCTGTGGGATTACTTTAGAAAGTCATTGGTCAGATTTTTTTTTAATTAATATATAATTAGACTTAGCCATAAATTTACCGGAAAATTGTCCCGAGCGCTGCTATGATATTACATTTCATGTGGTGGGTCTCATCCTTATATTTTTAGCGCTTGTGTTGTCACCAAATATCAAGTCAGATTGAGCTGGTTTTTCTACAGGAGATCTAAAGGATCGGCGCAGACCTCCTCCAGCACCGCGCGTCTCTGCCTCCGTACACACAAATATCCTAATTGGAGACTGATCTGTCGGGCTCATCTCCTAAGCTTCCCGCTGACTGCCGAACACTTCTCAGACTTCGGCAGCACACATCCGTTTGACGCCGCCGTTATTAATATGAGATATCAGGTGCCGTACCTCCATTTCGTTCCGTGCCAACTCGCTCCGGATCGGGCGCTCCGTGAAAGTGGTATCCGCACATGCAGCCATTTACCGAGTCCAAGATCGCGATTCCCGTCCCCACCAGTATTATTGGATGATTAGGTGACAGGGTGGGCGTGATTTAAGGTAAATGGCATTTGAACAGTGGACAGCGGGCTTGTCTGTGAAGGAGAACCAGCGTAGGAGTCGGACATGTGTTTGGGCGCTATTAATTTCACAGTATACTCGTACCTTCTGGCACAAGGTTGTGAACTAGACGTATCAATTAGAATTGAGTAAATAATTAAAAAAACATCAAGCACGGTTACTTCACAAATCTATAAAAAGCCCATTCAGGGGATTAGGGTTAATATAACAAAACCTTACTTTTTTTCTTCTTCATTTACAGAACTAGATTTCTCATCGGAGCAACCATACATTTTCTATAGCGCTTTAACAGCACAAGGTTGCAGTTATTTCAGTGGCAAAATTTAAGATTCAGATTAAATACTTTGTTATTCGCCTTACGTCCGCAGTGTCGAGCATCGCCCCCGCTTGTGCAAAGAAACAGTATCGGAAACAGGATTGGTTTGTGAATTGGATTTTAATGGTATTCAGAACACTTAAATTCAGTTATACGTGAGAGTGATTTGCATCATGGCTTCTAGAATCCTCCGGGCAGGATCATACGCACGGAATTATGGCATATTGATTTAACCGTAATGTGCCTTTTACTATGGTGTCAGTTACAATAACTTGCTTTTCTTCCTACAGCTAAAGGTGTTTAAGAGCAGGTAAGCACTACCTGTACAAATTAATAGGGAAACATAAATCACCATGGACCAGTATGGTTCACTGGACCAAATCATTAATTGCAACATAAGTGGACAAGTTGAATTAATGAACTTCGTCTCAGTTGGGCCCCATTAAAATGTATTAACTATTCCACTAGGCGCACTTCTTTTTGGAGTGCTGACAGAGAATGTTCGGTGGCTTTTATTGGCGGTCGAACTTAAAATTAATGAGTATGACAGCAGGGGTCATTGAAAGCAGAATGTTTAATAAACCGTCACATTCCTTAAAATCTTAGGGCTGCAGATGGCATGAGGCTGCAATTGTAGCATGACTGAATCTCTTTTAACAGCTATGTAACAATATGTAACCAACTGGTTCCTGAACCTGTATCTGTACCCAGAAGGGTGTTCAGTTTGAATCCCAGCAGTGTGATCATACCACCGTTGGGTCTGTCATCATCGACCTTAATCCCAGCTGCTGCAGGGTTGTTGGATTAAAGGCTGACCCTGTGCTCGGTCCCCAAGCTTCACTTACAGCTGTACAGTATGTGTCATTGTGTTATGTAGGAGAACAAGGCAGGATATGTGAAAACTAAATTCCTGTCAGTGAACAAACAGCAAAATATAAGTATCTTTTACATGGGTGAATGATCGTCTCCTGATAACCAGATATAGGAAATATCAATGGGCTACCTTTCATTTTCACTCCAGATCAGCCAATTTAACTTTAGATTGTAGTGTAATGTCGAATGGTTCACCATACCTGACCTTACCGTTATAGCTGCCTTATGGTGTTTAACACATCAGCAGCTGAGAGGCACTGCCTGAGCACCGCCCATCGCCCATCAGCTACTGCGCCCTATGATTGAAGTAAGCATAAGCGCAAGAATAACGAGTCTGTGAGTCTAGATAACAGGCTGTAGTTTTGCCTTGGTGCAATGTCACTGCTGGGCCGAGGGCTCTGGCATGCCGTCAAGGAGGATTAAGTCACCCTGAACTGGCAGGGACAGCTGAACACCACAACCGCTGCCCCCCAAGTGGCTGCAGATCAAGGAATGGCTAAGCCCCCACCCACCATCCATCTTCCAGCCACTCTTCCTGGTCAGGGTCAGAGGGGCCCTGGAGCTTATCCCAAGCAGCATGGGGCAGAAGGCAGGGGGGCACGCTGGACAGGATGCTAGGACTCACTCTCAAATACACACGTTAATCGGCAATATAGAGGCGCCAATTAACCTAACTAACAAGGAGAAAACACATACAGCACAAATGTACAAAAACATGCATATTCCACACAGGGAGAATATAGAGAAACAAAGCAGCCAGTGAGTCACCATACTGTCCTCTTGAAGAGTCTTTCCCATACACAATAAATACCATCATGCATCAGGTTTGTGTGCTATGACACGGGTCTTTCCAATATTCTTATGTTCTAGCCACCCATCCATTATGAAAAATTGCTTATCCATGTAATATTTCAGTGACTCAGAACATACTGTGGATACATGGAGAATAAGATTTGCTCCTCATCCTATGGACTCCATGCACCAAACACATAGTGGAAAAAAATGGGTTTGAGAATTTTTTTTTTTTAATCGAACAGGCACATAGCTAGGTAGTTTAATTATGAGTTTGAACTCCCAATGCACAAAGGGCAACCCCCCATCCCATATCTGCAAAATGTAGCAAGGAGGAACCCCCCCCCACCCTAAGGACGAAAAAAAAATTACCAACCCCCTTGAAATTTTTGTCTGGCCATGGGCTTTTCACGCACATGAACGTACAGGCAGGCAAAAAGTCAATATGCAGTGAGCAATCAACAATGTCAAATGTGGAAATGCAGTTATTTTGGATTGTGGGCTAAAATCCTTTGTACACTCCCAGGCTATTCCCTGCCTAAAGGCTGCAGGCGGTTCCCGGTAAACTAATCATGTAAAACATTAAACGAAACAGCTCCTATTCTGTCATCCTTGGTCCTTTTGCCATTCCATTAGCCCTCATGAACTTGTGTTTGACGGCGATCTTTCACCATCTGTTTAAAGCACCACAGAGGAGACAAATTAATTATTAATGCAGGTAGCGGGGGGTGGGTGGGGGTTGTCAAATAATGTACAACAGGAATTCCCAATGCTGACGGGCTGCTGTATATGCGAGATTCTAATTTCATGCACACACTCAGAACTTCAGCAAACAAATTCAAGTTTTGAATGAAGCTAAATTTAGCTTGCTTGATTTGAAACACCATCAGCTATTTGAAGAAAGCTGCAACAGCTTTCTTCAAATGCTCCTAGTGCGAGCATGACTAACAATACCTGCTCTGTGGACAAACCTGTCATTATCAGTGCCAAGTACTGAAGAGCAGGTAATAGGTAATTTTTTTTTTTTGGGGGGGGGTCCAATACACTCCCTATTCTCATTAAGTTCAAACTCATTAAGTGAAAATCCAAATGTTTTTACGCGTTTTATTTTGTTCGATTACAGATTCATTATTGCTACTATAATCACTTGCAATATTTAAAACATTTTTTAGACAACTTAAAATCAGATTTTGTAATTTAACTGAAGATTTACAACAATAAATACAGGAGATTTTTTTTTTTGTTCTTCATAGAGTCTATAACCAGCCCAAGGTGATGGCGTTAGACCCTCCCATCTGTTGACGGTGCCAGATGACTCCTCTTGGACGCACGGGCTACAGTCCGGAGACGGCAGCGAGACACGGGCATTTGCGATTGACACATAAGAAACACTGACACCTGGAACCAGGAGGGCACGGGCTTGTATGAGTGAACAGGAGAAGTCAGCAAAGCTCAAATTTGTGAATGGACAACTATGTTTATGGACACTTGACACAAACTATGTGCAATGCGTATTTCCAGGTCAATGTGGTCGGGGGCGGAGCAATGATCTTCAGTTTGAAGTTAATCAGCATACAATACAACACCTGATTGCTTATTAAGAGTAATATTTTGCCCTATAAATAGAAAAATGAATAGTGAATAAAGCTTAAAATATCACTGCCATGTTCTTAGGTTCAAAAAAGAGCGTAAATAAGGGGTACTTGTCATGGACATCATAACTTTTTCTTGTGATTTTCTGCTGGCTCCTGATTCCATGTAGTACATTGTTAAAAAAAATAAGTCCCTCACAGTAATCTGGAATCCCGAGCTTCCAGGTGCCATTAATGACATGACAGAATCAGCATCGGATGTAGTGTGTCAAGGACCCAGGGACACGCCCAACAAAAGGGAAAAGTTCAAAGGTCAAAATGATCAAAAGCAGGTCAGTATTATACTGACAATGCAGAGGGCATTCCTTTTATGTTGGCAAAAGACCAATTAGGGACATCAGACTCTTTATATATGTAAATATCAAATCATAATATCAAAAGATTTCAGATCATATGGCCCCTCCAGCATTCGCACCAGTTTAAGCCAACCTGTATAGTAGTATGACAACAGGAATTCTCCTGTAAAGTACCCAGAGACCCAGAGAGACCCCACAATCAAGCCGACCTCCTACATGGCTCTTCTCAGCTCAGTACGTATGCATTACACATCTTATAATATTTTGTTTTGGTTAAAGTTAAGAAAAACAAATAATAAAAGAAGCATAAGGGGGAAATGCTTAATTTCTATATAAAAATCTAAATATACACCCATTTTATAATACCAATACCATGTCCCTAGGTTCAATACAGACAGAAAGCAAAACAATGTGAAAATCACAGCTTCCACAGGATGAAGCAATGTGCTAGTATAACACCTGCTTCATTTGAACAGTTCCTTAAATCACAATGTCCAAAGTCCAAAAGTAGGCAGTATGATGCGGACAGAGATTTGGCTTAGTGTTTGATTGACTGGGGTAAGGAACCCGCCTAGTTTTTAACCACCATCTTCACTAGGGGGAAAAAAAAAACAAACAATCTGAATTTTGAACGCAGTGCTAAAATAAAAATAAAATCAATACAGCTGGATCCCCAAAACAGCCCTAACTCTGAGATGCAAAGAGTAAAAGGAGATTCAGGAGTTCATGGATATTAAAACCATCGCAGATCATTATTTATCCGTATTCACATTTCTGTAGACAGAATTTAGTTTTATACATAAACTTGGTGACATTACGGTGCTCGACAGGCAAGGTGACAGGAAATGTGCTGTGAAGTGATATGACCTCCATTCCAGAAGACCAAGCAGCAGGATTAACTCAGAGGGTTAGAGTGAAATATTCTATGTTAAATAAAAACTGGCAGGTTTGCACGCCACTCCCAGACAGCAGAGGTCCTCCCACTCAAACGGCAAGGCAGAAATGACCTCCTCTCCCCTCGTTTCATGGTCTGTACAGTTGTGAAGTCTTTCCCCCCCCCCAACTCCCTTTTTTCTTCTGCCAGTTTCACAGCAGTTTAGTACCTTAAAAAAATGAATGACACACATAACAGAGTCAGATTAGGTTAATATGCCACATACTTTACTACATAATATACATTCACATTTGAAAAGGTTGAAGAAGTAATGTACCCTCAAATTCAGTACATTTTAAACTGAACAAGGTACAGTATACCCATGAGAAGAGTATGACAGTGAAAAGTGCCATACATCCATATATATTCCATATATTTGGAAACCAAAGGCTAGTAAATTAACCACCATAAACTGTAAAGTCTGGACTGCGAACAAAATTATGAGCATCAGGTTTATTTTATTTTGAGAGGTTGTTACACACATAACATCCGCAAACTTGGCCAAGGATGCAGATCAGGGGTGGGCAAGCTGATCCTTGGGGGGCCAATGTGGGTGCGGGTTTTTAGGACGACCTCTCAATCAGCCAATAACAGTGGGTCCCCAGGACTGGAGTTGAGAACCACTGCTTTATTATTGGCGGATTGAGAAGTCATCCCAAAAAACCTACACCCACGCTGGCCCTCCATGGATCAGGTTCCCTACCCCTGCTGTAGGTTAAGGGCCCAGTGTCAGGTCTTGGCAGATTTAACCTCAGCTCCTCATGTGTAATGGCCCCAGCGCAGCAGCTGTGCTCACCTGTAGTAGTTGGGCTTGAAAGGCCCGTTCTTATTCAGGCCCAGGTACTTGGCTTGCTCCTCCGTCAGCTCGGTGAGGTGTGCGTCAAATGTGGGAAGATGGAGGCTCGCGACGTATTCATCTGAAACAGAGCATATGCTCGTTTTATACAAAGTGCGCAACGCTGGGAGGCTGAGTCACGTGTCAAGGCTCGTTTCAGAGGCTCCCCATGCTGACATCAGAAGGGCCATTCTTCAGTGTAAATAACACATCATGTTTTATCTTCTAGGATTCTTTATAATGTTTTGCCACCCAAATATTACTTTGCACATTAATCTGTAGGTAGAAATACAAGTAACACAAAGTTAGCAATTTAGTGTATATTAAGTGACCATAGGTTAATATAGCTTTCTAGACCAGTGTTCCCCTACCCAGTCCTCGGGGACCCGCAGACGGTCCAGGTTTTTGCTCCCCCGCAGCACAGGTTAAAAATGTGGACTGTCTGCGGGTCCCCGGGGACAGGATTTGGAAACATTGGTCTAGACTATATATGTATTGTTCATCCACCCACTAGCCTTGCACATGAACAGTGGTCATGGATTGCCCCCCCCCACCGCCCAACAGGAAGATCTTACCCATTTTCTTGGGCAGCAAGTAGACATCTTGCTTGTAGCGGCCTTCAGGGGCATTGTAGAGCTCTATCAGAGCGAGGGCCTATTGGGGAGAGGAAAGGCCCTCATTACCTAGACCACTGTTTCCCAATCCAGTCTTTGGGGTCCCACAGACAGTCCACGTTTTTGCTCCCTCCCAGGGAGCAAAAATGTGGACTGTCCGGCAGGGAGCTCAGAAGGAGCAAAAACATGGACCGACTGGGGGTCCTCAAGGACCGGACTGGGAAACACTGAGGCTTAGACAGATTGAGTAAGTCAGCATTTCGTCTGTCAGCTCGGAAAGAAGCCATGGCAGTTATCCTGACCCAAGGAGAGAGTGCAGGTCTCAGAGCGGCTCAGAGAGGTGCGACCGTAACTCGAGAGGCACTTGGGGACAACTGGGTCATTTTAAGCCATTAAGTCACATGCTATCAACTGTAAATGAGCAACTGGGCCATGCAGCTTAGGTCCAAGTCTTATTAAAGCAACCAAACCACATAAACTCTGCCCCTGCCCCATAAGACCAGACCCACACATGTACACTTTCACCCTACTGATGTACCCACACATAAGCCACTCTCTACGGCTGTCACAATATCCGATTTTCAGTACATGATTACAGTGGCCAAAAGAATTCATATCAACATAATCGTGATATCCAAGGCTTTAGATAACAGCCGTGCTGGTGTATGTACAGCCAGCAAAATCTGTCCGGACGCTGGCTTTGCGGTACTACAGGGATGTTTACTTACATCCACAATTTACTAAGCAGATTAGTAGTACGCCTAAAATATTAATGAGAGCCGTATTGAGACACTGAAAAGTTAGTAATCTGTATAAGGTCAGCGTATCCTTATGTTTAATAAACATATCAGACTTTAAACTGCCTTGTTTATCCACAGTATCTCCTCATTTAAAAGATTATGTTGCTGCTGAGCTGTCCTTTTCTTCACTGCCACTTCAATGCTTATCACTTCCATGATATACCAAAACAATATTACGTGGTGTGCTCCGCTAACCGAATTTAATAAGCATAAGGATACGCCAAATTTATACAGATTACTAATGTTCGTACAGTACCGAAAAGCTGGCGACTGGACAAATTTTGTTGGGCATAAATATACTGATACGCCCGTTATCTAAAGCCCTGCATATCGAGTTTATATTGTTATTGTGAATTGTTTTGACCACGATAATCGTGTGGCCAAAATCTGGTATCGTGACGGCCTGACCACTCTCCAGAATCTGTTGTCAAACTCATTGGGTTTTATGCACAGACTGAGACCCACAAAACGCACCTGAGTGGTGGCTGTGATGGAGAGCACGAAGGTGGGCACTGTCGAGCAGCTCAGGTTCAGGAGGCGGCCCTGGGGGTAGAAACAACAACCGCCTTCCTCAGATCTGCTTAAAAGCCACAGTACAACAGGCTGAGCTGGCAAACCTTGCCCATACAAAGCAAGACGGCTTCAAACTCTCTCATCTGCACACAACCTCCATCATTATGTGCTCATTGGTTTCTATGCTGTACAGCACTTTGGTCAAAGTGCTTTATAAATAAATCTGACATTGACCGATGGACCGCGCAAAGACCCAAAGTGCTCACAGATGGTAAAAGCTTTCATCCTGGTTTCATTCTGTCAGTGTGGGGCACGTGCAAAGACGACCACATGCACGGAGAAAGGGCAATATCAGGATTAAGATGGGGAGCATAAGAGGGGCATTAATTCATAGAGAGGAGCCAAACTTAGAATTAGCCAACGATATCTTTTGAATCGTTGAATGACAGAGAGGAGAGGGCATTTCTGGGGGCCAACCAGCTTTCAGCTGGAGCCAGTACCCTTGTGGCCCCACCCCCGTATACACCCCCATCTTTGAACATAAACCCCATGTGTGAGGTGCAGTCTGTGGCAGCACATGCAGGCTCTCACTTCTGCCAGCAAGACTATCCTCTTGCCGTCAGGCCAGATGACATGGTCCACCTGTGACCTCACACGTTCCCAGGTGAGCTCAGGTGTCCGAAGGCTGGCCTGGGGGGGGGGGCAGGGAGAACCATCCATCATAACGAGTCACATCTCAGCGGCCAGGCTGCAAGACTGATCAGTTCAGTTAACCGAAGAGCCGCAGTGTGAGTCAAGACGGCTTCAGCTGAGCCGGCAGAGCAGACACTTACCACGTCAATCTCTGTGTTCGAGTGCCCCATGTTGCAGACTATGCACCCATTTTTCATGCGGTCTAGGTACTCCCTCACCACCACGTTCTTATTGCCTGTAGTGAGAACGAGCACAACAGATGGGTTACGTAGGGAGAGAGGGAGGGAGGGAGAGAGAGACAGACCCCACAGGACGAACAATGGTACGAGCCAGCACTGTGGGTCCTACCTGTGCAGGTGATGACAATGTCCACCTGACGGATGACTTCGCTTAGCTTCACTAACCTGAAGCCATCCATGCTGGGGGGACAGAGTGAGGGCACAGTTATGAAAAAGGATGTCCATCCATCACATGACTCCCATTTATAAACACTGAAACAATATTTCCATCACCCTTTCATCACACCCAGCCTTAAAGCCAATTCATACTTCACTTTTCCACATGCCTTTATGGTCTGTGCACAGGCTGAGTGGTGTAAATTTCATATTCAGGGGTGGGAGCTGAACGGTGTGCATGTGGCTCAGATTTTTGGTTTGGATGGACATTACGTGTGTTGACTGTGCACTTACAAGGATATTGACTAGGCATTTCCAGTAGGTGGCAGCACCTACTTTCACAGAGCAGAGATCCACGAAGAAAGAGTAGAACAACAGTTTTGTTTGTTGTTATGATGAGCATCGATATCAGGATTTGCAGAGGTACCTGCATATCTAATTTCTCACACCGACACGACGGCAGTACACAGTACTTTCAAAATCAACACTATTCTGGCATTTTGAAATCTTACTGATAATATTCACTGAGCGAGACGGCTGATTTTGTCACCAATGTCTCAAAATACCACCATATGACCGTAATACCACCCAAGTCAAGTAACAAGTTTAAAACTGTTTGTAAACATTTACTCATTTCACCACATTGCTTGTATTTGTTTGTTCCAATCTCTTGGTCAGGTGGAATATCACTGCAGTACGCACGCGTCGACCGTGACCATCTGTGTTCATGAACAAAAGTAATACGTACACAAAAGCGCGCACCACTGTGTGCGGACCATGACGGCACAGGGAAAAGTATGAACTCGGGAACCCCACCCTGTCCCCCAGTGACCAGCCCCTGGTCCTACATGGCCACACCCCCCCATCACCGTACCAGGCCTGCAGCGCGCAGATGGGGTCGATCTCCGTGACATAGACAATGGAGCCCATGGCCTTCAGGGCAGCACAGCAGCCTTTGCCAACCTGTGCAGACACAGAGGCAGACACAGAGGCAGACACAGAGGCAGACACAGCATCTGTCAAGCATCATACTCCAGGATGGTT
>JAAGVU020000061.1:24483764-24527820 GCA_011763525.2 Mormyrus iriodes
GCAGACACAGAGGCAGACACAGAGGCAGACACAGAGGCAGACACAGCATCTGTCAAGCATCATACTCCAGGATGGTTTCCACGTATTCTAGCTTCTTTTCCCCTGAGGTTCAGGGAAAAGCGGGACCAGAATACATTACTGATTACCAACAGAAATCGGCATCAAATCCATAAAATACGTTTTTATATTCTTGGGGAGTGATTTTGGCATCATCCAGAATACTGAATCACTGTAAGAGTTTCATTGTGAATACTGCTTTAAAAGAGAGCTGTCATGTGATGCTGGGCCTGGTCACCTGACAGTCTCTCTCAATGCAGTCATATGACACAGAGGACACTGCACAAACACTGCTGTCGGCTCACTTACTTCCCCATACCCGCAAACCACAACCTGCTTCCCCCCAAACATCACGTCTGTGGTCCGTTTCAGGCTGAGGGTTAAAATGAACAAAGGGTGGGTGTGTAGGACGCCATGACCCCCAAAACCACAGCTAGATGACTTCTCCCCAGAGGAGGTGGTAATCCAGGAGCTCCACCCACCCGTCCAGAATAGACTCCCGACAGCAGTAGAGGTTGTCAAACTTCTGCTTCGTCACGGAGTCGTTGACGTTCATGGCTGGAACACACAGCTTTCCGGCCTTGGAGAGCTGGTACAGCCTGTGTACAGAGCACCAGCAGAAGGTCTCAATGATAGTTATAAATAAAAATGCCCAGAACAGTTCTGGAAATACCCCTTTAAAACACAATTCAGCAGGAAAAAAAAAGCCCATTTAAGCTGAAACCCAGAGTTTCCAGCCCAAATGACACATGACAAACATATTGGGTGAGGGGGGGTAGTGACTAATGGCCACAGGAGAATGGAGGGAGCTTGTGGATGGCAGATAGAGGCTCTGCTGGTGTACAGATGTTATGCAAAAACACTGTTACAGTGCACAATGCCTCAGATTACTTGATGCCCAAACCAAACAAGTGTTATTCAGCAATTTGTTTTAACTAACCAAGTCATCAGAAATGGAATTTAGTTATCTGGAAGCTCGATATTTTACATTTTTCTGCTATGATATTTAAACTGCTATAACACATCAGACCAAATGTTGAGGATGCTGCAACTGATCAAATGTCATGTAACTTCCACTGACCACTAGGTGGAGCCATGGCCCCAGTGCAGAGACTATGATGTCATACAGCTGTGAAAGGCTAAAACACCCTCGTGCCTCGAGTCCTTCCCCAACTACCGTAAAGGGTCAGCCCACCTGTGGACCCCGGTTACACTCTCTTCCACGATTCCTTTGATCTTCTTGAACATGTTGGGGTACTTCTTGTAGATCCAGTGGGTGAGGTCACCCCCATCATCTAGAATCTGGAAAACCGGGAAGAGGGACATTCTTCAGCTAATACCACCAAAAAAATAACGCACAGCATTTTTCATTAAATGGATTCGATGACAGAGGTCAAGCTAGAAGCTTTTAGCAGTTACAGAGCTACGCTATGCGTCGATAGGGATGTTCACGGCTTACCATATTAGGCTGCCATCCCTCCACGTTGACACAGCGGTCAATGCACCACCAGAAGTCGTCTTCAGACTCTCCCTTCCAGGCAAAAACTGAGAATCCTGGGGGTTGGGGGTAGGCTGTTAAAGTCTGCATGGGGGCACATGAGGATGAGGGGGACGGCGAGGTGGAGGTGGGCACTCACCTCCCTCAGCCAGGGCTGCAGCCACCTCATTCTGGGTGGAGTAGATGTTGCAGGCAGCCCACCTGCACTGGGCACCCAAGGCAGACAGTGTCTCCATCAGAACCTGCGGAGAAGGGTTCATGTTAGCAACTCGATGCTAATGGTTTTACTGTGAGGCTGCAGTGTTTGAGCTGGGCCGTGGGGGGCAGCACTGAGACACCTACTGCTGTCTGGGCTGTGATGTGAGTACATCCCACCACCTTGGCTCCAGCCAGGGGTTTCTCCCCCTGGGCTCTCTTCCTCAGGGCCATCAGCGCTGGCATCTCTGCCCAAAAGAGTTGGAAAACGGGAAGACACGCACAGTTACCAACATGCCCACAGAATGCTTCTGGAGTCCTGACCCCAGGCAGCCCGGTGACCGTGCCACTTGCAGACTGGCTGCTGCGGCAGAAGCTCATCTGTTCCTCAGGAAAATGAGAAACCCTCCCGGCCCGCAAATGTAGCCGGCCGTGCCCCAAGGAACAAAAGGCAGCCGGACAACATCAACAGAAGGTACTGTCTGCACGGTGCAGGGACTCACAGATCATGGCTTAGAGACTGATTGTGAGTCGAAGGCACGGCTGTGAGATCAATGCTGCTCTCTGACTGATCTCCTTCCTGTGGCCTGAGAGAGGCCACAAGCTTACAGGACTGTCAGGACAGACAGGGCACTCCCGCCGGCGTCCCCCTCCCCCACACATGCACGAACCCTGTTCAGCGATCTCGATCTCCCGGCGCCCAAACTCTGCTTGCTTGATGTTCTTGATGCAAAAGTCGCTGTGCCCCTTAGAATTCTTCTGCTGCTTGTCCCGGGGGGAGGTCTCATCGTCAGAACTGTCAGTATAGGAGGCAGCTGGGGGCACAACACATCACATCCAACTTATTAGGAACCTCTTCCACCAATCAAGCTTTAACAGAGCACTGTGACAAATCATTTTCCCTACTGAGGGGGAAAAAAATAAAACTTGACATCAATTCATCCTTCCAGAATTGTCCATAAAAAGCAAGTCTCTCTGGACCACAGAACACAAACACACTCTTCCGCTTTACCTCGTTACATCGCGTGAGATCTGCTATTCGGGCCTACAATTTCCCAAACCGTTCTCCTCTGGGACATTTTGAGAAACACTGAGGTTTAAAAAAATGACACTGTAATAACAGCCCTCAGACTTCTCAATTAATTACACACCGGCCAGGCCCAAATCCCTGGATCCCAGGGCGGTATGGTACAGTCCCTGCCATTCTCCACTTTTCTCCAGTCCTGCGAGGCTCACCCAACCAGATGGACCGGGGACAAATCGTGCGAATCGAAGGCTAACATGAAAGGGGACTGACACAAGCGAGCGTCAGGAAGACAACAAAACACAATGATACGTCTGCCGAGGCCCTTGGGACACATGAGCCTCTGTGCCAGGTCAGCTAAGTGGAGTACAACAGGGCGCCAACGTGACGCTCATATCCAGGGTGAACTGCCACGGCCTGCTGGCAGCGAGAGCTCCAACCAACCGCAGGCTGTTCCCAGCAGCTAACAGGGAGTCAGCTGCTCTCTGGAATAGAAAGCTTAATGAAAGCCTCTGCCTTAATCCACTAACGCAGGAAATCACGCAGAAGCTGTGACCAACGGAAGGCTCATTTACGAGTCTCTCTACCCATGTTACCACGCCTTCTTAGTCAACTTCGTCATTGTGCATACACACAACGAAACGACACGCAGGCCTTCTGAGAGCAAGCATCACAGATAGTATTAGTAATACAAAAAAAAGCAGAATAGCATAGAATGGAATAAATGTGCAAGGATACGTTTCCTGAGTAAAGAGCAATTATTTATTACATGCATATTCTAAAATATGGCAAAGTACATTTTTAAATATTACAATAAGGCTCTTCTAACTCATGCTTAGTGGTGTAGTAAGCTATATTCTTGCAGATAATTATCTGAAATGTTTAACAAGACGCTTAACAAAATATAACAATAGCGATATACAATCTGTGATCCTGTATTAGACAAGTCATAAAACGTATGAAGCAATATGACACACAACCCTAGGATATAAAGTGACTTTGGTTTCTCACGGTCTAAAATGTCAAAGAGGTACTAAGGTGCGGAGAATCTGGCATACAATGCAGTTCAATACCGGTTCAAGACTCGTCTATGCTCCAGTGAGTCTGTTAAGGCGCCCCCATGTGTCTGTTAGGTGGGGGTGCATTCGGCTGCAGGTGCATGTGCAGTACCTGAGCTGTAGCTGTCCGTGGACGACTGCGAGATGGACCGGGACAGTGAGCGCCGGCCGATCTTGGTGGGTCGCTTGTTAAACTCCTGCTTCTGGTCGGCAAACTGGATTTGCTGCGGAGACACAGAGCAAAGAAAAAAAATATAGTAACTTCTCACGCTG
Organism: Mormyrus iriodes; assembly: GCA_011763525.2. Taxonomy (NCBI): domain Eukaryota; kingdom Metazoa; phylum Chordata; class Actinopteri; order Osteoglossiformes; family Mormyridae; genus Mormyrus; species Mormyrus iriodes. The sequence continues at coordinate 24,487,870 of JAAGVU020000061.1, forward strand.
TAAACGTAGCCAAGCTAGTGTGACTGAAAGCAAACCGCACTGGTCGACTTGGACAGGCCACAAAGCGATGCCTCACTGGCCAGGTTAAAGGCCATCTCCTACTACCCCACGTGTAAACCCATACTGATAAATGAGGTTTTCAGCCCCATTCCTTGAAGGTGGCAGTAATTCTGGGGTGGGGGAAGGGAGGGGTCACCTTACCATAAAACATTAACCACAAGAATTTAAATATACTCAATTAGTAAACCGGAGAGTTAAGACCCACATACAGACGGCTTCACACAGAGAGCCAGGACTAATTAATGCTGATGGCTCATCCAGACCTTTATCCACAGCTTTAATTAATTTTTAATAATCACCATGGCTCCACTTCCACAATTTAGACAAAAGGAGATGTTTAACATGCCAACAGACATGTTCATCCTACCCCTGGTAGTCTGTGGTTTGAAAAATTCTCTTACGGGGAATTTAATGTAATTTAAGAAAGCCTTAGATCAGGGTTTCCCAGTTCCGGGCCTGGAGGGCCAGTGTGCAACACAGTTTGCAGATTTCCCTGCTCAGACACACCTATTAAACCTGACAATTTGCTGTTGAGCTGAATAAGATGAGTTTGAGCAGGGAAATCTGCAAATTGTGTTGCAGATCAGCACTCCCGGACCGGAATTGGGGAACCCTGCCTTAGATGTATCAGAAACTGGCAGAGGCAAAAATGTGGAAATTCTGCAGTCCCAACATCACCCTTCGTAAACTAAACCAATCAGTGAAATCAAAAACCCAGCTGACTGAAGTGGTTCTGGACCCCCTTGGGATAGCTTAACGACAGCCATCTCCACGCACACCAGCTCCTCCAATCCGACCTGTGCACCTGCACTCTGATCTCCAATGGCAATGCCCGGACCGGTCAGTCTGAAACCAACCACGGCAATGACGTGACCAAACAGCTTGGTTCAGCTTGGTTGGAGAAGAGCCTGATTTGCAGACGTTTATTCCATCAAAAGAACCAGGCCTCAGAGCAACTGAATCACATTAACGCAGCAAGGATAATGAAAGGGATGTAGCAGGGCTCCAATACGCCACACCAGCAAGACTGACCAAAAAGATGGTCTGTTTCATCGAAAATATCTAAGCCACCCGAGTAGAATTAGCCTATGCATTGAGCAAGTGAAACAATGTAATGTGAATAAAAGCTCTGGGTGGGAAGAGACAGAGGCGGGACTGAGTTAAACCCCTCCCACTGCCTCCATCCCACTCCAGGTAGTGCTGCAGAAGGCCCAGTGTTAGTGTCGGATAACGGAGCCTTTGTTCAGGCTGGCTTTAGGAGACCATTAGCTAGGATGGAAAGTTATTTTGCTGGTTACCATGTGGGCCACTGTGTCCCCCCCCCCAATGTGCTCTCAGCACATCAAGCACTCTGTTACATCTCTGGCTGGAGCAGCTTCACAGGTGACACACTGTGACCTTGGAGGACACTACGCACACAGTAACCTTCATCGTAACAGGCCCAGGCTGACGGCATGCACGAGTGCCTGGGGGCGCCAACTGGAAACTACTGCCTATTCACAAATACCTCCTGTGCTCGGTATCAACGGAGGAGCTACAGATACATGTGGTATATGACAGAATCCCATGCTAACAAGAAAACACAGCAACGCGTTAAACGAACACTTCGACAAAACAGCGGCAGTATTTGCATTTAATTCAGACGAGACTCTCTTTCTTTACACTTACACACCTAACCCCGAGGTTATGCGCTCAGCCAGCATGATATGGCACCAGTGTGCCAGCCTTTCTGAGGCACGCGGTTTCAGCATGTTAGCGCGCTATGCTAAAGAGGCACGACTCACCATCCAGTGGGGCAGCAGAAAAGCTGGGCTGAGGCTGTTCGATTCCCACTTGGCCATGGCTGTGTTCGCTCGCTCGCTGTACTCTGGCTGCTCAGGGGGGCACTGGGCTCAGCAGTTTAAGAAGGTTCCACTCTGCCGCCTCCCCCCACCCAAGAACCACCCCTATGCGGAACGGGCAGCTTCTTTTCCCATGACAACCCCAATCGACCTGCTGTCCTAATCCCTGCCAATCCAGCAACGACTGGTACTTTCTAATAGGATTTAGGCAGCACAAGACCCTGTGGTTACGGGGGCTGGACTCACTGTTGCGAAACGCCACTCACTGACTTCATACTGGTTCTGTTCCGGAGCAAGCCGGCAAGGGTTGGGGGGAGGGCATACACAAGCTACTCAGTCATTAAGTGTTGTTGCTCAACACTGCTTAACACCAAGCAAACTGGAAGAGTTTGTGGTTATGAACCCTGACCCGCTCAACGCCGCTGGAAATCACAGTGAGGCCATGCCCTCGCCGTGAAGTGACCCCACACCCTTCTGGTCACGAGTCCAAACCAGTCACCTCCAGCAGGCACTAAGAACCCAACATCACTTGTGCAAACCTATGAGTTCCCATTCTCTTCCATATCAGGAGGTTGTTAAATTACTAATGAAATTGACTTACAAGAACTAATGATTAATGAATTAATAAATTCTTTTTCCTGTTACAATTTCATTTTAGAAGGTGAAGAATTCAAAAAAACATTCAAGAAAAAGATCTTAATGGGCATTAAAGAATATATGTCCATGGATTCAAATAAACTGCCCACTTCCTGTTAACAGGCAATTAGCCTATCGGAGAAGAGGCATGTAATCACACCTGGTTTCAGTCAGAGGTCCTGGCCAGGCAGGGTTTACATGCTGCCATTAAACAGACACTTCAATAACCTCGAAGCCAGAATTCAGGCAGATGACACGGTGGTTAACTCAGGCAGAACCAGTACAGAAATTCTTGCGTCTCTCAAGGAACGCAAGCAGGGCTGGTCAATCCTACAAGTGACATTGGCAACCACTGACTTACGGCAGCCGATTTGAATTGCACAAGGTTCACACTGTCCAAAATAAAGTGAAATGGGCTTGGGGGCACCCCTAGAAGTACTCATACCCTCTGAGGTGCCGGCACAGGAGAGGTACACAAAGTGGGACGAGGGGAACAGTGTGAAGGATGCTGTTACGTTAGCACGGTGTGTCCAAAACAAACAAATAAAAAAAAAAACATGCAAGTCAAGGAGCAACAAAACGAAGACTAATATTCCAAAATGAAGAAACAAAAGCTATTAGGGGCTCAACGTAAAACGAGAAAGGAAGAGTGGCGGCGTAGAAAAGACGGAAGTATCTCAATTCTGCCATTTCTTCAGTGCTGTAGTGCCGCCAGATAATGGATGGATGGATGGATGGATGGATGTGAAGCCTGTAGACTTAGTTACTGGCTTGCTTGCTAGTTTACCTGTACTTACTTTCCACCAGAGAAGTGAACTACGCTACTATCTAGATGTTAGATGTCTCAGACATTAACAAGTTCTGGAGCGGTCTGCAAAGCTTTTAGGAAAAGATCACACATCGATTCAGCCTGAAGTTACTGGAATGTCATCAAAAATACCTAATTAATTCTAATTAGTCGTCCTACCTAAGCTTTCCAGAAAGTGCACAAGGAATTTTCCCCAGTTTGATTGTGTGATTAAAAACACATAAAAGTGCAAATGAATAAAATTTATCCTTCCCCATTTTGTACTGCTGTGAAACCGAGGGGGTCAACCCCGCCCCTGCGACACCAGACTGGATAAGCAAAGCGATTTCGCAGGGACAAAGTTCATTTAAATGAATTCAGAACTAAAAGGTCCCGCGAATTCACTGTGCTACCAGAAGCAAATTTTCTGCGTGTTGCGTTGAGCAACTAGAATGGAAATGAATGACAGGTGAACATTTTTGTACGTTAATGTTGACCGTACCTTTGAGTGCCCCCATGACTGCTTTCATCACGCATGTGAATATGCTCTGATAGTGTGCTTTAGCAAACTGCCCTGATCATTTTACCCTGTCTCAGTACAGGTCACTCATTACACGCCTGCCTATGGAAAGAAAGAAATCCTCCAGGACCGTCTTCTTGTGGACAATCCAGCTCCTGATGAGTTGAAATAACAGTTCTTCTAAGGAAACTGCACATTAAAGTTGGCATCATGTAACAACAAACCCATACTTTGTATTCTAAATCTAGTATTTCTCAATTTAAATTAAGGTCTACAAAAATAAAATTACATTTACTTAGGAGACATGTTTATCCAAAGTGAGGATGTGACCAGTGAAGTTATAGGTCTGCTCCAAAGACTCCACAGGCTTGCACAGTGCAAGACTAGGTAAGAAGAATTAAATGCAATAAATGAATAGAAAATACAAAATGGGCAGAAAAAAAATCTGCTGAGTCCCCCATATTCAAAACACCCTCCATTCACTCGTTATTTTTATTACCACGTATTAAGTGCAGGACAAAATACGTGTTGTGCTATGCAAGCTTGTGTTCTTGTACTGGGTTCCTTTTACACTGGCATTCCTTGGCATACATCTGCGTCAGACAAATCCATGCATCAACCCCACCCCCCAAGTCATGTAATTAGCTGGCTGAGGACAGAGAGGACCAATGGGGATTTGAGAATGTAGCAAGCAGGCAGCCAATGAATGCAAATGTATGATAAGGAAATGTATTCTGGGAAATATATTATTCATGCAGCCAGTTGTGCAAAAAGTGAGTGAATGAGGGGGGTGATAGAAAGACAACGGTGAGTGAAATTGATCCCAAACCACCCCAACTAACAGCTGTGGCTGTGTAAAGTGTGCTCTTAAACTGGTGTTATGGCTGCAGTTCCAAAAGGTCACCACTGAGTGGCACTGTGGATACAGAACTAACTTAAGAGGCCCTGCTTGAGTTCCTCCAAAAGTGACTTTGTCAATCACTGAATCATTGTACGTAAGAAAGTGACTGTCCCCTCAGATTGCAATGTGCTGCCCTGGGACCTACTGAGGACCCTGAACAGAATAATATTCTTTGGGAAAAAAAAGAATGGGAGGGGTCAGGCCTGTGAATCAGAGTCATTGGTAATAGCCAAATGTCAAAAGCTGGTTCCAGTCCAGAATCAATACAGGTCGGCAGATGTTACGGAAACACGATCCGGCACCACGCCGCGGCAAACTGCAGGCCAGCCAACACAGGGTGAGCAAGGGGCATTCCAGTGAATCCTAGTCACGCTTACATTCTCCTCTCCCCTCCTCGAGGAAGCAGCAAGTGGCACGCATTCAGCGGGCGCAGCGCGATCAGAGCCCGGCGCCAGCCACGGTCCCTCCCGCCAGGCCCCCCTGCAGACCGATCAGATAAACACCCAGCTGTACAAATGGGTGGGATTGTAGAACTCCAGTTACATGAGATGAGAAGGTCTGCAGAGCAAATAAACAGGGATGTAACAGCGAGGTGAGACCTGAGCTGATGTGAACTCATGGTCCTTTTTACTAAGGCGGTTTGGTCACGTGCTTCGCATGCCCTCACCCCTGGGTCCAGCGACCAGCTGACGAGACAAAACCCCATGTGACCCCTGGTAATGACATCCCACGGGACACACAACACACAAACTCTACTGAAGCAACAGCCTTCTAACACATGTAGCAGATGGGACCTTACCAACTGTAAGACAGCAAAGCAGAGCCTATCTCCTCTTAGTGAACCATCAAGGGAGAAGGTGAGATATGAGCATTTGGGGTGGTGGGGAGGGGGGGAGGTCTTCGGGTAGATATTATTTAAATATTACATTTTTCCACAATCTGAGAAACAGTACTGCAAAACCAACACAAACAACGCACAAGAACCCATCATGTTCCGGACCCAAACCAGACAGCTTTCAACAAAAGAGGGACCACAGGAAGCTAACGGCACAACACAGGAGTGACATTCCCCCAGGTTTTCCTACGCAGCAAAGAGACTTAAAGTACACAGCACACTCCAAACAAAAAGAGGATAGACCAAAAGTTGCCGAGAATGTTTTTTTTTTTCCAGTTCACCATACCTTGTAGTTTTTTAACTGGACAGGCCCGTTTTTCTTCACTTTGGTCTGACTAATGAAGCCAGACATCTTCTTCATGGTGCGAGATCGATGTAGGACTGTGCTCTATTCGAGGAAGAGCAAAAAGCGCAACGCCCTATCTCCGATAGCACACGCAGAGCCTGTGAAACAAATAAGTGTTGCCCAGAAGAATGGGCTACCTGTAACATAAAACTACCTGAGGTGCAAGGTTTCAAATATTATTGGGATTCAAATAACTGGGCGTAACACATCCCTGGGTGGAAATTATCACAGATCTTGTGAAAACACTTGTTTCATGCACTGGGCCATGGACTGGGCCACGCCACGCATCAGAACTTCCCCAGCCCCAGTTGAAGTCGCTTTTAGATGCTGCAGGTTTCATGATTTGGGATCTGATACCAGGTCCAGATGCAGCCCAGGGTGCTTTGACAGTCTTCATAGATCTCTCTTTTTTGACATTTTGAAAGTGATCTTACAGAGGGCCACTTAGCGGCCAACACAAAAGCACAAGTACGTAGCTCCCAGTCCAGCTATACAACTATACACCGCTGGAGGTGGCATATGGCTGGGCAGATTAGCTCCTATCATCTGTGACCGGAAGGTTGCCGGTTCAAATCCCCAAAGAGTCAGCAAAGTGATTTTACTGTTGAAAAAGCCTTAACCCCCATTCGCCACAGGGTTCAGCCTGCTTTTAATTGTATGTCACTTTGGAACAAACTAGCTAAATAACCTGTAATCGTAACAATTTGGAAAATACACAGCAAAAAAAAACACGCTGTCAAGATCGAGACTCCATCTTGTAAAGCTACCAAGGACTACAGCAAGGAGTCCACTGTACCCAGCTGTGGCTTGTTCTCTGCTGGTTAAGATGGCTGCTTCTCCCAGGTGAAAGCTGGCAGCCCGTGGAGAGCAAGAAGGCACAGCCAAGAACCATGAAGTTGGGGGAGGGGGAAGAGAGACAGAGTAAGATCTGTGTTCAGTGGACTATGAGAAGCGGTCATCCCAGGGCGGTGAGTGGCTTACGGGGCTAAGGTTCTGTGCCAGTGATCAGAAGGTGGCCGCTTCGAGCCCCAGCAGAATAGTCACATGTCCATGGGCCCATCAACAAGGCCCTTAACCCCCAAGCTCCAGGGGTGCTGCAAGGTAGATGACCATTCGCTGTGACCCCCAAGCTTGCTCTGCTCTGCACATGTCTGTGTGGCTCATGGAAAGCAAGATGGGAGAGGCAAACTAAAACATTCCAATGTACCTGTGCAAATGGCAAATAATGGATCATGATTTTTATACCGAAATGAGAGGATTTTATTGCGCCACAGGCCAACACCCACAGGTAAGCGTGAGAGTCTAACCACCACCCAACCTGCACCGTCAGCATGGGTCCTGCGCCACGTAACACAGCTTTACTTTACAAGAATGCTCGTTTTGTAACAGGCCCTGAAAAAAGAAATTCTAATACTCCATGCAGAAGGAATAGGAACATTAATGGCATTAAGGTTATGTGCTTTTGAACAATAATTTACCTCCTGTTGACAGACCAGTGGATGGTTCCATTTTCATATGCCCATCAGGTTAGAAATTCATGCAATGACAAAGATATTCAGAGATCCAAAGACACACAAACTGAAAAGTTAGGGAAGTCCAAACCCTGAGAGAGCGAAGAAAGCCCCTGGAGAGAGGCAGGGAGGAAACTTATTTTATCAAGAGCAGTCCGTGGGGGAATGGAGCATACATGTTAGGGTCCGACTGATAAATTGGCTTTTACATTTGCAGACAAAATGACAATTTAAAAGAAACAGAGATGGAAGACTGATTCTTCAGACATGTTACAAGCATTGTCATTTTGTAATTTGTCCACCAGAGGGCATACTGCAACTCCTGTCAGCAACACAGTTGTTTGGAACATACATTTGACTCTTATCAAAACTTTAATATATTTTGTTGTAATTCTGTTTAAAGTACTATTTATGACAATAAACCAAGTTTATTTTTAAACTGCATTATGTCATGTTATCTAGGTGAGCACTTTTAAATAAATAGACATAAATGTTAGGGATAAATCTTTGTTTATGTTACGCATCTCTAAAGAAAAAAATGCATATCAACGGATATATCATTATCGGTTTCTTAAATTCTCAAATGTTGAAATGAGTATCGGAAAATTCTGTATCGGTCAAGCTCTAATGAATTTAAAATACTTCCTAAGGGCAAAAGACTGAAAAGGTATCTGCTGACCAGCCGACGACCGCAGCCAGTAACACGAGAGGCACATCTGGCTCTTGACTGATGTAATAACGGCCAGCTGGCCAACACATGGAAAGCACAGCCATAGCTATACCACGCACCGCCAATGCACGTGCGGCACACTCAGGTCTGCACACCCACCAGCACCATTGTTATATAGCATGCCAGACAACCCTCTCCATCAGCCGCTCCAGTTCCACTCCACGAAAACCGAGGAGGAAGGTGTTCAGTAACGAACAGACAAAACCTGATACCTACGTCATATGCAGCTGGGGCCATTCAGCCAATAACCAAAACCAATAGAAAAGGGCTTGACCGGAGAATGCTAGATAAGTAACCAAAAGGCAGAGACCATGAACAGGCTTAGGGATAAGGTCTACTGGAATTTTGGATTCAGAAGGGTTTGAACAATCTCTCAACGCCTTGGTAAATAAACCTTACAGTGCTGCAAGGTGTGACAGCAGTTCAACGAAAGGAGTGTACGGGATTATCTGGGAAGTGTCACCACACCTGCTTGAAACATTATTGTGTAACCGTCAAACAGAAGGCGGCACGAGCGTGACTCAAGGAGAGACTTTGAGCACGAAGGTTTCTCACCATCAACCATTGACGCCATTATCCCTGGGACCAACCAGTGCATTTACTCAAACAACAAGTGCCAGGATATGCCCCATCAACCTCCCTTAAATTTAACACATTAATTTTTAACAGGACTCAGCAAGTCTTCAGGCTAGGAGCCCAACCACCTTGCACCATCCTGCCATGATGTGAGCACAGCTAGCCTTCAGTTTTCTTGTCTATCTCCTGGAGCCAGGGTTTGTTCGGAGGGGGAGTGGATTTAAAGACAGGTGAAGAATAAAATCAAAACTGAAAGGGCACAGAAGCAGCTTCTGTTTGCCGAGCCACCAGATCAAGCAGTACAGTTACCCCCCCACCTTACCAGATCCAATTTCGAAGTCCACTCTCACGGGACCTCCTGGCTCCTGGGCCAGCGGCAGCATCTCATCGAACACCCAATGTAAAACTAAAGTACCTTAAACATTCAAGGAGGTGAATAGTTTGAAAGTGATGCACAATGTTCCTCTTGAGAATAAAGATCATAGCTTCAAGAATCTAAAAGGGAGTGAACAATTCAATGTGACTCTCCCAGGGCATGAGCTGAACCAATTTACACCTGGAGGAACAATTACCCGAAAACCTGAAAAGGATTTGGGCAAACTAACAACAACCTTTATAGCACGGCATGGGAATAAGGATATTAAATTATCCCTGAATTATAGGTTTGCAGACGCCGAGAATAGTTCTCTCTGCTTGTGGGATACAATTACCCCAAGCACACACACGTGCATGCACGCACGCACGCACGCACGCGCACACACACACACACACACACACAGCTGACAGAGGGCTTATTTAAATGCATTTTATTTTTGGCTCAAGCATGACCATACTTAAGGATCAGACTGCTAGTCACTGTCTACTACAAATGCTTCCACCAAGTAAGTCAGACTGTCAACGAGAGTATTATACACTGGGAAAATTCCAGAAACTGGGAATATTCCACACATATTACAAAACACAGTCAATGGAAATGTACCATATGCAAATTGGGAACAGGAACCAAAGTCCTCCGGCCATAACTGAAAATATTCTTCCACGATGCAACAGGTTATGAAAATATTTGCCTAACCCAACAGACTGCAGCTCCTGGGGGAATTATTACTAAGATGCCTGACTAAGACAAGTGGATGAATACATTAACATAGTATCAGTAGCCAAAGCCATGCAAGACATTGTCTTCTCAAAGTTTCTGGGAGGCAACAGCACCTTTATGTGATGCTGCAGGGAGAAAAGGCATCTCCAGCCCCCCATGTCTCCCCTGGGAATGGAAGCTCAGCCGTTTCATGTGGCTTCAACCTCAACCACAGCAGCAGCTCACTGGCCGTGCTAAGGTCCGGCTGGCTCCGACACGTCCGTGGAACCACTGCAGCTCTGCACCCCAGACAGCTTATTGCCAGTAATAAATTCCTTCTCCTGTAGATTGATGCAGTGAGGTCTCAAGAACAAGTCGAGCATAAATCTAAAGCCTACGGACTGAAGGGTATTTCTAACACTAACAGTGCAAAGGGGCGCTAAATTCTCACTGCTCTAAAACATTCACTTACGAGCTGCCAGTTCCTGATCATGTCGTGTCACAAGGTTTGTTCAGCTCCTCTCCTGACTGTACCTCTATATATTGCCATATACCCCGGTAAAAGCTGCAGAAGTTCAATGAGACACCACCATCTTAAATGAAGATGAAAGGTCCTGTTGGTTAACAAGGCGACCCGTACAAGCATAATGGAATCTGAACAGGCTAAATTCTTCCGACCATTTCTACTCTGTTACCATGGTTAGATGGATGATTTCTCTGCGCAAACTATCCTCCAGTAACAAAGGGGGGGGGGGGGGACTGCCAGGCATCAGCTACATTCCTGCCCACATACAGTCAGATAAAGCTCGAGGACAGTCCATGTACCCAATCACAAGCCCTGGGTGAGAATATCAGGCACAGATGTGGCACTTCTAAACCTACCCCTTCACCCCCCCCCCTTTCCTTTTATACACTGGAGTCTTTTGGGGGGGGCAGCCTGAATAGCAAACAGCAGCAGTGGGCCAATCCGGTTACACAACGGGCATCTGTCAGACGCCTAGCCTTCCTGAGTGGGCAGCAGATGAGAAGCCCATTATAAGGGGGGTGGGGACAGACATCCAGGATTCGTACTGCGAGAGCGGATGCAGATTCAAAAACCAAAGGATAAAATGCATAAATTAATATATAAAGCCCAGGTCTAGATCTTCCGATGATGGGGTATAGAGACCATTTTTCCGGGTTATATTTTGGGCTAATTAAAACACTGAGCTCTGGCTAAATGGACATCGGCATAAATCCTTCCTACTTCTTAATAAAAGCATTTCTCACAAAAAGCGCTTTAAAAGGACACTGATGTAGCACTTACTGCATGCTACTCTGAACACCAATATCAGGTGACGGATTTTATTTTTAGATCAGGGTAATTGGGCAGAACGTAGAATTGTTGGGCCAATTTTTGTTTTAAAAACATTCTTTCCACCTGGGATCAAATATCTCTCTCTAGCTACCGGCAGTTGCAGGCATTCTGCATATCCCACATGTTCCTTACTGCGAACGATGCTGGGCAGCCGGTACCCGCGATCTGCCCACCCTGCCACAGCCAGGTCAAACAGCGTAGCAGGAAAAAAAACACCCTTCCTTCACAAGTCTATTCACCCAACATCCACCCAGCAGTGCGAGGGGAGATTAAAACCCGTTCTCCGTCGTCCTCAGTGCTGCCGAGTGGCCTGCCAGGAAACACATTTGGTGGTGGTGTTTTTAAGGGCAGGCCTAATTTAAGAGACATCGTAGTGGCACCCAACCACGTGCGATACAGAACTGCTCCCTTCCTCCAACAGAAACAATTGCCTGATGCCTGTTTAAAAAGTTCTCGGTCATTCCTGAATTCCACCTCCCATGGCGGGAACACCCCCTGTCCATAAACGACTGGCTGAATTCTTACGGTGCCAAATGCGGCAACGGAGCAACTCCAGTGTGAGTTTCCCACGATCCCCGTCCCTACAGGAGAACAAGACCCACCCGGCCTGAAAGGGGCATCCCACGCTCATCCCTCACCGACCTACTCCTTCCCTGCTGATCTGATCCCCGAATTCCATACAGAAATTCCACGCGCTGTTTATTTGCATCACCTCAGGGTTTCGTAAAAACCGGGGCTGCACGGCACGCTCTGCCCTTTTGTGCAATGGCATGCTGACCAAAGTCACACCAGGCACAGCACTCTAAGGGGTCAGCCGAGCCGGGTTTTAAACTAACAGCATTCTGACCTGTTTCCTGGCTACAGGCCCTGGCCCCCCCAGCAATCCAAGTCCCAGTATAGAGCTGGATACTGAAAGACATATAAGCTTGCATGGATAAAGTGAAACCATGTGGTCAGAGCTCCAAGTCAGGCTTCATTACACTGCCGACAAATCGAAAGGTAGAGCTCACATCACATCCAGTCGCTTTGTGCCAATACTCAAAGAGCCAAAGCTAAACTAGGGAACATTCCCCTTCGAGCCCCAATGGTTTCTACAATAACTGAGTTGAGCTGCTCACTGTAATCTTATCTCTGGGAAGTAGGCATTTCACACAAGACATTTTCCACTCAAAGATTTTCCAGAGGCACCACAAAAATGTGGCCACTGACAAGGTACCAGGAAAAGAAAAATTTAATTAAAAAAAAGATTCAATGCAGAAAATCTGCGTTTTCCTCAAAAACATGCTGATAAAGTTCCACTGTCGTCAGCTACGGGGAGCTTAAGACGGCCTGCAAAACACGATAAGGCTAAAATGAGGAGGAGATCAGAAGATCCGGGAGACGTGCCACGAGCTAGACGGTAAACGGCACCACGTGACGACAGTCAGAAGCGTTGAGGCAGCCAGGTCCCAGGAATAAGGGAACATTCAAACAGAGGCTTGCCTGGCATGAAAGCCTCCTTAAGTAAAAGTTTGATCTCATCTGGGGTATAGCTTCTGAGAAACTGGGGTGAAAAGGTCAGAGAGTAACACATGACAATACCATCCATTAAAAACTCAGGAGCCAAGCAGGAATGCCTTTAGAAGGTTCTGGTCTTTTGTTGTTTCCTTGCCCTAAAGTTCATTTCAAGCTGAAATGCAGAAGTTTAACTATAATAATAACTGAATTCAGGTTACAGAAAACACAAACCTTACCTCGATACTTTAATATGCAGTTAAAATTCTGATCCTTTTTTTTGTGCTATTTATGATAATTTATAAAAGAAAAAGAATCTTTTATAAAGGCACACAGTGAATAAGGGACATTTATAAACTACGGCACATAAGCTCGAAATTAAATACCCACTGATATGGTAATTAAATACATACTGACAATAGAGCTCTTTTCATGGGGTCAAGGCACCCTTTTTTTCCACCTTCACTTTCGGTCTCCCTCTTCTTCTTGGGCGTCAACAGGCAGCGTGCATGCAGAGGCGTGACACAACCCCCCAAAATTCCGATGCGCTCCCCTTAAACTGACACACTGTGTACATCGCATTTCTCGGGGTGACACGTTACCAATCCATGCATTTCCTGCCCCTGCTGCACAACTGGGGGTGCAGCACTGAGTCTAAAGAAACAAACCACAGGTCACCTTCAGGCAGTCGTACAGAGCTTTCGCAAAAGCCAATCGCCTAATTGGAGATGCATATTAGATGCATTGAGCTTACTGGTGCTAGCAGGGTTAAAGTGCAAGTTTATGACAAATTTTTTAAAAGGTGGACAATGACCAAACCTGCAATACGAATTGAAATCCACATATGACACACGTCAGGTTTGCAGGTATTACACATCATTGTGGGTACAGGGTCAGTGGGTGAGCCAGACGGATCACAAGTGCCTCCTGGGTGGAGGTAGAGTACACTAAATCATGCCATTTCTGGGTTAGTGTGGGTGCAGCCACCCAATTCCACAATAGGTTTAGAGCAGCTGAAAGAAAAGCCTTTGAACCCTTTTCATACTAATATTTATTAAGTTTGAACAAAGGGAGCTACTAATGAAGCGATTCTGATACATTCCATAAAACACTTTTGTACTGGGCTTCTGTCCTCCTCACGCAGTTACAGATATTGTGTTACATCAGCATTTTGCACCAGTCAATACAAACGCCCAATTCATGGCCAGTAACTGCCTACACAAAGTATATCCTTTTCACTTAAAAGGAGACATTCTAACTTTCTTTCAGCTACTTCTCTTGCCTTTGAGATTATGTTTCTTAATTAACAGGTTTCATCTTTCTTCCGTAGTCTGTTTCATAATATCTATGGTCCCTTCTAGTATGAAGTTAAATTTTTGACAAAAACTAAAATCACTCTGTGCTATTAATTAACATTTTCCTTGCTACATCTTGAATTTGTTCTTGTTTTTTTCCCCGATATCTTAACATCCTTGTCCAAATCAGATGGATAGCTATAAGAATGCCAAGCCTAGCACATGCCATATTTACGTACTGTGATTACAGGCATAGGTTATAGGACACAAGCTGTGAGAAGCATGCTCATAAATATCCCAGTAATATTTAGTTATTAGGCCTAAATCCAGAAATGTCATGTTGCTCTTCAATAAGTTTTATCCAGTTTGAGGACTTGGATGTGGTTTTGGTCTGGTCAACAGCAATGACAGTCAAAAGAAGGAGGTGCCCATTGAAAATCACTCAGTTCCCCTTTGCCGGCAACGTGGTAAAGCAAGTACAACATTTTTTCAAGTTTTGATATAATAAAATAGTGAAACGTGGAGAAATAAACACATAAACAGCATTGCACTGAGAGTATGGCGTTTAACTGGTGCTTAACTAAACGCCGGGACGGTGGCAGCTGGAAGGGCAGCGTGAGAACAGCGTGTTCCGGGGGGCCGGTCAGCGACCGGGGCCAGGGCGCCGGCACGCTGCCCCAAATGCTAACACTGAGCTTTCCCAAAAGGGAAGCAAAAAAATCACACCGCGATCGCCATCACATCGGATACCTGCGAGATTTCCATCTCCAACTTAGAAAATCTAAAAAAAAAAAAAAGTAAAAAAAAACAAACAAAAAAAAAAAACACCTCACACACTCCTATTACGTGAACAGTTACACGGTGATGTGTGCGGTCAGGCAATCATCGCTTCACGCTTTAATTTCAAACTAAACACCTCGACCCCCCCGATGCAGAATTACTGCCGGGGGGAGCTAACCAAATCAATGACTACACGCTAGCTAGTTAGCGCGCCGGTCAGCCTCGTGTATCGCGTATCACTGACCGAGCGCCCTCACCTTTTTCATCCTCGGAGCCTCGGCCACTGTGCCATCCTGGTTTATGAACGCCTCCCCGCCGTTCTGCTGGGGATCAG
The DNA here is from genome assembly GCA_011763525.2 of Mormyrus iriodes. Taxonomy (NCBI): domain Eukaryota; kingdom Metazoa; phylum Chordata; class Actinopteri; order Osteoglossiformes; family Mormyridae; genus Mormyrus; species Mormyrus iriodes. Next base: position 24,503,008 of record JAAGVU020000061.1, read on the forward strand.
TCCGCTTCATCGCGGATGCCTGCGGTACCTTCATTGGGTTCGGGCTGGGGGTTGGAGAAAGGCTCGGGTCCCCTCTCTGGACCGTCTCCGTAGCTGTAGCCGCTGGCGAGGTGACAGCGGCGGAGGTGGCATTAGGCTCATTTTTCACTAACGCTTTCTCCTCGCCCTTAGGCGTCACCGGCGACACGGGCGCCAGCTCTTTGCTGGGAATGTCTTTGAGCTCGACCTCGGCCATTTTCGCTGCCACAACCTGCACTGACATCGTTGCGATTTCACGAAGTCCTTTTGCCAAGCACGGATACACAAACGGATACGAGCCGTGGAGGACGGTGATGAAGCAAAGGATCATGGTCGATGTAGTTTTTATGTAGTGCCTACCACAAACTATAAACGCAGATTCTCAGTTTTTATCAGTGCAAATGAAATGCAATTATTTATTCATTTTTACAACATCCACTGGATTTTAAGGAACATTTGTCGTTGTAAATATACAAAAATGACACACCAGACGCTATTTGAAGAACTACATCGACAAACGTCACTGTACAAACGCCAATAAAAAACGCATTCTGGTAAATGAAGTTCCTTTTTAGTACACGGTGGTGTATCCATCCATCTTCCAACCGCTTATCCTGTAAGGGTCACAGGGAGCCTGCAGCATTCCGGACAGGTTGCCTGTCGTTTAAATCAGGGACTTAGCAATAAAAGATTAACTAAGTATTTCTTAGATTTGCGTACCTAAATTTTGAAAGATGTTTCTTAAAACATTCACAAGTGTTTTCTTCAAACAACACAACAAGTAATTTATTTACTAATGTTAGTTACCAAATTATTTCACACCATTAGTGATTCAGTGTTAATGTTACATTTTATCATAGGGGTGAAACAGTGGGTAGCATGGAGATTAACAGCTCTCGCTGTCTCAGCAGAGCCACCAACGTTCTGAGACTCATCTCATCAGGGACATCACCTATTTCAACTGTTGCCCTCTGGTGGGCGCTACAGGGCAATCAAATCAAGAACAAACAGACTGAAAAACAGTTTTTATCCTAGATCCATTATCTCACTCAGCTTGGCCAACCTTTGAACACTGTGTCCTTCATGTTGACATGTTCATGGCCTCACCTATTAACATGTGCAATATTTTCTTAATTACACTGATGAAATCTGCAAATCTATTTGAATATTTATTGTGAAACAACAAGGAGAGGATTATGTATAACAAAACACTTATTTTATTTAAACGCATACTTCTTGTCATTTTTCCTATACATTTTTACAAATTTTCCATTTTATTCTTTGCATTCTTTTTATATTCAATTTTATATTCTATTTACTTATTTATATTATGTTGTCTGTTTATTCTGTTTATTTTTTATTCTATTCATCTTATTTTTCCGGTATTTTGTAATCCTTCCTGCCTTTTCTTTGTTTCTTGCACTGACAAGGATAGCCCTCCAATTTCGTTGTACCTTATGTAATGACAATAAAGGCATTCATTCATTTATTCATGGAAACCTCACACCTTCATAGTTGGGGGTTTGAATCCCACCCCTAACTCCATGCTTGGCAAGTCTGTATGTTCCACAGGTGTTGCATGGGCTTCCACTGGGTGCTCTGGTTCCTCCCACAGTTCAAAGACATGTAATTAGGCAAACTTTCAATTGCCACTAGTGTGTGATTGTGTGTGTGGGCCTTCTGATGGACTGGCTTGTCATTCCCCTGCCTGTGATAGACTTCAAGCCTGGCATGTGTTGGGGGGCTGGGGGGTGGCTGAGCACCTGAGCATGTTTTGTAAATTGGCCATGAAATGAGAAGTAACATTTCACTTAAACCACAAGCACAATTTAGAAAACAGTTTGATGTTTCATATTACAGTTACATATTTTCACATTATGTGATTATTGCTTAGCTTACATTTTATGTAGAATGTGTTAGCGTTTACGTCCGTTTAAACAGCTGGAGATTTTACTTCAACATTTCATTTTGAGTATCTTGCTCTATTCTACTACAGGACTGCTTCGCTTTGTCCTCAAACTAAATGTGACACTTGTTCTTTGTGACCTGTGTTGAATGCATGTCCCGGAATAAAATACAATGCTGTGATTAGATTACCATTTGTTGACTTAACACATTAGAATAAGTAAATTTACAGGTATATAATAAGCAAATTAAACAACAGCTATTGGCCCAGCAGGTATATATCTATCAGTACTGTTGGCTGGACATGCATACAGCAGCCATGGGAGAAGTTTCTCACAGTTAGGTGGATTTTAAACCTGATACTTAACATTTACAGTTTTATAATGTATAAAAGCTGGGTGGTATGGTGGTTCAGTAGGAAACACTTTTGCCTCAAACCTTGAAGTCTGGGGAGTCTCGCCCTGTATGAGGAGTTTGCATGCTCTTACAACCCAACATGAAGACAAAGGTTATTGCTTAAAATAATCTCAATGAGATACTCAATGGAGTCGCAAATAGGACACTTAGGCATGCTTAAGTACTGCCACCCCGTGGACATTCTTACGGGAGGTTGATCTGTATATGTCATCTGTACCTAATACAACAAAATAAAAGTCTGCTCTGATGAATAGAAAATCGACTGAAAATATACAGCGTGAGAGAACAAATCTGGGCTTTTATTTTGAAAAACTAATACCGGAAACTCGCAATAGTTGCCGGCAGCAGTTTAAGTTTGGTATCATTCATGTGACATCGTCAGCTTTGGTTATGTAACAGTTTCGGAATTGATATTATCGATATTATACATTCATTATATTAAGTTCAATTATGGCAACTTTTGTTAAGTTGAACACAGGGGCAAGAATGCCTATTGTCGGTCTTGGGACGTGGAAGGTTTGTTTTTTTTACACCTTAAAAAGCATTTATGTAATCACAGAAACTTCTACATTATTAGGAATATGTGTTTTTAATTTTGATAATGGCGGCAGCATTGGTATTATTTTAAACTTCTTTTCCACTTGTCAGTCTCCCCCGGGGAAGGTAGCGGATGCGGTAAAAGCTGCAATCACTGCAGGGTACCGGCACATTGACGGCGCCTTCATCTACCAGAATGAGAAGGAGGTTGGAGAGGGAATCCATGCCACGATCAAAGAACGTGTGCTGAAGCGGGAGGACCTCTTCGTGGTCAGCAAGGTGTCCATACGCTGCTGTCCTTCTTTCTCCTGCTCCTTTAAATATCTCTGACTGAGAAACCTGTCTGTGTAACTAGTTTCGCAAGGAAAACATGCGCATATCGTGCGCTGACCTTGCACAGAGTACATGCATGACCCGTCTTCACTGATTGGCAGTAGTGCCGAGTTCCTGAAGGGAAACCGTATTGCACGCATCACTGTGAGGCAGCGTCCCTTTCTCACGGGAAATCTGATATTCTGAATATATCCCCCTTAAGGAATTTAACAATTTGAAAGGAATTTTTAGTTGTTTCTCTTCCATAGTTGTGGTGCACCTTTCATGAAAAGTCTTTGGTGAAACCAGCTTGTCAGAAGACTCTGAGTGACCTGAATCTGGATTACTTGGATTTGTACTTAATCCATGCACCGTTTGGTTTCAAGGTGAGGCAAATGCTTCAAAATTATCCAGAAGTGGCTGCAAAATTACATGTCGTGATTTCTTGTCTGTCACTAAAACTCAGAGGGTGTCGGCGAAAAAAGCTTTATTGTTTTCTTTGTTGAAACAATTTTAATTGTCATTGGGAGTAACCTAGTTAAATAAGTGTTTATTATTATTATTATTATTATTATGTTTGTATATGGTTGAGTTGGTGCCCTGTGATGGGTTGGCGCCCCATAGGCTCTGGACATCCGCGGCCCTGAATAGGACAAGTGGTTACAGAAAATGGATGGATGGATGATTGTGTTGTTGGTTCAGGCTGGAGAGGAGCTGTTCCCAAAGGACTCTGAGGGGTTTGTGATTCCTAGTGACACCTGCTTCCTGGACACCTGGGAGGTGAGGGCCTGCAAATTGTTTCATATAAGAGTATAATAGCACTTGTTTCATTACTGGGATGCTTTAATTTAAAGTCTTTGGTAGCTAATGATGTTAGTTGTTCTCCTGAGGCCATGGAGGAGCTGGTGGATGCAGGGATGGTCAAAGCTATTGGGATCTCCAACTTCAACCGAGAGCAGATCGAGGCTATACTGAATAAGCCAGGCCTTAAGTACAGGCCTGCCACCAACCAGGTATAGTGCTGCAAAGACTGCTGCCTCCAGGAAATAAGGTACAGTGTTACAATGTGAAGTCTGCCTGCATAAGTAGCTGAACCACGTAGCTGTGTGTTAAATTTTTGATTGAAGATTTCACTGTATTGCTGTGTCTTCGTGTTACAGTTATGTGGAACCAGATGTGGTGTCATATGCACAAGAAACACTGATTTTGCTGTATGTTCCTTTGACATCTCTAAGAGAGGATTACATCAAAGACACTGTATGCTCGTTTCTAGGTGGTAGTGTGTGTATTCGCTGGATCTTATTTAGGAGGAATGATTTGGCCTCATAGTATGTCCTGCCTCCAGATTGAGTGCCACCCCTACCTGGTCCAGGAGAAGCTCATCAGTTACTGTCACTCCAAGGGCATCTCGGTGACGGCCTACAGCCCCCTGGGATCCCCTGACAGACCATGGTGAGGACAGATTCTAATGGTGCATGGAGGGAAATGTGGAGATGAAGAGACATTTCTCTGCATGCTTGTTATGTTTTAGGGCCAAAGCAGAGGACCCCTCTCTGCTGGATGATCCCATTATAAAGGCAATAGCTGAGAAGCACAAGAAGACTGCAGCACAGGTCAGGGGAACAAGCTGAGATGCTAAGTAGCATAAGAGCTCATGAAATCCAACCTGGGGTCTTATAAAGAGACAGATGTTCATTTGACTTTGGATGTCATGTGACCATCTTCACTGGCTGCCCCATTAGGTCCTGATCCGCTTCCAGATCCAGAGAAACCTGATTGTCATTCCCAAGTCCATCACGCCTCAGCGCATCCAGGAAAACATCCAGGTAAACTCGACTGAGAGATTGTGGAGAGAAAATATGGAGCAAAATTGTTGGCACTGCTGATTAATATCTTAAATAACATTAAAGACATTTATATAAATATATATATATGAATGTCTTTTTGTACAGAGAGTCATGTGTTGTCTATGACTATTTCCTGTTTCCCTAGAATACATATATGATGTCATATACATGCAAAATCCATCATAGACTGCATGCTTCGAAGGATGTGGTCTATGAAGGTGTAGCCTTTGTAGGTTGTGTTCTTCGAAGGTCAAACAGAAAGCATTGTCAAATGGGACAGTCTGGCCTATGGATAATTTCGTATTCGCGTTACCAGCTCTTCCAACCCTTAATCTTGAGTCACAAAGTGCTGTTCATTCTGCCTAACTGGGACACACCCACTTTACTTCTGCGCAATGAATCTTGGGATATGTTGGGCTGCGAAGGATGCAACACAGAAACGCTCTTGAGATATTTGGTTAAATATTATCTTTTTATACGTGCAGCACGACTAAATGTAAATGACAGTCTTGCATAGTCAATCAATCTATAAGACAATCGTGTGCTGTCACGCTCAAAACGACTCCGGACGACTAAGCCACAAAATAAGGACAATCATGAACTATGTACATTGTGCTATGCAGTAGCGCTTCTCTTCCTGTTTTCTTCACAAAAAGTGATGACGAAAGCATGCTTGGATCCTGAACGTTAAGTACAATGTGAGCGGAGACCAGTGGGGGAGGGGGTAGAGGGGACAGTTGTGCTCAGGCATGGTACAAGGCAACCAGGCCAAGTGTGAGTACACCCATATAGTGAAAGAAGTAAAAAATAAACAGCATAAGAATTAGTTTCTGAACTGTATAGTTTGCTTAAATCTTGGGGCCTGAATATTTCAAGATTGACTGTCAGACTCTACGTGCATCACTAGAAACTTTTGGGAAGAGGTTTTTGAAATAAGCCGTTCCTGAGACAGTGCCACAAAACACAGCTCCTGAAGTTTGCCAGGCATCACTGGGATTACAATTGGAATCGGTGCTCAGATGAGACAACGGTTGAACTTTTTGGTCATGCACACTACCAACATGGTGAACAAAGGGGACTGCATGCAAAGAAAAACACCTGGTATACAATGTCAAATATGCTGGTGGATCATTAATGCTTTGGGGCCCAGGGGCTCATGTGAAGATCAAAGGTGTCATGGATTCCACAAAATACCAGGATGTTTTAGTGAAACATCTTTCTACCTCTGCTAGAAGGTTGAAACTTGGCCATAGATGGACCCTTCAACAAGATAATGACCCCAAAGCAAACGTCTAAATCAGGGGTATTCAAATCAGAGTCCTCAGGGGCCGAGCACTGCTGATTTTCCAGCCTTCCTTTACCTGTGAACCAGGTGTGAAGCCTCTGTACCCAATCAGAATTGGAAATTATTAAACTAACAACCTGGGAGAACTGAAAACAAGGCCCGGATTCGGAACCACGGTCCAGAGCTCTAAATCAACACAGAAATGGCTGTGGAACTCCACTGAGAACCTGTACAGTGAGTTGAAGAGGGCAGTCCACCAGCATAAACCCAAGAATATTAAGGAACTGGAATTATTCTGTATAAGGGAGTGGTGCAAGGTCCTTCTTCAAGCATTCTCCAGTCTATTTAAAAGTTACAGAAGCTCTGTGTTGTTATTCTTGCCAGGGGAGTCTTCATTAAACATTAAGCGTGGGGTTGCCAATACTTCTGAAACCTGTTTTCGTATAAGGTCTATATGTATTGCATGAACAGCTTATTTTTGCATATCATACTAGTTTGTAGGAGGCATCCATCAAATAAGTGAGCAGGGATGGTGGAGTTGCAAGGGTTTGCCATGCTGAAACTGCAAAGCTGCACTCTCTCTGCTAAGGTTTTTGACTTTGAGCTCAGTGAGGAAGAGATGAAGACCATTATGGGGTTCAACAGCAACTGGAGAGCCTGTCAGATGCTCTGGTGAGCCTTGATGTGTATACCAGTATATTTTGGTTTGAATCATAACTATTTAATTCTTTATTATTTTGAAAAGTTCAGCTTTGGTTGGTTCCTGCACACATCTTTTTTTTTGCTATCCTAAAGATGTCTTTCTGTGCTTTCATTTTTGTTTGTAGGGGGTCGAAACATAAAGACTTTCCTTTCAGCAGTGAATTCTGATGGAGATGTGGATAAACAAATGAGTAAGTGTTTAGTCTCAGGAATACTCCTTAGCATCTGTGCTCCTGAGACTGAGCCACGCAACATGAGAAGGGTGTGAGAGGGACCGATGATGTTCTGGAAGAGGGAAGAAGAAGAATCCTTTATGGTTATGGACAACAGACAGAGACTCTTTTAAACACACGTTGTCAATGATTAATACCACATGGTTACACTTCTGGAAAAAATTATCATTATATTGTTCCTAGTCTGCATTGTAATTAATTACTTAATTACTTTTGTCTTGCACAGATACAGATGGAATCCTACCTGTCCAGAGAAATTTTGTAAAGTCTGACCATTTTCACAGTGACTCAGCATTATTCACGATTTTGTAACAAACTAACAGCCTGTAGTGAGCATAGCAATCCTTTAATGGTGCTTAAATAAAACCTTTAGCAGTCACCACACAGGATTCTGGTCCTCCTTTTTACTGGTAATGTACTTTGTTTAAAAATACATAAGCACCTCTTCTCTATTTACAGAAAGAAAAGTTGTAGTTTAGTGACATACAACATAGCAAATTGATAACAGAAAATTAAAATCTATTCAGATCTGTTTCGAAATGGTTTTCTGCATCTAGTCACACAATACAGTAATCAATAAAAATGCCCAACAGACCTAAAATATTATTCGGTACATTTTATTCCATCTTAAATCCTTCTGCTGCTACTGCTACTGTTACCTTTGCTTCTACTGCTGAAACCTGTGAGAAGTTTTTGAATTTCTTCATTGACAAAGTTAACAACATAAGATCTAATATCTGGCCCCAAGACACAGATCCCTCAGAGACACGTCGTCCAATCAGCCGCCTCAGAGACACGTCGTCCAATCAGCCGCCTCCAGCAATTTCAGCCAGTGTCATCTGCCCAGCTCCCTGAGGTGGTCTCACGAACGAATGCTGCCTTAAACATTGTACCTTCACGTCTTTTTAATTAAGTTTTTCTTACAATCGGCCCCCCTATTTTGGCGATAATTAATTGCTCCCTGAGAAGCGGAATTGTCCCTTCCAGTGTTAAACATGCAATTGTGCAACCTCTTACAGAAACCCAGCCTAGACCCCAATGACTATGAACTACAGGCCCATCTCCAAGCTACCATTTGTTTCCAGGAAATTGGAAAAAGTTGTATTCTCCCAGGTTTCCTCCAGCTTCAAACAGTATAATATTTTTGACAAATTTCAGTCTGACTTTAGAGCTCTGGATAGTGCAGAATCTGCCCTGCTGAACATTCTTTGTTTAGACAGCTCAGTATTCCGCCTTCATAGGAAAGTCCTTGTGATTTGCCCTCACTGCTATATGAAGAAAGTTTAGTGGTGAGTTCAATGCGTTGAGTCAGAGATGAGGTAATATGACAATGACTGATGATGTTTCGGACCGCTGCATGGAAAAAACCCTTCAGTTCCTGTTTAAGCTCAGAATGGCCTTCATGTCCTCCTTATTCAGCTCAAACTCAAAGACCTACGTGTGTTGTCTGTGCTCTGCCATCATCATCACGGTGCAGGAGGGACCTTTGCAAGAGGACATTATTTTCTGCTCAGGGTTGTAGAAGAAGCTTATGCAGTGGTCAGGGACGATCCCCATGCTACCATACAATGAACATTTCAATCACAGCTAAATCAGTGATGAGGTGTGCATAAAAGGGAAAATGTTAATTCATTTGTTTAGGTTGACCATATTTTCCTTATATATTATTTTTCCAAGGAATTAGGCAAACCTACCCGTATATTCTCCAGCATGTAAGGATTTAATATCAATATCAATATTTCTCTATTTATCTATTCAGTAGTCTTTGCACACCGGCAGTTCGACTTACGCGTCGTTATAGAAATTTCAATGCAATATTTAAAAACATTTAAATGATAATCATGCAGCATTACAGGAAGTCTAAATGAGGCTCGGACGCACGCAAAGTCTGCTCCTACCCTCCACGTCCCAAGACCCACAATTGGCCCCCTTGCACCGGTGTTCAGTGTTACAGTAATCGCCATATTACGCGAAATGCAGTTACTTCAATCTGTTGCAGTTGGGTATATATATGCATTCCCCAATATGCGGAATTTACAGTAAATATTTGACCATTCTGACGTGTTATCAGTCACTCAAAGCACCCCATCACTGTGCTGGTTACAGGGGCAAACGGGCAGATATTTTCATGCGAGTTTTACTTCTTTAAATAAAGCAGATAATTCTGCATCGGTCTAATGTGCGGTCAAATGTGTTTCACACCTAAACATTATGAAGGGTAGGTCAGCGTATACGTATATAAAGCTTCAATGCCGTTATACGCCTATGGATTGTGTGTACTAATCCCACTTTAATTAACATTTATGAACTTCTAAAGTAACGTTCACCTTATTGTTTCAAAAGGTGTGTCTGAAATATATGAACCATTACGTTAAGGACAAAGTTTGAGCGGAATAGACAATATTAAACAGCGGATGAGTCGTTTCTGTGATCCAGTAACATTTTGGCTTCAATTTTTTCGGGAAACAAATTACACTTTTTCATATGCTTAGCATTCTATCAGAATAATCACACGTTTAACTATTAGGAATACATAGTTTTCAAGCTTAGGGACTCAAAATATAATTATGGGTACATAATTAGGGACATAGACATAGTTATCACAAAATGTTAATAATGTAAATGTTAATCAATGATAGGCTTTTCTTGGATAGCATGTGTCCCTTATGCCATGATACTGTAGTATTTTTATTCTTGAAACAATAACAAAACAATTATTGATGAATTGAATATGCTTTGATTATTATGAACTGGTACTTTTTTGTATCCATTTTTGCTAACAGGATGGTAAATAATACCGAAATTTAGCATAAAAACACATATATACTGTTAATGCGCCTCACCTCCAAAAACAACCGTTTAATTACACGTTTAATGTTGCTGTCAAAATATTTAAAAATGCGTAACAGTGTAACAGGGTGAAACACCAGTATTAACGGGTTCTAACAGTGAATGGGTTTTCCCTCATTGTTCTGCATACTTTGCGGAACTGCACCTATACAATAATGTTTCAAAACCATTTCTTCCCCAGTTTTCCTTGCAATATGCAAATTGAGGGAGGAGCTTTTTGTGAAAGTGGTTTCTTATCACAGTCAACTACAGAGACAGGCGGCACATTCTCTGTTCTGATGGCTAGAGAAAGAATTATGAATCAGAGAGGACACGCAGAAGAAATTGTGCTTTATTTTGGCATATATTTGATTAAAAATAAAGATGCTGTATTTCATCATGTGATTATAATTCACATTTTAAAGTAACAAGTAATAAACATGTCTCTGCATCTCAGCTACACTAAGTGGGGGCATCATTTCCTAAGAAGCATCACTTGCAATATGCATAAAATACAATTTATTCTATTAATATTCCTACCCTGTTAGGTTCACATTCCATGCTGTTAGCTTTATAGATCTCAGGGTGGAATCTAACCAGTTGGAAAATTTTGAGGTACACTATAAGGACAAAAGTATTGGAACACCTAGCCATTACTCGCACAGGAAATTTTATGACATCCCATTCTAAATCCATAGGCATCGATGTGGAGTTGGTCCACCCTTTGCAGCTGTAACAGCTGCCACTCTTCTGAGAAAGCTCTCCACAAGATTTTGGAGTGTGTCTGTGGGAATTTTTGCCCACTCATCCATAAAGGCATTTAGAAGGTCAGGCACTGATATTGAATGTGAAGGCCTGGCTCGCAATCTCCGTTCTAGTTCATCCCAAAGGTCTTCGATAGGGTTGAGTTCAGGGCATTGTGCAGGCCAGTCTAGTTCTTCCATACTAAACTCACCCAACCATGTCTTTATGAACCTTGCTTTGAGCACTGGGGCACAGTCATGTTGGAACAGAAAAAGGCCTTCTCCAAACTATTTCCACAAAGTTGTCAGCATAGAATTGTCCAAAATGCCTTGGTATGGTGACGCATTAAGAATTTCCTTCACTGGAACTAAGGGGCCAGGCCGAATTCCTGAAAAACAACCCCATACCATTATCCCTCCTCCCGCAAACTTTACATTTGGCACATTGGCCATGGGTACTCATTCTGTGAAGCTCCTGCCACGCCATTTTTGTGTTGGGGTTAACGCCAGACAAAGTTGGGAATTCTGTAGTTACTGAGTCAACAGAGTGCTGGTGACTTTTTCAATAAAACTGAATGCATTTATCAATAGAAAGGTGTGTAAAATACAAAATATTTTAATATTGTCTTTGAGTGATAAAGAACAAATATATAATTTAAGCCATTTGTTATGAATATGAGAGTCATCTTAGAGAACATATAAATAAATGATAGGGACAGAAAAGTCACTGCATTACTACTGAAATAACAGATTTCATTTTTACTAGAATTTTTACAAATCTCATTTGACCTTGAGACTATAGCTACAAATATGCCATTTGGCTGTACTATCTTTCTCATGGAGATATCAAGGTAAAGGCTTCGTAAAACTTTTCCTTAATTAACTGAAATTGATGCCACAGTTAAGATATGAAGTATTTCAGTATAATAAATAAACTAACAAATAAATGTAATGTAAAGTGACACGTATGGAGAGGAAGATGGAGAGACATGATCAGACTATAAAAGAAACAAGGGGACATGGGGTCAAACCAAAGGAAGTTAGGGTGGATAAACACAAAGGAGCATGGGCTAAAATAAACACAGGGTTATGTAGGGCACACAGTAAGAAAAAAAATACTGACAGGAAATCCCTGTAAACCATCAGCAGAAACTAACACAGCACTCACAATGACCAAAAAAGGACCCAGGCAAGGATAGGTACTTATATACACAGATAATGTGGTTGGAACATGGGGCAGGTGCAAAACATGAGTCAATTAATTACTACATTAGGACAAGGAATTGGGAAGAAATGGGATGGCCAGCGACATCTGCTGGTCAAACGCAAACATGACGCAGACAGTAGGGACAGATCCTGTTGTAATGAAATCTCCATCCATCCATCCATTTTCTATAACCACTTATCCCATATGGGGTCACGGGGGGATAATGAAATCTCTTAGCCTGTAAATGAAAAACAGGAAATTGTATTCCCCTTGTATGGCTTGTTGTTTATGCAAGACCACAGGTGTCACCGAAATTGTAACACAGCATTTCAATAATTAAAGACTAATTGTGCAATTAAAAGAGCAATTATAAAAAGAATTTATAAATGAAATATTAATCCATCAATAAATCGTTCAATGAAAAATGTATTTACTGAAACGACATAAACCACTCAATACGTACGTCATTAAAAAACAACATTAATGAATTTATAAGTTAATAATGGAATTTCAAAATCTATTTGAAAATTCAGTTTAAAAATAGAAATAATTGAATTCACAAATCGAGTTAAGAATACAGATTTTTTAATCTAGCAATTAAAACTGCAATTTCCATTTTCCAACTGCTGTTCCTTTTCCTATAAGCTATTCAATTTCCTTAATCGCTTAGTTTCCCCTTTTAGCCTCTCCATTTAACCTTTCCATGACACTTCGGGCACTGTGCTTGTAAAACGAGGCCAAATAATGCAAATTCGCCATGAGATGCAACAAGCTCTCTGATTGGGTTACATGAGACAGGCTGTCGGATCTAGCCCACACTAGATAGCATAATACAGATTCACGCTACCACAGTAAAGCAGGTGGTTAGTCTGTACCTACACCTGGCTACAAGCTTTTGGCCCATAAATTGGTTTATGCTTACATCAAGCGATGGGCAGAAAATGTAACCAGTATAGCATCAGTCACCTTTGGAAGCACCAGTAGTTTTTATTCATGTTATTCTCAACATTTAGTTTAAAGCATTAATGTAGCGATTTTTTGGTCGCTGATGTTTTTTTCACAGGGGCACCTGTTTGTTCTGGTGGTATTTGGTTTCCAAAGCTTAAACTTCTAACAACTGCAGTCTGTGCAGTGTGCACATGCTCGCATTTCCATGTGCAGTTCTGAGAAGTTACACCGAAACCCAACCCCCCCACCCCCTGCTACGCATTGGAACATTCCAGTTCTTGTCCAGATACGACATTTATGCAGTGATGTGGCAAATTAAGAATTTTAAGTGCACTCTACTATTATCAGTGCTACAGCCAAACTTTCCCGGTGTTCAAGGGCGTGGAGAGAATTTGATATGGGGGGGTGAACTCAACTTAATAATTTAAATGCAAAGGTCTGTTTTTTTTGGTGGGATGAATGACGTCAAATTAATTGGACAGTACACGCTCTCCCCCCATCCCTTCTGGTTCTGATACCCCTGATTGTAGGGAACAGGGTTGAAATTAAAAATCGCCCCTAGACATTATGATCCCCCACAGAGGCGGTGGAGGGGGTGGGGGTGCCTCATACCCATCAATCCCCTGGGACAATAAGCAGGCCAATGTGATATTTCACTGAATGTGCATGCATTCAGTTTTGCATTCAGGGCAGCAGCAAGGACAGTCCAGGTAAGGTGAATTAGGGTGAATTACTGAATGAAGAGTCTAAAGTTGCCTGTCGCATTTCACCGGTAAATATCCTACAATATTAAAATTGATGATTCAAAATCGGAATGGATCAAAATTACATGCATGAAGATGCTGACCAGCTTGTCCCTTTATGTGATTGACCATCAACCAATATTCTAATTTTCTTCCATGTAAAACTTGTAATATTTATGCATATAGACCTTGTCCCCCTTGTGGGCAGTCAGTGGTTTCCCATATTTCAGTGGATTGAATCTGGACAAGGTGCCTTTGTCAAATATGTCAACTTTATAATTAATAGTGTCTATTTTTTCTTGCATCAAGTGAAAATAAAATATGCTGTCACCTCACACCTCCACCGTTCGGGCTCTGAATCCCACATTTCCGCTCTGTGGGTGCAGTTTGCACGTTTCACCTGCGGGCGGGGGCGTAACTGGAAATTCTGAGCCCCAAGACAAAAGGTCACCTGGGTTCCTCACACAATCAATGGTGCACCCCTGCACGATATATTATGTTTCCTAAGGTAGACTTCTGCCCACCCCCCCTTCTACCTCTGACCCGGATATGCAATTGATGGATGAATTTGGAGATCTGGACAGACAGAATGAGGCTTTAAATCCCTTTACTCTTATTTAATGTGATTATTTCTAGAAGACCCCCCACTGAAAGATGATTATACAGTTTGTTTATAACATATGCACAAACACCTCTTGTGGCTTACAATATGCTGGTTATGGGTATTGTTACATTGTGTAGCAGGTTTGGTGTTTTAGGAAGTGACCTTATGGAGAGAACGATGTAGTTTAATTATGCTTACCACATTATTTTGGCTTTTTTAACGACGGCGTTTTTTTGTCAGGCCAAAAGAGATATTGAAGACTGCTACATATTAGACAAAGTTAATTCTGCTTCTTATACATGTTCCTACCAGAGGAAACTAGCCTGCAAATCACATTTCTGATACCTTTAGTGATAGGGTCAGGTTCAATGATGAAAAAGGAATCACACCAAGAGACGTTTTTTTGTCCACTTTTATTATGAAGTCACTGGTATCCCCAGTGTCTTCTGTTCATATTCATATGTGTGTATCATCGTGGTTTTTTGTGAGTAATTTGAAGTGAAAAAAAGGCTATTTCAGTAAACAGTTTTATGTATATACATAGATGTGTCTGACTCCCAAAGCATTGTACATGTTCTACACAGGGCAAGCGTTTATGCCCATTTAATAAATTACCATGTATTGTATTCACTTACAGGTGTTTTTGCTATATACATTTTATAATACTGGCAAAAAGTACAAAAGATCACATAATTCTTTTTTTTTGGTAAAATTCATAAAGAACAAATCATAATACGTATGTACATGCAATAACAGTGGAAAATTCTAGATATTGTTAAGTTCTAAAGCATTTAGTAACCATTACTTTTTGTTATAGGTCTAGCTGAAGAGGTTCAGTGGGTTATTTTAAACAATTAATGATTGTTTGCTTATAACTCCAATATGTGCCTTATTTTTGGTTGAGTCTGATACTGATCTCTGCTTAATCCTGTTTTCACACAACAAATCTATTATATTTATTTGCTCGGATTAAAAAGGAGAAGCAAATAAATGGACAATCAAATACTACTTGACACAACAAGCCAGGGATATTACAGATGTGATGCAACTATGTACACAGATGTGTGGTGTATGATAAAAAATGTGAACAACACTAAAATAAGATGTTTCTGACAAGTACATTAAGAGGTAACACCATGTACTGATATTTTCTGTGTAACCTTCCAGAGCCCTGTCTGTGACTTTCATATAATTACTTTTAAAAGCTGGTCTCTCCTGACTGCAGCTTAAACACTGTGTGTTTTCTTTCCCTCTGATTCTACATTTCCGTCCCGTCACTCAGGAAACCCGATCAAGCATTCAACATGAAAAAAAGGAAATGTTTTTGTCAGGTTATGAGAATTTCCAGGCCTGTTCATTACGGGGTCATCTTTCAGAGGCCGTGTTATGAATTCCAGCAGACCGTTTCCCTCTTTGCCTTCTTGCGCCCTCTTGTGGCTATAAACTCCTAGTGATATTTCTCATGATCACCCAGTCTGGAAACTCAGTCAGCTGGAAGAGGGGGACTCCCCAGGTCAAGATGGCTAGCATCACAACCATCACCCCAATCAGGTTAACCCCAAAGCCGGCCTTCACCTGCAAGAGAAAGGAACTCAGTAAGAAGAATTAAATGAAGCACCACTTTGTCATTTCACTGTGTTTTTATTATGTAGATGCATATGTAGCTGTTGATGCAAATTGGGACCATCACTCACCATATCGCTAATTTGCACATGTCCGTAACTGAAGACGATGGCATTCGGAGGGTTTCCCACTGGCAGCATGACCCCGAACGACACACACATGGTGCAGGGAATTAGCGTGTGGAGCGGGTTAATGTGAAGGGTTTCCGACTAGCACACAGAGAGGAAAAGGGTTTTATTAGTGGGCATACAGTGGGTCACCCTGTGCTGCTGGTGCTCCCTAGGCATGATGGAGGAAATGAGGCTGTATGACCTACGGTAGCTGAGAATGTCCTCTACTGCTTGTCAGTCTGAAGGTTTTACACTTTGACTCATTGACCATGTTATTAGTTTCTACTGGGTTAAGAGTGACAGTAATTGACAAGCACATGGTAAATCCCACCCATAAACGATATCAAAGGGCATGTCATTGTAGGCAGAACATGTTTTCCTACCAGTGTGGAGAGGATGGGCAGGAAGACGGTGAGTGTGGCGGGATTGCTTGCAAACTCTGTGACGCCAGAGACCAGCAGGCAGGCCAGGAGGGTCACCGCCCAGGGTGGCAGGCCGCTCATGGGCTCCAGTTGCCGCCCAATCCAGACTGACAGCCCTGAAACCTGAATGGGAGGAGATTATGACTGGGTAGCTATGCGCTGTTCGATCATGTTATAACCAGGCCAGACATTTTGCAAGTTATTCATACAATGAGCATTATTATCCGGAATAACAAAGAAGGCTTGAGTTGGAAAACTGTCCTTAAGTGCTATATCAACAGAAAGCATCAAGGTTACAATAATTAATGGTAGTTCCATTATCTACTAGGGATGTGCACCTCCTCATCACTGGAGCTGATGCAATACACACCTCGATGCATTGCCAGCGATCTGACACATTACAGATTCATATGAACATCTACTAATGTGACAGGATTAGAAACACTTTAGAGTGGGGGAAGCAATCTAAATATAAACTTATTGTTCAAAAATGATTGGTCATATTTCTAAATGATAAAGGCATAGAGTCTCTACTAATAATAATCGGCACTTTACCAATGCAAAGATGCTATTAACGATGCATCCTGAGTTCATCCCAAACTGTATCCTATTCACACTTTTTTATTCAGGGTAGTCACCTCGTGAACTTTTATGAAGGTGCACCAATGCAAATCAGTGAATCTTACCATCCCTATCATCTGCTGAAGATTAATAGCTGCTAGACTGCTACACCTTACCTTGCAGCCGGCTGCTAGGGCATAGCCTCCACCAACGAGGATCACGATCTCCCAGGGCATCAGGCTTTGGAAGTCCTTCCATGTGATCATAGGAGCGAGAGGGTCACGGTTGGCCTCTTTCCCTGAATTTTTATCTGCATTCATAGAAACCAAGTTTCAGTTGCTGAGCAAAACCAACAGAAGGCAGCAGATGCTTAGGAGCAGGTAGCCCGAGAACATTCTGGATTTTCTCTGACTTTAGGGGTTTGAGTTTGTTTTGATGCCTTTCAGTTTCTCAAAATTGACCTCGTAGGTGCGGTTTTACTCTTATGTTCCAAAATTCAATTTTGTGCTTCAGAAGTTCCAATGGTTAATATGTAGAAAAAGGCGAAGGTGCTGTGGAGAGGTAGAGAAGATAGCTGGCCTTTTTCCTTGTCTGAGGAAGCTGATGGCCAGGGTTTGCGGGCCGGTATGAGGAACAGCAGGAAGCCCAGGAGCACTGAAATGGTGGCATCGGTCCGGTAGCCTTTCCTGGAGGGTACACCACAAGTGCCTCTGAGTCGACTTTCAGTATTCACTGAAATCCTACCATTTTTCCTCTTCCATTTTATCTCTGGAACCATCAATGAGGGTGAAACTTACTTCTCGAAGAGTGACGTCCAACCTGGCACAAAGCCCGGCTCCCGGGTGAACCACAGCAGGGTCATAAGTATGAAGAAGATGCCTGTCACCACCTCAGGGTAGCTGCACAAAAGAGGTGGGAAACCCACCCTGCAGTCAGCGTCTTATGGCCTTACATGACCCACATGTTCGGACCTGCAGTTTCTGGCAAGTTACCTAATGGGTCCCAGCTTGGTGTACTCCTCCTGAATGCGTTTCTCGGACAGCTCCTCCCTCCGGGTCTTCCGCTTCTTGCTGAGGGAACATGTTTCCTTGAAACTATGAAAGTGGGAACAAACGAAGTAGCTTAGACTATTGGGTCCTGTTGGGTCAAGGTAACTGCAGGCAAAACACCTATAAGACATTGCATGGTGCTACATGGTACACTTACTTGCAACCCAAGAACAAGCAGTGAAGCCAAACCCAAGTCAGTATCAGCATGATGATGGAGATTGGCAAGCTGAAGATAAACCAGGTGCCGAAGTTGATGACTTTCGCGTCTGGGTAGCGGCTGTGAACCCCGAAAAGACAAAGGCACTGAGTCAGCTGTTCAGTCCTTACAGGGCCAGCAGCAGGCCAGCTGGGCCAAGTTTTTCCGTGGCACCAGCCTACTATCTCTCAAAAACATTTGCTCATTGATCCAACGGACTTATCACAGGACTCTTCAAGTGTTAACATGACTTGCCCAACATACAGTCAGACAGAAAACCAAGAACAAGTAAGGATAACTTGTGAAGAGAAAAAATAGAGGACTTGGGTCCTGTCTTGAGTCAGTGAGGCCTGATAAGTGTGGAGCAGATGTCAGTAGCTAAAAAACACAATCTGAAAGGAATCCATGCTCTTAAGCTGACACAGTGGAGGAGATTTCAAAGCATGCAATCTCCCGCATTGTATTAACCCTTTGTAAAACATCATATCTTACGAAAACACCTGCACCTTATGATACTGTTTTGATATTATTGCAAATTGGAGCACCTGTGCTGACTTGGACACATCCTGAAATGTACCTTCAGTTTGGTCTACAAAGAAGTAGGCCAGATGTCCTGTCAGACTCCTTGCTCACCTCCCTCAGCAGTTTTGAGTTTCCTGGAAACCTCAGGACTATGTCCCCCATGGATAAAGTTCAAAGAGTTCGCTCCGTATGGAGGTGATTTGAGCCAAAGAAAGAAGTGGTTGAGCTACTTATAGCATGCGGCATATTTCTGAACTTTTAGACAAAACCACCAGTTTGACTTCTGTTTGCATTGTATCTGTTCATTGTTAAATAAAAAGACATTTTTAATAATGTGGCCAGTATGTAAATGACAACCACTCCAAATTCTACCTTTGCAGAAAATCATAGTTTTATTTCGGTATATCTATTCGTCACCACTACTGAAATACGTAAAATTTATTGATATTATGGAATATCATCCCCCAAGGGAATAATGACAAACGAAAAAGTATCAAGGTTAACTATTGAGGACTTGTTTTAGCTACTGATGGCTGTAAATCTTTCACATGATATCTGTGACAATGTCTTGGAAAAGCCTCAAAATTTCATAGCAGCCCTGTTTTACGTGTACAGTGTTCATGTGCCCCAAGACCACGGGACAGAGGCGAGATAGAAAATAACCTTTGATCACAGAAAGGGGCCATTTTTAATTGGTGTCATTTTGTTTAGAATGTACAGCGGATAAACAAAAGGAAATCTGCATCTGTTTTAATTAGGTAAATTCCAATAAATATGTTGTGGTGTTTCAGTCATTTTTTTTGTATTGAAACTACCCGCTGCTATGGTGAGCTTAGTAGGGTCAAGAGTGAACTGTGTGCTATTCACCTTATCCTCTGTACGCTGTACCTACTCTTCCTCTATACTTTCAAAATATTTTATATCATCTAATTGTACAAGGTAGTGTTTCCCAGTCTGATCCTTGGGGACCCGCAGACAGTCCATCCTATCCTTAACCTGAACCCTATCTCTACTGGGAGCTGGGAGTGAGCAAAACTGTGGACAATCTGAGGAGCGGGCTGAGAAACACTGGTATAGGGGCATAGTATACAGGGCGGAGCCTAAGACAGCAGGTTAGTGATCTATGTCTGTGTCAGGAAGGTCATGAATTTAAACTCTGTGGCCAGAAGACTAATCATATGACTGTTGGGCCCTTGAGCAAGGCCCTTAACCCCAACTTTTCCAGAGACAATGTCTGACCCTCCTCCCTGATCAAGCTTTCCTCTCTTATGTGCTGCCTCGGACACAAGCGTCTCCAAAATAAATACATGTAAAACTTACAGGATTGAGACATAATCCTGTATGGGAAAGTAACTGATTTGTGACAACAGCTTTGGTTCTTAGGTGTGGATGATGACTAAGGAACTGAATGATTAATGTTCCTGAAGAACATTAAAGAACCCTACCTGTTGAACTGCTCAGCGAAGATGAGGTTGGTGGAGGTACCCGTGATGGTGATCAGACCTCCGATGGTAGCGGCATATGTAATGCTGAGGGAGAGGCACTTGCAGATCATGTGGTCACGCTTGGTAGGATATCTTGACAGGTTTTGATCTGTGGGCTGCTGGGGTTCTGCAATGCTGACAGCTGTCTGTGGGGATGAGTGTGAGGCAGCTGGTGTCAGAATTGGGCCAAGACCTGCATCGCATAGACCATTGTTTTCCAATGCAATCCTTGGGGACTCCAGACAGTCCACATTTTTGCTCCCTCTCAGCTCCTAGCCAATCTTGAACACTGACCACCTGGTACAGGTGTGTTGGGAGTTGGGAGGGAGCAAAAATGTGGACTGTCTAGGGTCCCTGAGGACTGGATTTGGAAACACTTCCCCAGACAGAATACGCACCTGGGGAAGGTATCCATTATTTTTTTCCAGAAACACCTGACTGGGGCTGAGCTTCAAGGCTGAACCATTGGATTCCTGGGAGACATGAATCAGTCACATGACCACAATAACATTTTTGTATTATCGTCCTTGTCAGTGCTGATTTTGACAGCATCAGCATCCATAATCATCCATTTGTTCCACAGCATTCGTTTCCCAGTCAGTGCTGCTTTTGACAGGGTTATGGCCCAGTCAGTGCTGCCTATACAGGTATTTTTTATGCCAAAACCCAAACGGCCAGCTGGTGGTGACACTCACCTCCCCCAGGGTGGAGAACTCCTTCTTCACGTAGCTGTGAGAACACAACAGGTGAAATCAAGAAAAAATGTATCATACATTAACACTTGCAATATACATCAATCTCTCCCAGGCAAACACAATGGGCTATGTAGATGACTCTAATTCACCTAAACTGGAAAACACAGAATACAATAAACCCTCTCACAGATATACATGTGAAATCAAAAACTTATTAAAAAAAAGACACCGATTCACCATACTGCCTGCGCTTAGACTGCAGGTGGAAACCCACACACACAGAGAACATACCAACGCCACTCAAACGCAGAAAGATTCAAACCCCCAACAATGGAGGTATGATGCAATATTGCCTCTAATGCACTGTGACACTTTCCCAGATGACAAGGAACATACAATACAGAAAGTTATTTAAATACAGCAAAGCTCCCTACCTCTCTCTGCGATATAGGAGCTCAAGCTGGTTCTTGTCCAGATTTTCTTCCTTGTCTGTGAGAATTTCAGAGCCAGTTTAAACAGACAGTGTTGCTTAGTTACAGATTTCACTCATCCTGTCTCTTTATCTCTCATCGAATTAGAAAAGCTGTCAGTCGTACAGGACTTCACATTCCACCGTGATGTCAATCTGATTCTGTTCCATAGCAAATGTGTAAATCACTAAGAAGCAACTGCAGTTATTGGTCAGGGCCAATAAGGCCGTACCCACCGCTGTCCTCCTCCGGGCCCCCGATGTTGTCATCGTCCCCCTGGGTGTCGGCCACCCCGGTGCTGATGAGCTGCTGGAGGACGGCCTCGGCAATGGGCATCACCATAGCAGTGGTGGAGGTGTTGCTCAGCCACATGGAGAGGAAGACCGTGCAGCACATAAAGCCAAGCACCAGCCTGGCTCGCATGAGATGTGGGAACACAGGGTTCAGAAACAACTTTTACTTTCATGCAGCTGCAATAGCGTTAGTGACAGATGCTACATCACTGACAGAAATACAATTGGCCTGGAGAGATTTTTAGCATTAACTGGCAATGGTATGCATTTTGCATGGTGATGCTTGCAAATCCTTCTAGGGATATGGTCCACCGTTCTTCAAGCACATGCTGTTAGTGAAAGAAGGGCACATGCGTGTGTCTGTCTACTGACATGCCCGGCTTTGCCCCTGCTATCATGACCATCCGCAGGGCGATGCGTTTGTGCAGGTTCCACTTCTCGATGGAGGCAGCCAGGCAGATCACGCCCATCAGCAGCAGCGTCGTGTCCTTGCAGTACTCTGCCGCGACCTGCCAGGGGGCGCAAACACATACACCTTCCCGTTAGGCACTTAAAAGAAAAGTAAAGAAGTGTAAAGAAGGCGTTTCTTTGTACGCATGTCCTAACAATGTCCGTTTTGCAGGGTTTGTGAACTTTGTGGCGTCAGTTTTCTCAAAATTTATCATCATAAAACAAAAACCCACAAAAAAGTTATTAATCACTCAAAAGGTATTCATCATCTCAATCAGATCGCTGCAGTTTAATATACAGTTCACGCGTAGAACGAGCATGATTCTCAGTATCTGGCTGTGTGTGGTTTTAGCCAGCATGTTATGATATGCAAAACGTGTGGAGTGTGATCTTGTTATAAGCTATTGTCTAACTCAATGCTTAGTGACTTTGTTACAGCACGGAATTTGATAGGGAAAGCACTTTACATCTTATCAGTTTCAAAAATGTGTTACTGCGAAGCAGAGAATTAGCCTTGATTACTAACATGCCAGGCTGACTGCATTCAGATGAGCTGAGACCATAGGAAAGCTTTGTTCTCCATCCCCTTGCACCCCACAAGAAAGCTTTGTTCTTTCTTTGGGTGGAGACTACGCAAACGTAAAAAGTGTCACGGCATGTGACGATGTAGTCACAGCGCCTGGGCTGCTGAACACCGATGCATTAATAATTAATGGAGTTTATTCAGCAGAGCAGGAGGTGTAACATACAGAAGTACAAATAACAGACGATGTCCACTGGAGTGCCTGGCAAAAATAAATTATAAAGTTTTTACAAAGTATATAATTGTAGTATAGCTGAATAAACTGAATACTTATTTTAAAATTTATTGAACTCTTTCACCAAGAAAAGCAGTTTGAAGATGGATGGATTCATGGAATGACGGATGGGTGGATGGATGGATGGATGGATTGATCAATCGATCAATGAAAAAAGAATTCTGCAGTATTAATCTTGAAATGGGCCAACAGCTTTTTGGACCGGTTGATGCACCAGGAGCCTACGGGAAGCAAAATCATTCTGCTGCCAAAGTTAAGGACATCTGTTCCTTAGACATTGTTGCCTCATGCAGAGGGGGTTGTTAAGGACCCTTGTGCTCTTGTAGCCCAATCCAGATCACAGAATACACAGAATAGTTGAACCAGATGACACGTTGGCATGCTAAGCTCTGGGCTCCTCAAGCTCTTAGGGATGCCGGGTGGGAGTTGGGGGAGGGGGGGCAGTTGCAGCTGCACTGGGTCTGTATAAGGGCCCTGCTGGGGAGCCGGTCCAGTTTGCGGTTCCCAGGAACCATCTTGGGGCACCTTTGAACCTTTGGGAGCCCTGTGTTCAGCATGGCAGATCGTGCTCACTGTCACATCTGTAAGTGTGACGAGCAGAGGGGCTCAGCGGCAAAACAAAGGGCCACAGCTGACCAAACTGGGCTGAGTAAAAGATGAAAGCACAACATGACAAATGAACGGCGCATTCTCTCCTTTGGGGTCTGTGAACTAGGCTCACACAGTCTGCGGGGTTCTCCAACCTCACACGCGCACTCTCTGGCTAGGGACACATACGAGAATACACATACACGAATCAGCATAGAGTACAGAACGTCCAAGACAGATCGAAATACCCACACAGACCCAAACAATAATATTATAGCCCTTAAGACCTTCATAAACAATTAACACAAATGTAATCACACACATACTGACATATCGTTACTCACACATCTCTCCGCTTGTGGTATCCCTCCACTGGCCACCATCTGAACCTTGTATCAAGTTCCAGACCTTGGGGACCAGTGCCACCACATCTATAAAACCTCATTACACCCTACACCCCTTCATGGTCACTGCTCTCCTCTATATAGGATCATTTGACAATTACTGGTCAGGAAGGTCGGAAAGTCAAAATCTGTCTGCTTTCAACTGTGAAGAACACGCTAATTTTTAAGATGGGGCTTGAAACTACAGTGCTCTCGCATCATACCTGGTCAATAGGTTCCACAACCCGCCACAATACTCCAAAAACACAAACGTTCAAGACCCTTATATAAAGTGCCTTTTTACTTTGCATATGCATCTATTCCCAACCTGTCGTAAACTTTAAATCATGCCTATATTACTGAGCTGTACCTATACAATGTAAATTCTACGTAAAAACAGTACAGTAGTTGTTATAATTTATTGTTTAGGGAAAAATTACAAATAACGTTACATGCACAGTACCGTACTGTTCTGTGTATGTAATGTACTGAACTGTACAATTTTTCCCCTAAACAATACAATATAAAACTATCAAAGCACGTTATGGTACACTAAACAGCAACATTTTTTTTCCCTTTGACTACTACCGAATCCTTTATTAATGTAAAAATATTATCTCTATTTTTTTATATGTTTGAACCATGATCATTCAAAAACCACGTAAGATGTAGGCTAACTGTATACAGTGAATACCTCACTGCATCCTAAGTATATTCACCTATGTGCTTATGGATTATGTAAAGCGTAATGTTGTGAAAATGTGCTATATAAATAAAATTGAATTGAATTGAATTGAATTGAATTGAATTGAATTGAAT
>JAAGVU020000061.1:24527920-24546538 GCA_011763525.2 Mormyrus iriodes
AGCGTAATGTTGTGAAAATGTGCTATATAAATAAAATTGAATTGAATTGAATTGAATTGAATTGAATTGAATTGAATATATTCAGAAGCCTACTCCGTTTACAGTTTTACTGCCTGTATGGATGCATGTGTAACTTTAGCTCTTGGTGTTAAGTACTTGGCTGTTTGATTTAGGCTTTCGAATTAATCTACATCTTAAACTGGCACATGACTGCATGTCTCATATTACGTGACAATACTCCTTACACAGCTAGATTTTCTTTAATGAATGATATTTTCACATAGCTGACAACGCTATAAGACTTGCTGTCCTTATGAATTATGTGTTTGTGTTGATGCTCTCTGTTTAATTCTCTGATTAGTTACACTGACCTGTAAGTCACTTTGAAAAAAAGATAAATAAATGTAGGTATAACTGCATGTAGTATTACCCAAATTAAAGAATAAAGAAAGGCTGCGGTGTGCCCCCAGTGTTCCAGAACTAAAGCTGCCGAATTTCCCCTGAAAAACCCCCAACCCCTGTGGCCAGGCATCTGCTGAATGCAGATTGGCAGGAGGGGGGGAATTGCATAAGCCCAGGCTTGCACTCTCACACACAGACACACAGACACACAGACACACACACGCACATACACAAGCCTAATTTTCTTCAAGCCACCAATGTCAGCACAATATGCAGAGCATTATGCAGGACTATGGGCCCCTTTACCTTTACAATGGAAGGTGATTTTAGGGGCTGGCTGATGGGATTAGGGGTTACCCCTTTATTGGGGGTGTCTCTTTATGTCCCCTATCTCTTGATGTAAAACTGGTCCCATTGAGCCATGGAAATGAACGTATTTATAGGGATAATTATAGAAGATCTCTACGGGCTTAATGCGTTGATTAACCCTGTAAAGCAAGCGACTAACCAAACAGATTCATTATGAAAATTTACACAATCAGCCCAGAATTTTATGTGGCATCTGTAAATATGCAAAAGCTCCCAAATCGCATTCAGGAAACGTATGTTTTTTGGGCAGCTGATTAACTACATAACTATATACACTATACACTGACATTACCTTTAGTATGACTGTATATAGCACTGTTATAAATTAAACACAAATAAATGTGTTTCTTGCTATTTACTGTTACTGTCACCAGTACACATATACTGCCTCCTTGATCAAATGTAAAATTCTTTCATTGTGTCATATACCATCCATCCATTCCTTATCCAGTACATGGTTATGGGGACAAATATATATTTTTTGCAAATATGTCTAATCTTAAACTGAACTTTGACCTCACCGATTTTGGCGAATGGCTCAACACATCCTTAAACCTCTCAGCCCCTGTTTAGAGGATCAGATTCACAACAACAGCCCTAATATAGTTCTTCTATATATTTTTTTCACAACTTTTCATTTGCTTATAAATAAATTTAGGGTATAATTCAAATAAGTAATTCTATTTACTTTACATTATTCCTATATGTAATGGGGTAACCCAAGGTAATTTTAATCAGAGTAGTTATCCAATATTTAGGCTTCATGTGGTCAAAGTACTAGATGTTACCAGTTTAAGTCCTGCTGTACAGTTAAACAGTTACAAAAACTATCACTCACACACTCTTCTGCAAGTGTGCGCAAAGGTGTGAAGTCCTAGGATTTGTGTTATACTGCTACAGGAATGGTAAAATGGAGGAAGTGGGCTCACCTCGCTTGACTTGAGGACCCCAAACAGCGGGTAGAGGAATGCGGGCACCAGCGCGGCAGCACCCAAGGGCACGGCCTCCGACACCCAGTACACTGCTGTCACAATCAGCACGTATGCACATGATGCCTCCTGCAGGGGGCGACACAGCGACAGGTGAGACATCTGCTCAAGTCTCAGCTTTCTGCTAAGGCAACAGCCACACCTGGGCCTTTAGATGAAATCCATGATGTTTCACAGTTTCAGTGTCCCGCCTCTGAAATTTTTAATTTAACCGAATGTGCTTTACTTTTATGAGCTATTCATTTATCTTTTACTCACAAAACCAACATTGTTAATCGATTACCCAAAAATATGGAGCAAAATGCACAAATACATAAGTAAGAAAATGAAAAGAATCTGTATTTGTAAATTCTGCCTTTATCTGTCTGAATCTGCTGCTGCTACTGTGTTATATACAGTGTTTTATACAGCAAATCTTCATTCCGGTGAGGGACAGAGTTCTTTGATTGAGTTTGCTGTCAGTTTCCTGATGGCCGGTTATCAATTAGGACATAATCAGGAACTGCTGGTGTGCTTGTGGTGTGATAAATATCATCTGCTATTATAAACACCATCGGGCACTGTACAGGGCACCCTTATGGGTCCTCTGTAGGACCCTCCAAATGCACCCTGATTCAAACGCACTCCCTGCCTATTCAGGTCAGGGGCTTGTTTCACTGAATCATACTAACATAATAAAAAGTTTGAAGAGTCTGTACTGAGAAACAAATGTGACATTGAAAAGTACTGTTAAAATCCTCATTAAACCTGCTGATTATTACCCCCCCCGCAACACATTACCCCCTTTTCCATTACAACTGGGAGGAGGCAGAAAACTGTTGTAGCCGCTCTTGTTGCTAAGACACCAATGCAATTTGGTCCAAGAATCCTATAAATCCATTACTTAAGGAATCTGTCCGGATCGGGCCCCCACGTTAAGTCTGAGTGCCAACTATTAAAAACTGAAATATCTCTGAGACAAAAAAAAAGTAGAATTTAGCCCCCCAGGTGAGGTGCCACCTTCTCCAGCTTCTCAGTCTCAGCCATGAACCTAAGCAAGCATGCCTATGAATGAATCCCCCCCCAACACACACACACACACACACACACACACACAAACACACAAAACGCTAAGCTGAGAAATTAAGCCCCACCTGATCCCCACACTTCATTGTTCATGTACAAATTTCATTTGGCAATGTTCAATGCAACCTACGGAGTAAATGGTCCTGATACAGCCTGGCCAATTTGTTTTTTTTTTTTTGCTATCTCGTTTTCCACACGCTAAGCTACAGTTTGGACCAGGCTGCACAATAGTTACCAAAGCATAATGCTAAGTTTATGGGATCACCATGGTTCCCTGACAGTCTAGCCCAGTGTGTCCCAACCCAGTCCTCAGGGACCCCCAGCCGGTCCTCAACTGTGAAGACGTTTTTGCTCCCTCCCAGCTCCCGCTAGGAGCAAAAATGCGGAGTGTCTGGTAGGGAGTTGGGAGGGAGCAAAAACATGGACCAGCTGGGGTTGGGAAACACTGGTCCAGCCCACTGAACTATAATTTATTTTGATAATTGGTTTTGTTTGAAACATAATGTTTTTTCAGATTGAATTGGTTACAAAACCATTTATTTTTTAAAACTCCCCAAAACTTTTATTCTTAACATTTTGTACAAGCAATGAGAAGATTTCATGTTAATTTATGCACTACCCTACAAAAGTTTAGGGTCACTTAGAAGTTTCCTTGTTTCCAAATGAAAAGCATTTTTTTGTCTATTTAAAATAACATCAAGTTAATCAGAAATACAGTGTAGACATTGTTAATGTTGTAAAGGACTATTGTAGCTGTAAGCGGCTGGTTTTTAATGTAAAATCTGCAATGGCACACAGAGGCCCATTATCACCAACCGTCAATCCTGTGTTTAAAAGACATGTTGTGTTTGCTGATCCAAGTTTATCATTTTATAAGGCAAATTTGATCATTAGACATCCCTTTTCAAATAATGTCAGCACAGCTGAAAACTGGTGTGCTGTTTAAAGAAGCAATAAAACTGCCCTTCTTTAGATTAGTTGAGTGTCTGGAGCATCAACGATTGTAGGTCCGATTAAAATGCCCAAAAACAAAGAACTTTCTGATATTCATCAGTCTGTTGTTGTTCTGAGAAATGAAGGCCATTCCATGGGAAATGTGTAAGCAACCACAAACTTTTGAATGGTAGTGTAAGTACTGTTTGGACTATTGCTTCTTAATAATCTTTTAGAATTAAGTCATAGCCTGGGCACAGTATTCTATCAGAGGGAACGGTAAGTCTTTTCTTTACAGTACAGTGCCAAGCGTGTGGCATTGTTTTTACGGTGTCGAGAGCTGCATATCACGGGTCCCCGTTCTTTTTGAAAATTTAAAGGGACAGAAGGCTGAATAGTACATGCAGAGGGACATAGAGTTTCCCCAGTTACCTGGGAAATGCTAATGGAACCACTAAACCGCACACTGGGGGTGGGACAACTGGTGCTGCTCCCTGGAGATTGAGACATGATGGCATCATGGCTATGATATGTTTCATTACTATTGGTTTGTTTCCCAGGTCATGTGATGTTTTCATATACTATGGATGGCGTAAAGTACTCCCCCCCCCACGTGTATCTTATCTTTAAAAAACCCTCTGAACTCAACTGTGAACTCTTCAGTTGATCAGCTGTTAATTAAGGAGCTTATCTCAGATATTAAGCATACAGATAATAGGATTCCCTGCTGACTGACACGATAATCTCTCTCAATTGTTTCATCAGACATCATTTCCTAGGTCACTAAAACTGAATGATAGCAAAGATCATGTGAATAAACTAGAGAATAAACAATTCAAATACTTTTTTTTCTCACTCAAAAGATGTGGGCTGCAGTAAAGTTGCCTGCATAGTAAGAGTGCTATTTTTCGTTTCTGTGAATAGTATGTTTACTGTTTAAACTATACATACACCCCGTTTCTTACGATCAAGTAGGACAAAGCATGAAGCCTTGTACTATCACTCCAAAAGTGAAGTTAATTAACTATTTAAAGTGTTTAAAAGTAATCTAATTTTAAAGGAATCAGCCAACTGCTCTTACAATGTACTCTGAAGGAAGGATGACTATTAAAATTACTGTTTGAGTGGGTGAAGATAGCCATTGTGACTGATGGTTAAAGGTCATTTACAAATGCAAACAACCTAAAGGCATCAGTAGAAAGATGAAGCCCAAAGGATTCTGGGTAACAGCCTGTTAATTCATTTTCTGGCTACCGAGCACTAGTAGCACAAAATCGCACCTAAACCTCTGCTTTTGGCTTGTCACAGGTCTGGGGATTAAACATAATTAAAAGGAACATTCCACAGTTAATTAAGGTGTGGTTATGTAACTGACAGCTTGAAAACAAGGCTGCAAACGTAGTTTTAGGGCAGAGGTTAAACCCATTCGCTTTCCTCACGCATGGTGATCAATCGACTCCTCCTTGCTAGCTTCTCCTTACCCTCCGTTGGAGCCACGGCTAGGAATTGCTTAGTAGGCATTTCCACTGGTGTTCACCAGAACTGATCAAATTGTGTCAGCCCGCTGGTCACTCGGGTCATTAGCAGTCGGAAATTGGTCGGCCAGAAGCAGCAAGGAAGTAAGCGATGATGTCGACGAACTGTTGTTTTTTATTTCTATAGAAATTGCGAACAGATTTTTGGTTCCGATGCTGGCTCCATACTATATATTTTAAAGGAGCAGTGCATGACAATCAAGTTCCTGCCCGTGTTTATTGTCGTTTCACTGATGTATAAACATACAGTGTATGGAGCTACTAAATCTACAGTATGCAGCAAAACTTAAATTCCATCTGCCCAGACATGTAAAAATAAGGCGCTAAAGTTTCTAGTTATATATAACTGCATGATTACAATAGTTATCGGACTGCCGTAAATATTAGATATAGGCCACAATTTAATTATTAGGTGTAGAATTTAATGGTAAGGGCTCATGTTTTAAACCCCACGTCCATCTCTTTCACCTGAAACTTGGCTCGCGTTGCAGCAGAAGAGCCCGATGCACGTGGGCAGCATATGCCGGCAAAATAAAGCTTACAGTTATCCGACCCTATCAAGTTGTCTCAAGTTTTCTCAGAATCCCAAGTACTTCGAAAAGCCTAACAGGGATCTTGAAGCATCATTACAGATCATAAGCACTGGTATAGTTATTAATAACGGCGCCGATCATATTCATTTGCTGTTACATTAATCATTACGAACAGCGAACAATCACCCAGATATAAATCACATTTGCGTACGTTGCTTTGCCTTCCTTTAGTTTCGTTAATTGCTTTAAATCTAGTGGCACACAGAGTTTCTGCCATTGCAAGTGTGGATTGAAATATCGTAATATGCGGTTAATTCAGTACTGCCTGTTACTGGAATACCGTACTCTCGGAGTCTCGCAGAAGCTGGGAGAACGGGTTGAGATACTTACGCTGGTGGGGTGGATGAGAGGCAGCGGGAGCAGGGACAGAGGGATCAGGACCACCAGAATCAGTTTGCGTGCGATCCAGAGCTTCTTCAGAAAGTCCATTTTTCCTGATTCCAGCCTCATCGACATTCCTTACTTTACCCGCTCGTCTAAGAAACAAATGCGGCTTTGATATAAAGTGAATACGTTTTTGGTCTATGCTACGCGTTCCCTTTAAAAGTAAGATGGTTTATTTGATAATTTCTTGGATGTGTCTGAAAAAACTCCCTTTCTATCTTGTAAGATAAAATTAAAATTGGCACACACCTGTTTTCCCTGTTGCGTTTTATATTCTGTAGTGTGTGTTACATTTGTCTAAAGTGCAGTGAAGCAGTTTGCTTGATGTTTTTTGGCTCGGTATGTGCGCAACACCTAGATGGTCCCAAAGCCGCCTGTCACTGACCCCGCCACTCCGACTGGGTCTCCAGTAACCCGTCACTTATAGGCATCCAGAGGTCTCCCTTATTTACAATAAAGATGACGCTGCATGTTCTCTTCGCATTCTTTGTGTAATCTATTTCAAAACATAGATGCAGTGCATAATAATGTGTAAAATTATCAGTATATTGTTGTTACATATATATGTTAAAATGAAGTAGAGCTCACCACTTTGGAATTAAAATAAGCTTTGTCGTGGCCGCAGTTCTAATTTATTATCTTGGGAGCATGTTGACTAACTAGTCTAAGCTTTTGTAAATCCTCCCCTTTAGCTGATTCTTGGCCAATCAGATTTCAGTAATTACCAGATACGAATATTAAATCCCACCACTTTTAGGTATTTGATACGTACAAAAAAAACGATTCCGAAAACAGTCAGATTCAGATTTCAACATCTGTTATACAAAGCTTAAGAAATACGACAAGGTTTGCAGGGAGCGGCAGGATTTTTTTACATGATTTCCCACTCAGTAAATATAAATAAGACATGGTCATATCTTCTAAATATTAGACAATAATAACAGAATGTTTGATGGTCACCTACACTACTCACCCTAAAGGGTAAGCAATAAGTTGGAAAATGGTGGTTAAATACCACCACCTAGTGGTGTATGACGGTAATTCTCATATCATTCATAGACTATACAGTAGTAATGATTATACTTGCTCTTAACGTTATCTTGCTTTTCGAATACAGCAAATAAATGGATGCATATGTCGTTTTGTACATAATTATTTAAAGAGTAATTTGACAGTGAAAACTGGCCTGTACATCCATCCATCCATTTTCTGTAACCGCTTATCGGTCGTGGGGGGTCCAGAACCTGTCCCGGAGGCTACAGGCGTAAAAACAGGGAACAATTCAGGATGCGGTGCCACTGTCGCTGGGCACACTCTCGGACAATTAGGCAACTCCAATTAACCTCAACATGTTTTTGGACTGGGGGAACCGGGGCACCCGGAGGAAACCCCATGACGACATAGGGAGAACATGTAAACTCCACACATATATGTCGCTTTATAGATATGAGATTTTATATAGACACGAGCTTTTTTCCTGTTTTGCTCTTGACGCATAACGGATTTAATGCTTACATCATAAGCGGTCCAGAGTGTTCCCATTGTGTTTTGGGAAACAGGCATTAATTAAGTCTGAATGGGTTTCGAAATTGCTGGTTTGTATAATAAAGCTATATTAACATGGACACCCAGCGGACTATTGTTTGCACACCCGGAAAATAGACAAAAAGTCACACGATGAATCTCTGGTTTATTATAAAGCAAAACCTCAGACTTTCCTGATGAATGCTGTGAATGTCATGTATTCTGAAATTCTGGGCTCTTTATTTGTATCTTTTTTAACGTAGACTGCAAGAGAAATTGCACAGATTCTTAGGTATTGACGGATTTAATTTGCAATACAAATACGTTTACTACCGGTTGATCATGACATGCGTTGATTGGCTGTTTATCATAATGCTTTGATTATGAAGGTGTAAATAAACCGAAAGCGGTTTGCACATGTGATAACCGCTATTCTGATTATCCCGGCAGTGTAAAGGTGACATCCTTCTGGAGGAAACGCCCTGCCGTGGAAGTCATTGCATAAGCTGTAGTTGCTTAATGTCCTTTAAATCTCTCCAAATTTTAATAAGACTTGAGCTTTAGCTTGAGTTCTTATACCACTCCAAACATTTTAGATCTGTCAATAGGGGCGAGTGTTTGAGTGTCTGCCTCTCTCTCTCTCTCTCTCTCTCTCTCTGCGTTTATGTGTGTGTTATTATGCACTATTCTTAATGGAAAAAAAGGAATTATATACGAATTATATAATAATGATGATAATGAATATTTCATCATCTTATAATAAGATAAAATTGCTAAATTATAATTACAATGACTATTCAGGAACAGTGCAGTACTATGTGAAACTCAAATTAAACAGCCCACTTATTAGGCAGAAATACACACAAATTTGTTAGAATGACATAGTGAGGTGTTTACAGGGTAAACACCAGCCTGCAGTTGAATCGTTTTCACCCGTACACCCGACAGAGTGATTTTGCTCTCTTTTTCATAAGGTAAGATAAGAAAATTATAGAAAGGTCTCTGATCACTCGGAATTAGTAAGAAAGGTACTGGCACGCAGGCGTGATTGGGCCGCCTGTTCTCAGCCTTTCCGAATAAAACAGACTCGGTATAATCGTCCTGACAGTTCTCTTCCTGGACAGACACCGGAGCCCAAACCCTGATATGAAGGGAGAGGCGTCCGTCACTACCAAGCCTCCTCCGGTCCGACGGCTCCTTATTCAGGCTAGACTGAACTCGAGGCCAGTGGGAGAATAATTACTTCTGCTTGATGAACACGATCATGGTTAAATTTAACGAGATGATAAACACCAGAGGGGCAAGAAAAATAAATTCGGACAGAAATGGTACTTCGGCTGTCTTGACCACGGGGTTTGTCGTTGCTATGATTAGTTTTATTCTATATGCTGATTACTTGTTAATCAGAGGGTAACATATTTGCCCATTACTACGGCTCCACCGTGACCTTATTCTTCGGATTTTAGTGTTATTGCGATGGCAGCTTCCAGCAACCGGTTTTTCCGTGTTGTGTGTGAATTGAATGCTCTTCAACTGAGGCAAGACATCCTACAATCAGCGCCTTACTGCACACTCACACGTGTCACCACGCTGCGCACAGAGCGACTGCACTATGTGCTACGGGATATACAATCCCTGCAACATCGCCAGCTGTTATATAATTATAATCCGGCAAGCGAGATAAAGGGTGCACCACCGTTCGAGTTTACATTTGCTCATTTCGACTTTCTAAATTCAAAATGATTTCATTTGAAATACAGTCACGGAGTGTAGGCTAAATTATGCAGCCACGAAGACATCGCAATAAAAATATCATAAAATAAAAGAGCGGAACCACACAAAAATAAAATGTTATGTGGTTGACGCAGACCTACATATATTTTAGGAAATGTTCCATTCATAATTATTACTTGTCAGGAGATGGTGCTTTTAGTTCCCCAAATGAAATAGTAATAACTAATAATGTTTATGAAATAAATGCCACCGAAATCATACTTCTTAGTGTCTACTTAGTGTCTGCCCCGCGACGAAGAATCGCATTTGGGAGTCGCGTTAAATGGAAGACCCTCTGAAGATCCTTTTGAAAATCTTAACCCGCCCCGTTCAAAGTGAATAAAACTCACTTCTAGCATAAGCGTCCTTTACTGTATTATTTATTGC
This sequence comes from Mormyrus iriodes, assembly GCA_011763525.2. Lineage (NCBI taxonomy): Eukaryota > Metazoa > Chordata > Actinopteri > Osteoglossiformes > Mormyridae > Mormyrus > Mormyrus iriodes. The sequence continues at coordinate 24,537,875 of JAAGVU020000061.1, forward strand.
AAAAAAAAAAAAAAATGAACACAACTGAACTATGCCACTTTCTGGATCTCATCGAGCGTGCCAGGCATGTCCTAAAACGCATCTATATATAAAATATGACGTTCCCTGCGAGATTCACAGAGAACTATGTTGAATGAAACCAATTTATCCCCTGCTAAAGAACACATTTCTCTCCCCCCATTGCCACAGTAGCAGTGAGACATGCAAGCAAATCCAAACACACACATTCATCACCACATGAGCTTACACCCGCCACCGTGCTGACGCAAAAATAATAAAACTGCGGTCAGAGAGATCAGGTTTTAAAAGCGCATGGATTACCGCTATATCAGCGGCTCGCCTTACGTAAGACCTTCAGTTGCAACAGCCCCGGTTATAGCGGAGGCAGCGTAGAACTTACAAGGGGAGGGTGCGACTAAAGCATAACGGAGCTTGCGGAGTACAGACGGGGACACCGAGGAGTCAGGGAAAATAATGCAAATAATTACTTTTAACTGCTTCCTTTCGGAGTGATTCAGGAAGAAGGGGTACGAGTGGGGTTGGGATTTTGTGGACATAAACACAAGAAAGAGCTCACTTTTAATCTTTTGCTCTATTTTGTCTTGATCCTCTCTGCCCAGGGACGGTGAGGGTCCACCAAGGATCCACATCGGGAAATGGTAGTGTAGAGGCTGGTCTCACTCCCAAGGACAATATGCACGGCTACCGTGGCCCTACAACGGTTAAAGTTGTTTCGGTCCAGTTGTGGCCTTTGGTGTGGACTGTGTGGGTACTGAGTCTGGGGGCTACTGCGACTTGGGGCTCGTCGGTCAGTCCAATCGTCCTGAGGACCATCACTATGTCGGCTGCTGGAGAGTGGACAAACGTCACGGAGGCCGCTATTGCAAACTACACAGGTAAGGAGCCCACCTTGCTCTTAACTCCCTGTTTCCGGAAGCGTGCACGAGTTGAGGTTGCAGCGTTATAGACACATGCATGTGCTAAAAACATTTGGTATTGGAATAAGTTCAGGGTAGGTGAATCACACAAACTGACACATGCAAACACATGTCTGGAATTGCGCGCACGACTGGACACTCACGTGCCCGCACTAAAGGCGCACTGAGACCCAGAATAATACCAATCGCCTTAGGCATTTAAAACAAACAGTTATTGTATAACAGAGGAAATCTTAATGAAAACTAATGCCTCAGTGCTTTGTAAACAATGACAACAACTACCTCGCGCGACACAGCACGCTTTACTAATGATTTATAAACCCTCTCAACTTTAATCCCCTCTGTATGAAGTTTCCAGGTAAAACATGTATAACAATGAAATTATGATATATAATATATAAATATAGCAATATATTTTGTATTGTAATTTATGCATTATGTGTGGCAGGCTTACCTAATTAGCTTGTTACTTAAATTCATTTTAAGTTGGTTTATATAAGGCAGTAAACGGGATGACGCATAGGGGTTGTCACATATGAGCAATGCATGAGCAGTGAAACCGTGATATTAGTCAACTGAATATCAGATAAAATACAGACGGGATGATTCGCAGAGAGGCCACACAGTGAAATGAAAGCCTATCACCCTCGAGGAAATGGCAGCACGTCGACCATCTGCTTTTAAACCTCAGATACGCTAATGCATGAACGTGAGTTTCATTTGGAATGCTAAAAATGTCCGATTGGTGGGTGGGCGGGGGGCTACGTCATAGGTATATCATTTAATACTATCAACACAGAGGGTGTTCGTCCCCTTTTCCTCAGCACTTTCACACTAGTGCTAGATAATATATCATTCTTAGACTAGATGCTGGACAGTAATTTTTTTTAAGAAAAATGCATAGCAATTCTTTAGAAAAGCATTCGTATTTAATGATCTGGAAGGAATTTATATATAATTCAATTTCCATTGCCTAGTTGCTGCATATGCATCAATAGTTATTTAAACTGAGATGATAATATATGAGCCCAAAGCAGCCTCTATGCATTTGTGTCATGGATATGCAAGTTGGTTACTTGCCCAGTTACGGAATGGTTTGAGAAAAAGCCTTTTCCCATTTCAGTTCTGAGCCAGAGCTACCTGACACCCATCTGTAATGTTCCAATGTCAGTTGTGACTCCTTTCTACAAAGCAGGCTGTACTTCATCCGGGGAGGACAGTGGACAACACACTCTGACATCGATATCTCACTCCAGTTGATGATGCAGGAATCTTTAGAAATGCAGGGTCGGGTCAAGAGTTCACCTTGCTGTTTTTTTTTGTTCTTTCGAATTTTTGCTCCAAAAATTCAGCAACTAAGAGCACTGTACCCATCAGAATATCATTGTCTCTAGTTTCTGTATGAATGTGTGTGCCCTGCAGTGGACTTGCATCCCATCCAGGGTGTTTCCCAGCCTGCCAGGGATAGGAACACCCTGTACGGAATTAGTGATTGAAAGATGGATGGATGAAGTAATGGATGGATGGAACTACAGTTATCTGGTTTCAGGTTTACACTACAGTGTTCTTATTTTTTTATTTGGAGCTCACACCGCCTCCCCGCTCCAGGCTGTACAAGTGGACCAATAAGCTGATTACTCAACCACTAATGTCACATAGTTACATCCAGAAGGCCATGCCATGTGCTATAAGAGCTCATGTGCTATGACTGCAATCGCGACACTTTGTAAGCAGGTGAACTGTGGCGTCTGTTCCCCTGCATCTACCCCAGTGTGATGTGAGAGAGTACTCGTGGCATGCCAGACCAAAGCAATCAAGCCAGCAGCAGATGCACAGTCAGAGACCCAGCAGACATGCCCTCAGCCTGTGTTCTCCTTTAATGAGCACTGGCTGTTTTGTATTCTGCAATATGTTCCACAAATGAGTGGGACCTCCTGTCTTGCCCTTTGCGTGTCCTGTTTGTCAGACAATATGCCTATTGCTTTTGCTGAGGCAGCATCCAGCCGGTGTGAGGGACCACCAGGGGTCACCTGCTACCAGCATGATATCAGCCATCAGTGTGCCTCTGTTTACAGGGCGTAGCAGAAAAGCCAGGCCAGGAGGAGCTGAGTGCTGGGGCTTCTGGCCTCTCCTCTCACTGTCTTTCTCTACAGTCATCAGCTGAAGCTTTCAGCGGGATAAATCTTTAACTGATGGTCTAATCTGTATTGAATCACATGGTCTTCTGAGCATTTGGCTGGCAGAAAGAGAATGAGATAGAGAGAGAGCAAGAGAGAGGGAGCGAGAGAAGAAACAGGTGTTCAATTGTCATCATGCTGCAACTTAAGTTCTTCGCCCGTTTTGCACGCTAAACAGTGGAAAATAACGCAAAGTATAATTTCCACACTGAAACAGAATGTGAGAATGTTTGCATAGATGTTACAAAAGGGGGTCATGTGTTTTTTTTGCTTGCCTGACACTTTTATACAGAGCAGCTCACATAGCAGATGGTTTACTGAGTGTGAAAAAAGGACAAGGACAAAAACAGAGACTCTTTCAACTTTTGAACCTGCGTACACCTCCGATTTTTGCATGCTACCCTTGTACAGTGTAAGTATGCATGCATCTCTCCAGAGTATGCATAATAAATTTTGGTGTCCCACATGGGAAAGACAAATGGGTTGCAGAGCACCAGTGTCCTGGCTTAAGAATAGTTGCGTCCACCACTTACAGTATAATCAGTGTTCAATTAGTCATTGTGGACTTTACAACCAACTTATAAATCTGATAAAGGTTAGACTAGGAGCAATTCGCAGAGCTAGAAAGCTAAGTGGTTAAGGAATTGGATTTGTGACCTAAGGGTTAGATGTCTAGATTTCTGCAGTAGCCTGCTCTTGTAGGACACCTTTGCCTGTACGTGCACCCTGGACCAGAATCGCTTCCGTAAATATTCAGCCCTATAGATGGATGCAGTTCTGAGCTGCTTTTCGATAAAAGCCTGTGCCAAGGAGGCAGCAGACATTAGATGACGTAACGGTTCCAGCCAGGTCAGATTAGAGAGGAGGCATTGAGGTACCTGCGACAACCACCTGCAGGGAGTTGGGCTTCAGATGGGTGCCACTGACAGGCACAGAGATGCTGTATGAGGCAGGTCTGCACAGCGGAACAGGACAGGGCCATGCAGTCCAAGAGATCTTTCGGTGAAGAGGAATCATTGGGAATATGGGTGCAAAGAGGCAAAGGATAGATACAAGGACAGGGATGAAAAGGAATGATATCACCACAGTGCTTTCACTTTAAACCAATGTTTGCAATAGAGGCAATGCTCGAAACACATATATGTGAATATGCAAAAACAGAGGGAGAGGGGGAAAGAGACAGTATGCGGCACGGGCTCATTTTTAAAAAGTGACAGCCTTTATCCCTCGGGGCAGCAGTGTTGTCTCTTCATGAAGAGAGAGTACGACTCTTCTCGGCTCCATTTGCGTCTACAGGCCTGAGCTGCGTCTCACTGCTGCCTCCTCGCCGAGGCTCCATCTACGTGGAGACGGGCACGGGCTCCTCCCTGGGCTCTGTGCTGGCGTTCTGGTGCAGAGAAGGCTTCCAGCTGGTAGGCAGCGAGAAGGTCACCTGTGTTCTTCGGGACGGCGTGCCCCAGTGGAGCAACTATCTCCCAGTCTGTGAAGGTGAAAAGCTACAGAATGGCATATCTTTGGATATATGACGTCAGAGCCCACTTAACGACATACATCTGATTTGTCAAACCACGGATGGTGTTTATGAAATGGCTTCCGCTGTATTGGTAGCTTCTCCCCTTGTTCCCAGATTACTAAATCCACATGGACAGGGCATAAGATCTGGGGGAGGGTGAGGAGGATGTATCATGCTCACAAGAAACAGACCTAAATATTACGTTTTTAAATTGTGCCCACCCCCCACAACGAAATCAAGCTCTCTCCCATACCATTGCTCATGGATTTTAGTTGCTTTAGTTCCAGTTGAATTTAAACATCAATTTTTGAATTTAAACATCAAGATTCTAAGCTTCAGCAGATGTTTCATAGATTAGGACTCTTTGTAGGTTTTCTATTGCATCATTTAACTGAAATCGTAGGTCTGGAGGTCATTTTATATGGAAAACTTACTAGCTCACTGAGTACTTTTACTTTCATACTGCCCCCCCATGTCTACCTCTTCCACCCCCTCCAAATTTTGTCACCCAACAATCAGCCCTCCCTAAGCCAGAGGACAGGGGCCTGCGGGTGGCTGTCGTGGTGTCCGTGGTCAGTGGCATCATCATCCTCGCCATGTCTGCCTCCTTCATCATCTGCTGTGTGCAGGAGCACCTGGGCAGGAAGAGGGACAGACGACGAGATGGCAGGTCCAGGTACATGGGGTGGGGGTACCTATACAGGGCATCAACGCAGGTACAAAACAGCAAATTTAGACGAGGGTGGCAGATCCGGCTCGTGAGGTGGCACCACAAGTAGGCATGTTTCTAAATGTATGGACTCCTGATAGCAAGTACTCAAAAAATGAGGTGTCAGGGCTGAGACGAAAATCACAGGAATGTAGCATCACTGTTACACCTCCTTATTCAGCTGTATACGGTGGGCAACCACTCAAAACCGGGCTTTGATCTGGTTGCGGGTACCCTAGAGGTCAGATGCCTGCACTTGCAAGGAAAAAGGACTATTGGTTCAGATCCAAAGCTCTAGGCCCTACTCTCCTGCAACAGGAGAACAACCAGCTGTAAACTAGCTGAAACATACAAACTTTGCTAAATGATTCGGGATTTTTTTTTCAGTTTTATACAAATTTAAAGATAACCACGATGATGGAATATAAGAATGGTCAGCATGTAAGGAAGTTAATGGGGGTGGATTTTATTAGCATTACACTGGATAGTTTGTTAAGTATGAGATTATCTTATGTGGGATTATTTTTAGCTTTAATAAAATTATTACAGTAAAAGGTTAGTGACATGCTTTCTGTTTATTTAAACCCTTAAATCCATCTATCTTCCAGCTGTCTGTTCAGTACAGGGTTGCAGGGAGAGTAAGTGAAGAATGAGAAATAAATGTAAATGAGTGCTTCTCTTACATAAATATTGCAGAGCCATACATGCAAATTCATGCATAACCTTCTAACCCATACATGGCTTTTGGTTTTTGTGAATCTCAGAACTAACAACCAGGGCGTAAGTAACCCGTCGACACATTTTACCGACGACCAGACCTTCTGCGGATCAGCGCTGCCGATCCAGGCTAGCCTGTGATACATATCAACAAGGTCTATGACGAGTATGAGGTGAAATATATGATCTGAAAGTGTTTATGTATCTGGTTGGCTGATAAAGTGGTGTGTGCTGGCGAGATATGAAAATGCCAGGTTGGCAAGTCACACAAAATATGAGGGAAAAATATGTAAATCCCTTATGTAGCGATCCCACTGCCCCCACCACCCCTGCAGCGTGTACGACATCTAAGTGAGCACCTCACTTAAAGTAACAGAAGTGCGATGGGTGCCCAAGGATTACATGGAATGTTAGAGGGAGTTTGTATTGATCTGAGGCTGCGGTGAACAGACTGCGAGGTGAAGCCAAAAGCAAGCCCCATATGGGTCACGGTTCAAAATATCCCGAAGGTGACTTCACAGGACAATGACCCACCTTCCACATCACCCCAAATCAACAGAATTCAGTCAGCCTGGGCTTTTTGTGGATTTGTTTTGGCGGTGGAACAGTGGTGGATCTAGACTCATGTGAAGCAGTCGCCAGAATATACCTCATGTTGTTTGTTCCTGCAGCTCAACAATTAGACAACTATACTAACACCGTCAAGATTGTGGGTTCAAATCCCAGGGATCTGAAGTATACTATAACCTTTCTCTCTACTGTAAGTTGCTTTGGATGAAAGTGTCAGATGGATGAATTTCTGAGATCGTTGGACTGCCACATCAGTTGTTTGGGCGTATCTCTAACTCTTGACCCACTTTTTGTAGGTGTGTTGATATGTGTCTCTGACAGCATATAAATGATGGTTCCCTTTATTGTCATATCCCCTGCTTCTCAGAAAAAGGAAGGTGAGGAGGCGGCCATCGTCACAGAGGAGTGACTGCTGGTTGGAGCGGGAGGAGGGTGACTGGGATGCATTCCCCCCGCCCAAGATCTTTCACCTGTCCTACCAGCCCTCGTCCGGCACTCCCCTGTACCTGGGGGGCCTAAGTGGCTTTGAGAACTGCGGCTATCAGAGGTGGGAGCGCCATCCTTCTGACACCATCCGTAGTGAATGGGAAATGGGTAGAGTTCTGCAAAAATGGATGAGTGTCCTCTCACATAGTCAGGCATAGAGGTCTCCTGACCAAAATCTCCATCATTGAAGTCTGCGGATGGAACTGAATTATGGGTCAAGTAAGGGAGGCGTTGAAAATTGAATCCTTCCTTTAATAAATGCATGTTTTTGCATCCATGACAGGAGCCAGGAGAGCCTGCTAAAGCCCCCCGTTCCAGGCCTGTACCGCACAGATTGCCAAATGTACCCCCCCATGGTGTTGCAGAGGGTGCCCACTCCAGTTGCCCCTGTCTACCTGCACCTTCCCTCACAGAACTCAGAGGCCATCCCTTCAATGCAGGCCAACCCTGCCTACTGCGACAGTAGCCATGGAGGACCAAGGCCATAGCAGCCAGCCCCCACCCTTATCCCCCTTTCTCTTTATCTCTGCATCTGCCTCTTTTTCCATCCACATAGGCCATTACTGCAGGGCATGTAAAACACACTATGCTGATAAATGCACTGAAACTGAAACAAGATAGCAATATCCCCCCCGAACCTTTTTTTAACATGCACTTAGAACCAATTTCTGAGAATAGCCACCATATTTTGTATTGTTTGTCTATTTGTTTTTGAGCCACAAGTATCCCCACACCATTATGTCATCTTGTGGTGGCAGGTAATGACATCACATAAATAGCATGAGCAGTAGCTGTGATTGGCTGGTTGGAGCGGGAGGAGGGTGACTATTGGCTATCGCATAGGATGCGTTCTGTTGCTCTGCGCTGGGACATTGTGCGAGAGGGTCAAGGCAACCACATCTATGCATAATGGTGTCAGACAGCCTTGGTCTTCTCAAGGATGGGACACCATCACACAGATAAAAATGTGAATTTCAAACAATCGTACCATGAATAGTAAATGTGAGGTCCAGACTGCCAGGAACTTTTAGAATGTAAATAGGAATTTATTTTACAAAGGCCAGGGAATTGATTGCTCAACTGAATATTTTTTATAGCTGTTTTCAAGCATCAGCGCTCATTTGATGTTATATAACAGCTGTTAATGTTCTGGATCTATATTCCCTTGCACTTTTGAGGGTATAGTAAACATAAGCAGCTACGCTACCATACGCACATAAGATGGAAATTATGAGATCAGAAATGGACCCATAAAAATAAGCCGTGCCATTGTTACCTTTGCATTTGATATGTGTTTGAAAGTAGAAATATACAAAATTTTAAAATGGAAATAAATACTTTTTTCAAAGTTACTCTCAGTTTGTGATTTCTGATAGTTGGGGGCGGCACAATGGTGCAGTGGTTAGCGCTGTTGCCTCACACCTCTGGAACCAGGGTTTGAGTTTCTACTGTGGCTGTCCCCCCCCCCCCCCCCCCCACCCGCCCGCGAACACTGCCGCGCGGGGGGCGCTAGACACTTAGAAATGGCGGAGACGAGTGCCTCACGCCCACCCT
>JAAGVU020000061.1:24547552-24558813 GCA_011763525.2 Mormyrus iriodes
AGATACCTGCACATGGGGCCCCTTAGGGGGAGAGATACCTGCACATGGGGCCCCTTAGGGGGAGAGATACCTGCACATGGGGCCCCTTAGGGGGAGAGATACCTGCACAGGGGGGCCCCTTAGGGGGAGAGAGACCCACACACAGGGGCCCCTTAGGGGGACAGATACTTGTACTTGGGGGCCAAATTGAACAGAGATCCACATACAGGGACCCAGAGGAGGAGAGATGGTGGATGAGGTATACACACAGGGGCCTGGCGGCCAGCTTCATGCTGTGTGTGTCTCCCATTGGCAGACAATGACCACTTCCAGCTTCCATAGGCAATCCTGATCCTGCGTTGTTTGCTGGCGGTGGTGCCGACGTGTCACCTGGTGCCGGCGGGGTGGGGAGGAGGGGACCGTGAAGGGGACGCGTCTGTACACGGTACAGGAGTGACTTGCCCCAACCTGCACAAGGCTGTCGTCTGAGGGACAGCTGCATTCTGGCAGGGGGGGGCAGCTTAAGTGCTTCACTGTACAAATTCCAAGTCCTCTCTCAGAAACGGGCACCTTTGTGTCAGCCAGAGACTCCTGCACAAATGGCTGTGTTTGTTTCCTGCTTTCTTGTGTTGTTCTGTTCCTTTTAAATCTAACCTACATAAAGGGAAATGGCATACAGATTGTGGTGTTTTTGAACTGCTTCTCAGACTGACGTTTTGGCATGGCTGCCACCCGCTTCAGGATGAGGGCACCTGTACTCCTGTCATACATGTTTGGCTTCTCTCTTTTCATATTTGACTTTGTCAAAAGTTCATCTAGTATTAGGATGAACGATGGGAAAATTGAGGCACTAATCCAGTTTCACAGGTGCTCCCCTCTTGTGGATATAATCTACTGTGTCGAGGGTCTTAAATTGGAGGGAAGGTGCTTATAAATGAAGCTACCGTAAATTCTGACCAGACGGTAGGTTTAGGGAAAGCTTGAGAAGTTCTTGTAATGTTTATGATTAGTTTTCCCGCTTAACCGATTACTAGTGTCTGGAATTCTAAGTATTTCTTAGCCAAAAGTAATAATAATAATAATTTCTTTGTGGGGAAATTCTCTTTTCACTTACCCCATCCTGCTCTTCATGACGCATACAGACACACATGTAGGTGAGAGCGAGCTTGGCAGTGAAGAGCCAGATGGGCCACCTTCAGTGGTGCCCATGGAGCTGGAGGTTAAGGGCCTTGCTCAAGGGACACGGACATGGGGCTATTCTGCTGAAGCCAGGCTTGAACCGGCATACCGTATGACACGTATAAGCCGCGTATGACACTCATGTCAATGAAATATGTAGCTGTATGTTAGTTATGAGTTAATTGCCCCTGAAGCTGGGTATTTGGCCTCTTGTCTGTATGTTAATGACCCCTGAAGCTGGGCAGTCTTTATTATGCTATGAAGGTAATATTTTGTACTGTAATCTGCGGTGACCTCATGCTGTGATGTCATCCCAACCAGCCTTCTGATTCGCTGATCGGACAGGCCATCATGATGCGGGGTATGGAGACATGGAGTGGCCTAAGGATATGGGCCCGACGCCATTACTGGCTCTGATCCAAGTCTCCTGGGTGTGTGAAAGTGCTCGGCTCCCTCTGTGGAGCCGGCTGGTGGCCCACCTGCTGATGCTCTCGCCGCCGCCTGCTCCTCCTGCCCCCTTTGGAGTGTGTTCCGGGGCTCCCTGCCTTGCAGCGGCATACCGGGATTGGAAACGAGATGGCTGTCTTTTTCCCCCTCTTACTCCAGGTCGTTTTCTGTGCCAAGCCAGCCTCGTCTTCTCAAGGAGCCCGTTTTTGCCACCATCAGTGACAATCATTGACATAAATGTGGAGAAATGAAAGGACCCATCTTCTCAGGCCTCCCAGTGCTGTAGCCTTGGATCCTGCGGTTTACCGTGGTCACACCACAGGAGAGAGAGAAAGCGGCATTGACTACTGTAGCTCCATGCCGATGAATGTTCCTCTTATTTATCGGCCTTCAGTTATTGTTAGAGCCTACTGTCCACATTTATACCAGCTACTGTGGCTGCCCCCCCCCCCCCCCCACATACAGCCCAAATATATGCTGAGGGTGATTGGAGTTGGCAAATTACCCATAGGGGTGCATGTGTCCGCATGCCTGCCCTGCAATGGGTTGGTGACCCATCTTGGGTTATTCCCTGCCTTGTACCTATAGCCTCCAGCCCCCCCCCCCCACAACCCTCAGTGGGATAAACAGTTACAGAAAATGGATTGATAGATCCAGATTGAAGGCAAAGTCAGTTGAGGACAGCCATCTTTGCTACTACTCAATGGTCCCGTGTGGGTCCTACTGCTGTGTTTATGATCCCACTTGCAGTAAAAGGCATGAAAATATAAAGGCTGGAAGGAAACATCAAGCTGCTCAGTATGTACTTCACGTCCGATGTGATATTCTTAGTACCAACAGAGGGCAGTATACTGCTGTATGGACCATTTAGTCCTGTGGACACAGACGGAGTAGAGAGGAGTCATACTGTCTTTTCTTGATTGAAGAATTGATATATAGATATATGTTAGAGCAAATAAATATGTGTTTTTCAGCACCAGGTTCCCGGGCCATAATTTACTCTATATGGTTAATGTTGGTATAGAAATTAAATTATTCAAGATATTGCTTTTGATTTTAGCAATGGTAAAAAAATTTTAATGTCATGAAAGGAATTTCTGATTACCAACATCCACCCTCTTTACATAGGAAGTTTACATTTTTATTTAATTTTATTTAATTTTACTTTGATTTTGACTGTAAGGAACCATCCTAATCACAATGGTTAACCATAAAGAGGTATGGTTAAAATATAGATATTTGTAGTATAGATCTGTAGTCAAAATCTTACATGTTTGCAAATATATAGATGGATATTTCAGCTTATTCTGTATTAGTATTGTTTCCCCACCAATAAGGATGATGTTACAGAATGGTAATGTACTGATCCATCAAATCTATGTAGGTTCAAGGAGTGTGGTGTAAAAGTTACCCAAATTCTCCTGGGGTGCTGGATAAATGGCTGATCGTGCACTCTGACCCCAAGCTCCACTCTCACCTGTACATGTGTGTTTATCTTAAAAAGAAAGCAAAATGGGATTGGCAAAAACTAAATCATTCCAATGCATCTGTACTCATACTAGTGCAAATGCCAAGTAAAGCATAATTTCATTTCATTTCCATTACTGCCTCAGACCAATAGACCTAAAACAATGTTGCTGATCATATCTGGTTTTTGTGTAACCAGTCTGACCAGAGGAAATCTTGTGAGTGATTGGTTCCAGATTTTTAAGATTTTTAAGAGCCAAAGGGGTGGCATTTGATTGGTGTTTTTTCCTCTATTTTCCCCCAAATGGGAATGCCAAATTTATCCCATTTTAAGCCTCCCTTGTGAACCATCACACACTGCATGAGATGTCCTCTATGGGGAGACCTTGCAGAGAGGAGGGACCCAGACACCCAGCCCTGGAGCAGTGAGACAACCGTGTTAACTACTGAGCCAACAATGATCAACACCTGTACTTAAATTCTGAAATGTGAATCTGAATCCTTATTGCTCAAAGACAATATTATCCTATTAACATAACAAATCACCAAAGCGGCAGAATGTATCACACGCAGAACTTCAACCTGTGCCGTAAAAATGAGCTGTGCCTTTCCACATTCGTGTTTTTCCATTTGAAGGCTTTACATAGATGCAAAGAATTTCACCTGCATGGTATGTGCCCTTAGCTGTACACTTTGTCATGTGGTTTAGCAGATGTTTGAGGTTTTGCTATAGTCAAATATGCCTAGATATAAAAGGCTCCAAAATAGGCATCAGGAAACAAGAGAGTGAGAACTGGGAATTGCTTGTGTTCTCTGCCATTGTTCAAGGTAAGTGCTTCAGCAACCTTTGAAAAATTAAGCCACCGGTGTAGGTGAAAAGTGTTTTTCTTGCTCTTCCAGGAGATGAGAAAATCCCTTTAATTGTAGTTCAACTGGGGGTGCAGCAGTGAGACAGAGAAACCTATTACCAATTTTGTCAGCTGTTAGATTTAAAAATCAAAAACAAGCATGACATAATAGTCAGATTCAGTGGGTTTAACTTTGGGTAGGGGAAAGTGGGGATGGTTGCAACAAGGTGCAGTTGCAATATGGTTTATTACTCTAATCAGGAATGAGCTACAGTGCTGATATTCAGACTGCACATGCTCAGTTCGCCCCTCCTCCTTCCTGGAAGAAAGCAGCCACATGTGACCATTCCTTCTACATGAAATACTTTTCAAGGTAAAACAGTTTGCGTGACACATTGTAAAGTAATATTTCACTCAGTGTTTTCTTAGCTTCTAACAGCCATAGCTAACATAGATAACAGGTAGAGCTAGCATGTGTCAAAGCTATTGTGTCAAGCTAGCATGGCAAGTTTCATTATGGCTATCTGTGTAGAGACAGTTGCAAAATATTTTTTGCAATCATCCCAACATGCTATTGCAACTGTCCCTTATCACAACACTAATGGAAAAGCTTGTCATAACATAACAAAATTGTAATTGTATGGATTAATAAAGAACACCTTTCAATTGTCAGGTATATCTTTTTATTTACGTAAATAGTTTTAAAAAAATCAGACTAGGCCACAATGTAGTCTACATTTTATCTATTCTGTGTTTTTTCAGTACGCCACGAGAGAGGAAACACACCACAGATAAGGGTGTTCCTGTAACTGTTCTCTTGCTACCAGCAAATATAGTGAAGCATGAAGGCAGGACAGTGAGGTCTGTGGCAAAGGACTTTGCCATTTGCCACACAACCCTTTATCGATTTATTAAAAAGAGAGAGAAGCTAGTTCCAGGAGAGGAGGTAAAGGCAGGGTACTGGTCCCCTAGGAGGGTTTTTTTCTGAACAACAGGAATAGAGCCTCGCAGAATACCTAAAAACTGCAGCTGATCTATTCTATGGTCCGAGCACCAAAGAGGTGAGCAAGTGAAAGGCATAAAAACAAACAAATGGTGTATGCATTGTGCTCAAAGTGTTCAAAGAGTGTGTCACACACTCATGCATTTATCAAATGCACATAGACACACACACACACACTTACCTGTATATCCAGATGCACACTTTAGAATATATACCAACATTCACTTAAACACACACACACACAGTTCAGTCAGGAATTTCAGTGTCTTGATTTTTATTTAAAACAAATATTTTGTAGTTCAAATGTATTGTGATAATAATTACTCAAACCATGGTTGTTACTTGTTACTTAATGTTTTATTCTTTTACTAATCTTTGTCTTTACACAGCCAATTTAACTTAGTGAAGACCCTCTCTGTGCAAAAATAAAATAAAGAAATCGCAAAACGATGTTCAAGAATGATTTGATATATTTTATTATATCATTTTAATGGATGTTGTAACTGCCTTTGTGAACTGTTGCAACCCTCCCTTATTATGGGGTAAGTTACAACATTTGACTTTGTCTAGTCAAGTACAAATTGTACGTATATTATCATATGTGCACATGTTACAGCAGTGTGGGTGGATAGCTGACATATATATTTTGTCTTTCCAATACAAAAAGTTTCTGAGAAACTGAAAGAAATGCAAAAAATGCTGCAACTGTCCCCACTTCCCCCTATTACATGCACTCATAAGTGTTCTTAAGGTTTAAAAATCAAAAACAACTATGGCTCAGTAGTCAGATGCAGTGGGTTTAATTTTGGGTATTATATACACTCATAAGAGTTCTTAAAGGTGCAGTGCATTATGGGTTTCCAGTCATACTCTCATAGTCAGACATAGCACCTCTTGTCTTTGTTACCATTTTTGTAGACACTCTGTGGCATCTACTGAAGTCTAACGTGTCTTTTTTGCCTTGTTTCTTATGCATGTTCAGGAAGGAGTTGGTCCTGTCCTCGAGACAACTAGGTCTCCTGATGGCTTTCAATGAAACAATCCTGTACTATTATAATTATTATGATTATTATAATGATACTGAATTTGATGTGGGTCGCATAAATTACAGGTGTCAAACATATACTGCCTCGATATTTTGGCCGCTCTTTAAGATCTTCATCCTTGTGACAGCTCTTCCACCCAACCTTGCCCTCTTAGTGCTGCTGGTCAGGGGGAAAATAACAACATCTTCCTCCCAGATTCTGGGCCTCAGTCTGTCACTTCTGGATGTCCTCTACTGTGCTTTACTGCCCGTTGACATCAGCACTGGGTTCTACAAGTTCAAAGAAGAAGTTGTCTCTGCCAATGAGGCCTTCTCAATACTGAACCTTGTAGGCTGCCCCCTTCTGGCGACCGGAATGTGTGTGGAGCGCTATATAGCTGTTAGTTGGCCTATCTTGTACCTGGAGCTGAGGAAGTCTCAGTACCGATTGGTGTTTTCTGTCCTGGTCTGGATTCTGACACTGGTCTTGGCAATTGTATCCTATTTTAAAGGCTTACAGGTCTTGTCATGGCCACTAACTGTAGGAATTTCAGTCCTCTTTGGACTGATGTTAATGTGTCTTGGTGGGATCATCGCCGTCCTGTGTAAAAAGGGCCCTGGGGACAATGAGAAGAACACACCACAGAAGAAGAAAGCTCTGAAGAACGTGCTTGCTGTCCTCTGCCCATTTACCATAGCTTACTTGCCCATCGTTGCCCTCATCCCTTTCCAGACCTTAGTCATCGACAAAAAGCAACTAATGACCACCCTCAACTGCACCATTTTCCAGTCCTTATTCTCTTTTCCTAATTTTGGTATTTACATCTGTCCTATGTTCTTCCTGTCCCACCTAAAGAAGCACCTTTGCTGTCAAATAGGAACGTCGACTCAGGACCAGACACAAGGCAGAACAACTTAAGTGTTTACCCGCTCCTTTTCTGCAACAAACCAGAATACAACACTTAAAACTCGGCCACCATAGACATTGTATAATTTCTGACTCTGAGAAACATTAAACATCATACAACAACATATGTTCTATCTCTATAATCTTGTCTGGTTGTTTCTTTGGCAAAGGGATATTTAGTCCCATGTCAGACTTGAGACTGTGGTGGAATGTAAGAGACATTTTAAAAATGAATAAAAAGCCTCTGTCATTAAAAGGTAGTGGTTAACATTATACCTTATCAACTTGGTTAGCACTGTAAAATGTTTCATCCATGTGCCTGTATGAAACTCAATGGTCAGGGTAGTCCTAGAAATCAACTGTTTATGTATACCTCACTCACAGTCAATGTGTTAACACTTGTGATTAATTTTAAAATAATGCAGCGCTGGCGAGATGGCTTTCATTAGCATTGCTTGCTCCACAAGCCGTGTAAAATAGCCTCTGTGTGTATGTCTTATTGTAAATACTTGTTGTGTTCCTGATTGTCTTGCGTGACTCTGCCTGTCTGTCATATGTGAATCCTGTCCGATCCTTGCGTGTGTCTAGACATTGTAACTACCCACACTGTGTGTGCTTTACTATCCAGCGTCACCCCCCTAAGTTTTCCTCTATGTGTAGCGGTTGATGTTTGTTTTTCGTCCTTTAAAGAACAACAACAAAAAAATGGCGCCTTCTATTTGAAACCGTCTTATTTTTGTCACTGTGATGTCTGAGTCTGTCGCACGCTATAATAACAACGCATTATTGTTTTTAAAATCATGTTAAAGCACTCAGACAGCCTACTGTATAGCTCTGTTTGGGATCAGGACAGTGTAGTTAGTATGTTTTATGTACCACATTGTTCATCTGGTCCCACTGTGATTTTTTTTGGGCTTTTGAGATTACCATAGTTAATAGAAATGTATATTTCTGACCGGAAGCCCAATCTGGACAATATATGCGCGAGAACACTCGATATGCTGATGATTTATGCTTTTTCATGTCAGAAAACAGTAAGAAAACCATAGATCCTTTAATGACAAAAGTTTGGCATTTATTCATTTAAGGCATACAGTATACAAAATCAAGCCCGCTATAAGCTCTGTACCAGGAAAAATCCTGTTATCCTCTTTAATGTTTTTGTATTTGAACAATTATTTAAACAAAGCAAGCTGCTGCCTTATTTGTTCAATAATATGTGTATCAATGTATCTGACTAGCAATATATTTTTTTCCTATAGGTGAACATGATTTTAGTGTATTTTAACCAAATTATGACATGAGTGAATATCTGATTAAATCATTCAGTTTATGTGAATAATTGTGATTAAAAAAATGAATTGACTGACAGCCCTAGTAATGCAGTATGTATGTACAGTATAGTGCAGAATTGAAAGAATCATTAATTAGGGAATGGCATTATAACGATACATGCTGCTGTTTAAGTAACTACATATTAAGGTTTCTTTGGTGGATGTTTATATAGGACTGATTCTTTTCAACATATTTTCCTAAAATGAATTTAATTGAATATCTTTATTGTCATTGCATAGAGATGTGAAAGGAAATAAACTGTTTAATTAAATAACAGGGAGACTATTCTCATGTATCTTTACTTGTTGGCCTTATTTTAAGCACAAGGAAAAGAGCTGGAACGCCAGCCTCTGTACTCTTATTTTGTCAGTTATCTCACCTTACTTCACCTTCCCTAACAATTAGCATATTAATAACTAGAAAAGATGCCATCGGATTGGTGGGAGAAGGTTGCCTTGTTCAATGAATCCTTTTTTCTGTTGCATCATGGGAATGTCCAGGTATGTGTTGAATATCTGTGTAATGTGTTGGACCAACAAGTATGATCCAGTAGCCACCACTGATATCTACACAGCTGAGATTGAAACTTGGGATCTGAGTGCAGAGTCAGGCCATTTATTCAGCGACCGTGGAATGTTCTGTGGAACTTGTCTTCATGTACTTAGGTTCACTACATCTGCACCTGTTCTTTCATGTGCCACCACTGACTTGGACTAGGGCTAACTGACACCATGATGACCATGATGAATTTCACCAGCAGGCTACTGGACCGCCACCAATAAAAATTTCCAAGCTGGGGGGGGAGGCAGATTGACAATGGGCATACATCATTAACTTTATTTTAGATTATTAAGAAAATCATCTCACACCCCATCCTGTCATGGCCACTAGCTGTGGGAATTTCAGTCCTCTTTGGACTGATGTTAATGTGTCTTGGTGGGATCATCGCCGTCCTGTGTAAAAAGGGCCCTGGAGACAATGAAAACAACACAGCACAGAAGAAGAAAGCTCTTAGGAATGTACTGGTTGTTCTTTGCCCATTTACCATAGCTTACTTGCCCATCGTTACCCTCATCCCTTTCCAGTCCTTTTTGTTCACCCAAAAAAAAACTCGTCACTGACTTCAACTGCACCATTTTCCAGTCCTTATTCTCTTTCCCTAATTTTGGTATTTACATCTGTCCTATGTTCTACCTGTCCCACCTAAAGAAGCACCTGTGCTGTCAAATCGGATCGTCGACTCAGACACAAGGGAGAATGACTGAAGTGTTTTCGTACGTCTTACATCCAACAAGCCAAACAACATCAGGTAGAACTTAGCCACCATTGAGATTTTATAATATGTCACTCAGAGAAACTGTAAACATCATACAATAACATCCCTTTACCTCTTTAACCTACTTTTTGGTTGGTTTGTAGTGTATGCAAATATAGGGCAACCCCACTGTGCAAACCAGTAATGCATTTATATTGCTGCGGTAAAGTATCAGGGTCTATAAACGCAAATGTCGCAGTTACATTTTTTGAAAGAATCATCAACTAGGGAATGTCATTATAACAATATCTGCTGATAAAAAGATCATGTTTAAATAGCTTTATATTAAGGTTTCTGTGGTGGATATGTATATAGGTTAGTTTATTTTCAAAGTATATTCCTAAGATGCAAGTAGATGTGAAATTAAAAATTGTTTACTTAAATAATTAAATGGCAAGAAGACTATTCTTGTATTTCTTTACTTATTAATCGCATTCTACATACAAGGAAATGAGTTGCATGACTAGGCTTTTTATTCTTATTACGCTGGTCACCTCATGATAACTAATAAGCATGTTAATAATGAGCATATCAATTGCTTATTCCCAATGCACACACCTGAATATTTTCCAGTCATACTGAGACCATGAATCTATATACTCTGCTAATAAAAGATGCTGTGAAATAAAAGTTGCCTATATACACCATAACCCAATGCTAGAAGAACCCTCAAAATTTATAATGTAAAATACATCAATATGCAATGAAGGGCACAGTGATGTGTGGTACCACAATATCTGAAATCTAGACCAGAGCTCCTCAAACAGTGTGTCGAGGGAACAGGCCTATTGTGCTTTGGAATTTTGCACTAACATGGAATAACTTATGCAACTATTTGATGAAATAAATGCATTTAATGAAGCCGGGACACCTGGAGGCGAACTGGGAGACACAGGAACAAATGGAGGTGAATGGGCCGAAGAGGCCCTCTCTGAGAAAGAGGGCTGGAGCATTGATGTAGCGGCCCTCTCCTTGGCTGGGCATGGGCTGAGCAGCCCTCTTTGGCTTGGAGCCTGGGACAACGGCTGAAGTGGCGTGCAGAGCGGTCTTTTGTGGTGAAGTGCCGGTGAGCCTGACCATCCTGGTGGCACAGGGCTCCGGAGGGAGCAGTGTAGGCAAGTCATCCATGTTACCGTGGGAAGCCCAATATGGTATGACTCAAGAGGGCGATCAGCGGATTGTTGACGAGCCACCAGGGTGTGCTGACTGGAGGTTTGGGCCAAGGAGGAAGGTTGGGTGCTGGGAATAGTGTGCAGGCTGACACCCGGAGGAAAAGAGACTCCCAAGAGGGGTCACACGGCCATTTGGTGAGTCCTGTCATTCTGTCGTGTCAGGTGGAACAAAGGATGTAGGAGCAGGCATTGGGGAAAAACAATAGGGGTTTTATTAAACTCACAAAACCAAAACAGGAAATAAGATCACAGGGGATCAAACGGCAGGAATGAAGCCAGGCAGGACCCAGGCAACATGAGGGCACAACATCAATGACAGGACTAGGGAACACAGGCCTGAGACGCACTTTTATACATGGTTAACAAGAGGTCAAACAAGAGGCAGCTGGAGTAAGTAACACAAGGCATAAGGTAAGATAAGCGACCGTCAGGTGCGGCTCGTTAGGGTCACAGTCCATGGGGAACTCGGTGAACTTTATCACCCACCCCAGGTTCGGTTAACAAACATTGTATAATAATAATAACGAACATTATAATCATATTATTAATGTATAATAAAGCTGTTAAAGTATTTTAGGATGTTAA
>JAAGVU020000061.1:24563139-24579803 GCA_011763525.2 Mormyrus iriodes
AAAGCGTTTAGGTCGATATCTTTATTATTATTATTATTATTACTTCTATTTGATCCTTTAAAATATTAATAGAATACCAATAATTGACTATTTGTGAGGGTGGCATGGTGGTGCCGTGGTTATCATTGTCGCTTCAGACCTGTGAGACTAGGGTTCGAGTCTCCTATGTTGTCATAGGGTTTCACTCTACAGTTCAAAAATATGCTGCGATTAATTGGAGTTGGAAAATTTCCCAGAGGAAATTAATATCCAAGAGCCTCCTCGTATATTCTGAGTGGACAGACACACACATAAGGCGTTTGCGGTCACTATATGCTGCATTTGAAATTCATTGCTTTCTGTCATCTTGCGGAAATGTCTAATTCCAGGTCAACGATTTGCCGGATTTTCTCACTGGCCGCCAGCGTGAACACTCGCAGCATATCCATGTCGTCTACAACTCTGCAAAGCATCCTGGGAAAGCAGAGGCAGGGCACCGAGGAGAAAACGGCAAGCCGGGTCCACTGGCCTCCACTTTTTGCCGGAAACACCAGTCCATCTCTCCTCATGCTGGTAAGATGCTGGTAATCAATAAGTAGAAGCCTTTAGTGGGTCAGCTTGGTGCTTCACAGGAGACTTAAAGGGGGCATTTGCCAGGCCAGGACCTGTTACAAAACCAGGAACGACACTCAAAAAAGTCAAAAGATTAAACATACTCTTTATAGAAATAGATAAATGTTATTAATCTTCTGATGGGAGACTTTAACATCAATTGGGAGGGTAAATTTATGTAGGAAAATATTTTTTAATGTCTTTAATATTTTAGATCTATCTTAACTAGTTAAATGTCTAACAATAATCACAACATACTCACAAAGTCAGACTAAAGACCAAATCTTTAGCAATAAACCACAAGACTTTTAATATTGTAACTAGTCTATCCAATCGCAATTTTAACACTTGTTGCCAAGAAGTTTCTAAGAAAATAATCAAATTCACAACCTCTACACAACCTGAAATATGCAGGATCCCTGAAGGAGAAACTGATGACTTTTAAAAATACATTAAAGGAAAAAGACTGCAATGAACTTTTGCAGGGTGGAGATACTGAAGCAGACAGTACTATATTATTAAGAATAATTAAGAATACATTTGATGAATTTAAAAGTAAAGGC
Organism: Mormyrus iriodes; assembly: GCA_011763525.2. Taxonomy (NCBI): domain Eukaryota; kingdom Metazoa; phylum Chordata; class Actinopteri; order Osteoglossiformes; family Mormyridae; genus Mormyrus; species Mormyrus iriodes. The sequence continues at coordinate 24,564,294 of JAAGVU020000061.1, forward strand.
AAGGTTAAGAAAATTACAGCTTACCATAGCTGAACTCAAACACATGGAAACAGATGAATGAATGGGGCTATACATTGAAACAGGCCTTAAAAACAAAGTTAGAACTTGAGAAACTGTTTTGTGATGCTAAGAAACAGTGTTATTAAAGAATTCAGAGTGTCCAAGGCCAATTTCTTTATCAACATCATCATTCAAGCCGAAGGTAACACTCAGTTAATCCGGAAACAGGTGAAGATTACAAACCACAAAAATAACTAGGCCTCGAAATGGATGGGTAGCTGTCAGTGGATCTGACTAAAATAACCTATCCATCTCTCAGGAAGCCTTTCCAAACTGCTGGAAAACACCGGTGTTAACTATTTGGTATTTTTGGCAAAGTTGTCACAGTTTAATATCTCCCCAAATGCACTTCAGTTTTTAAATTTCTATCTAACTGACAGAACTCAGATAGTTTGAATAGATGGTAAATGTTCAACTGCACTCTAATGGTGTTCCTCAAGGATATGTCCTTGGCCCACTGTTATTCCCTCTGTAAATTGATGACCATTGTTCATGTCCAAATGTATGCTGATGATATAGTTCAATATGTACAAAGCAAAGGTAAAGAGGATGTAACACTGAAATTGTCATCAGCATTGTATGTCCACTGATGCAACTAAAATATTAATGAATGCAGTGATCCTATCATGTATTATATAACATTATAGCGAAAAGCTAACAAAACCATGGTGAAACCCTAAGGCCAGTAACACACTGGCTGCGTGGCGTGTGCATTTGTCCACACCGCTTACTTTGCTGCCGTGGCGGTGCTGCTGCAAGCCTTATCTTTCTATGTTGAGTTTACCTATGATAGTGGCCATCAATATTAGAATATTTGATTCCAATTCATTATAAATTTAATTTACATTTAGTTTAGACAAGGGTTAATAAGCATGTGCTCAACTGTAGTAGTAGTGATAATGATAATAATATACAGCAATCCCTGTATATTTTTGTGATTTTTCTTTGCCTTCATTCAGAGAGCGAGAGCACGCACCTGAAAACTACTGGCTTCACCTAATGTTCTGTTAACTTATCGGCATAATATAGTTATGGTTATTCTGCCTAAGTATACAAGTATACAATATAGTACACATGTAGCCACTTCCTCTTTTAATAACACACACTTGCCAAGTTGGTTAAAATGATTAATATGTATATATTGTATATGTATACACCTAGATATTGAAACCATGGTGAAAGATGTCAGCTTTGTAATGTTGCTGTTTTGATGTGAGTATATCTATCATAAAATCTGCCGTGGCCTGTTTTTGCTGAGAACCGCTTAATCGCACATATGAAAAATAGGCGCCACTTTCCGTCTCCCTAGATGAAGCGCCGCTGCCGGGAGGCGTCACCGGCACCCGAGACGCGTGTCTCATGCAGCCAGTGCGGCTGCTCTACCTCTTAACATTGGCGCCAAAATGAAGATTGATGCTTTCCGCAGCCGTGACGCACACACCACGCAGCCAACGTACCCTGAGCCTTAGAATCATTATACAAACAAACACTAAAAACCTTACAAAAGAAGTCTCTAGAGCACCATCGCTGTAACATCTTAAAGAAATATAATCTTTTAAGCTGGGTAAACATAATAAAATACAGCAGACAATGTCTGTTTTTTTAAATATTAAAGAACATGACGCCTCCTCCATTCTGCTCCTTTCTAAAACCAATAACCAAGCAGAGCATCTACCAGAGGAGAGTCACTCCTTGCTAGCAGACGAAGTGGTTTCGGCCAAAATTCTTTTTAGCTTGAGCTCCACAGGAACTCAACAGGAACACTAATTCTGCTCTTCTCCCCCCCGCCTTCCACCAGGGTTCAGTAGCGTCCTGCTCTCTACCCACTCTGCTTCTCCGGCGACCACTATCTGGAAGCATGCCCCCTTGTCCATGAGGTAAAAAATACACACAAGCCTTCACAGTGGAAAGTGTGGAGGACATACTTCTAGGTGTCTTCCAAGTGTCTCATGTCCATTTCACCAATGGTGATGATAAACACAGTAAGACACTCATTGATGGTTGAACGCCCATCTCTTTGTTCTTATGCTGGTCTACGTATCAGTTCCGGATAATTAAAGGCTTTCAAGCAAACATTCAGATCCTCCATCGAAAGAATCAGGTGTGATGACGCTCATGGTCTTATTCAGAAGCTCTTATCTCTGTCTGACAGGTGGATCAGGAGGCATCGTGTTATGAGCATCAGTAGTTGAATGTAGTAGTAGAACGAGGCCTTCTCCAGCAGAGGAAGCTGAGAAATGGTATTGGCCATGCAATGAATGTTCCTGATTGGGTGTTTGGTTATTTTCTGCCGTTTTTCTCATTCCTGTTGTGCGGTTGCCCAGCACATTGTGGGAGGAGCCTGATATGACACACAGCACATAAGCTCATGCTTTTTAGGGTCTTTCAGTAGGTGCTTAACAATCGAAGACATTATGTCATAGCTGTAAAATTTTCTGGAAACCTAACTTGTACCCAATTGTTATGTACAGAAAAAAGGCCCGCCCCAGACATGTTTATAGTACTTCCTGATTTATTGTCATACATCCAGCTTCCAACCGCTTATCCAATACAGGATTGGGGGGTGGGGGTGTCCTGGAGCCTACGCCAGACATCCTGAGACACAAGGCAGGGGAGATTTGTTTGGTGTCATGCCAGTCCATTGCAAGGTTTGTTAGTTTTACTTGCCTCTCCCCTTGGGAGCTGAGGTAAGAGCCAGGTTCTAGTCACATAGCCAGAAGAAGTACCATATACATTAAAGACTATTAAGAACAGAGGTATACTGGTTGGTGTTTCAATCAACCATTACAGAGTACCCATTGAACTCATTGAAAGCCTTTGAGATGTGCTGAAGAAGACTTTAAGGAGTGGTTCAATTCATCTATGACCAATACAAGATCTTGAAGAGAAATGAATGAAAATCTGCATGCAAAAAAAATGTTGAGACGTTGCATAAGCACGTGGAAACAATGCATTGACGAATGTGCACCATAATCAAAGCATAAAGGATATACAACGAAACCTTAAAGTGTGCAACTTCTCTTTTGGCCAGGCAGTGTATTTAGCGGATATTTTTATCCGAAGCAACATAAAATTGAGAAGGGAGAGTCAGACAGTCCCTGGAGAAATTAAGGTTACGTGGCTTGCTCAGGGACTCATCGGTGACCTCTGTTGACCCTCCCTGGGATTGAACCAGTGATGTTCCGATCACAGGCACAGCATCCTAACCTGCTGAGTCACATACTGCCCCCAATACACAGATTATATAGTTCTGTCCTTATTTTTCTGTGTCCGACTGCATGGCCTTGCTGTACAGGGCATGTGATGTGTGGGAGAATGTGGGACGTGAAAAAAACAACGAGCAAATATCAATTAACAAAAAAAACAATGGTGAACCACTTTCTCACTTTCCTTTGTCGTTCTCTTCTCATAGTTCAAAGAAAGGGGACAAAGGATCTTCTACGGGGCTTGTTTTACAAGGTCACTCTTCCAGGGTGATCTGGTCACAGGATCCAGGATCCAATTCAGTGTTACGAAATTGATACCTGAAAAAATGCTGGCATATGCTAGGTTTTTGCTGAGTGTGGTGACCACGCTGGAGCTTTGCAGTTTACCTACTTTGGTTGTTAGAAAGGTAAAGGGTTAGACACCGTGATGGGGCGAGGCATTCCTTTCATGTTGAAATGTCAGGCTGCAACGTGAGCAGGACTGCTTAAGCTCGCCATGACTCTTTAATGTGACTCGGGGCCGTCTCAGGGACAGAAAGGGAGAGAGAGAGCCTCAGTTTCAGTTTGGCTCAGAAACACACAAACACAAAGACACACAAACACCATTATGGAGGTTCTGTGCTTTTTACCATCCAGGGATTGTGAGGTCAGGCTCAGCGACACACTTTGTGTCCTTTTACAGGCTTCCTGCTGCTTTGTCTCAAGGCAAGAGCTCCAAAAATAGACCTCGCCGTTTGTGGTGTATCGTCAGTGTTTTCTTGCTTTTCAGTGCTTAGCTCTCACTTTCTGTTCAGCACGGGTCCATGTCAGCTGTCAAGGGTGGCCAGCACGTAAATCCTTCCCTTGTTTGCTAGTGTACAAGGTGAGGTGGAAGCCTCTGAACAATAAACATCTAATTAAAGGGCCAGTGTGTCTATTGGAGTGACTGAGACGGCTGTGTGTGTATCTGTGAACATGTATATATGTTCATATGTTCATATATCTATATATGTATTGCGTCGTGGGTCCAAATGTCCAAAAACCTGTTGTTTTCACCTTGTGGGGACATTTTTTCAGTCACCACAAGGGAAAACTTAGTTTTCTAAAAATCTATGACTGCAATCAAAAGACTAAACATGCCAAAAGTCAAGTGTTTTGTTTGATTTCTTAAGGTTAAGGTTAGGGCTGGGTAGGCCTTAAGGTTGTCATAGATTAGGGTTTTGCCCATAAAAATGAATGGACGGTCCTCACAAATATACCAATACAAACATACAAACGTATGTGTGTGATGCAGGTGTATGTGTGATCAGATGGACATTGAGGAAATGACTGGACTCTTGAGTGATTTTGTTTGTTTATTTTATGCCACTTACATGGACAATTTCATTATTTTATTAACTATCGATTGTTTGTATAAATACAGAACTAAACAATCTCATTAAAACTCTCCAAGACAAATGCACAGTCAAATTCACACCAGTAACATTTGTCCCGAAGCCTCGAACTCTGGCTACATCCTACGCATTATCAGTCAAAACCAAAATCGTGACGGTATGAATTATACAGAGGGATGTCCCACAGTGACGTTGCTGGTTTAACTAATCCCTGTGAGATCTACAGACTTGACGCGATAATCCCTTATGAAGCTCACCTGGGGGAGGTAATTAACCTCGTAGTATACTTAGTATACATCTTAGTATACACTTGTTTGCATAGTTTTAGGTTTGGTCGCATTGTTGTTGGTGTAATTTAATTGGCTGGGATTTTCCATTTTCTTTAAAAACAGGGTCTTCACTGTGAAATTAACACAGACCATTTCATTGAAACTTAACTATGGGTACTACACTAATTGTATACCCCCCTCTCCACACACACTCAGTAATGGCTGACAAGTAACATGCATGATGTAGCAAGGTGAGCTGCTGTTCCAGGACCTTCTCAGACATCTAACAGGAATACATCAAGGGTGCAGATGAAACTTGAATTACTGATCCATCAGTGTGGAATAGATTGGTTGGTTAATACCACAGGATGGTGCGACCAGGCTACAACTCAGGGTTGCAAAGTAGGTGATGCAGGAGAATCTTAGCTGCCCTGTGACTTGTGCTCCTTTTGACAGCTGTCTAAACTTTCCAGATGAATTTACTGCTTACTAATTTTGTGCTTTTTACTAAAATTCACAGTGGAGCTCAGACTGATCACCGAGGCCATACTGCCATGTGTGCAGATGTAAAACACAAGGCTAACACCTTGCGATTGGACGTATTGTTCACAAAAGTGTGGGTACAAATAAGCACAACACTGCTGTCTGCTATTGTCTGCTTTTAAGTAATTCCAGTGATTTATTAATTGTTTTTTTTCGCCCCCTCCATTTGTCATCCTCCTACAATCCCCTCTACTTGATGAAGTTATGTTTTACTTTGTAAATATTGATATTATTTGCCAATATAAAGCCTTATCATCTATAACATTTCACATCATTACAGCTGAACCTCTGGCCCCGTGTTATTAATCTAGGGTGGAGGAAGAGGAGCAGATGAGGCCCCGGCCTTTACCACCACTGCCTCACGGTTCCTTGCCACCCTCACTCAGGGGACCGTTCAGCATCCCAGGCTCCACTGAGACATGGACTCACTGGAGCAGGGGTAGCCCAAACAGAAGGGCCTTGGAGCTACACCTTTATACCATATCTCCATCCTCTCGGATATACCTGTACCTCCAGAGCGCCTGGAACAGCTACATCATTGTGAGTGACTGCCTATCATTTATGCTGTGTTCTCCTGTCCTTTGAGTGTAGAAAGTAGAAACTCACTATCCAGTTGTTGCAGAGATCCACGCTTCTGTTGGACCCTCAGTTCAGAAAGAGATCATGTATTTCCTCTGCCCTTCAGAACCAACAGCAGACCAGGTATTGCCATTATATGATGTGCGATTGCGTGTTGGCATTTGTCTGGGCCTGAGTGTGGCCATCTTACTTGCAAGCCCTACATTATCTATCCCCTTACCTGTCTCCACAGCTGGGAGCGTACCACCCATCTCTTTGGCCAGCTGAGCAGGGAGCTTCTACAACAGGACATCACCATGGAGACATTGTACTTGCTGCTGCAGGAGCTCCACACGGCCGCGCATCGTAATACCGCCATCCGCCGCCTCTTTTGGAGGGTGAGCTTTGGCAATATTCCTTCAACATCTCCTGCCACACTGCACCACATCGCTGTAATTACTCGTTGGTTCTTCACTCCCATAATTCCATGCTCTTGTCCCTGCCAGTCTGAAGACCTTTGCCCATTCCTATTGAGGACACTGGAGGACACACTTCAGAGCTGCTGGAATACTGTAGGAGGTAGCATAAGGATTCACACCGAGGACAGGCTACTGTGAGTGGTGCTCGAAGGTGTAGGCGAGAAGGAGACTTACATTAAGACGCTAATTTAGTGTAAAAAACATGAGGAAAATTAAAAGACGAAAGCTGGCTATATAGTGGGGTTTAATGTGTCCAAGTAGCTTTGTCTTTTCACAATTGATTTGTAAAATGCATTTATGGATTTGAATTGATTTGTGATTGTGGCACAACAGCGCCCTCACCTGCCAGAATGGTTAATATTTAACGTTTAATAAGTATTCACTGTACGGTATGTTCAGGTGAGCTTTGGATAAAACAACAAAACAACCCACATCTTGTACCTGTATAAAGTCCAATTATTCCTTGTCATATGACACACAGACTGTCTACACTGCTGGCTCAGACTTTGGGCTTGATGTTCCGGGAGATGGAGATCGAACCAGCATGTCTCAATCTGCTGACGGCTAAAAGGTCTCATCGGTTTTCTCTGGTCACAGGCTTGAGGGCCTGGGTTTGATTGATTAGATTTTCTGAATAGAATTTTTAGTTTTATAACATTGGGAGCTCAAAATAAAACTCAAATCCCTTTTGGGTAGAATTATTCCATTCATTATAATCTTATGCAATCTAGTGGCCTTTATATAAGCTGTAAGGCAGAGTGACTTTGCAGTGGGAGTAAAGAAACTCAAGTTTTTATTTATTTTTTTTTTTTTACTTGATCCAGGGGTGCACTTACTGAAAGGCTGCTATTGGTGCTGGTCTGTGACCCAGGAATGGTTCTCCAGGGCCTAGCTGCAGAGCCGGGGTGGGACTCTCAGAAGGCCAAGGTAAGTGTTGGCACCTGGCACAAGGAGTGTCATTGTTGTAATGGTGCCAGCCCACAGATGTGGGGGGAGGGGTGTCTTTCAGTACACCTCCCAACAGCAGGGCTCCTGTCTTACAATGGGGTAATTCTGCTCAGTAGAGCCCTTAAGAGCTGGGTGAGGGTCCATATTACTGAACTATTTTAATATACACAGGAGGAAGATAGTCATTGCCTTTATATATTCATTGGGGTTTAGAGACCAGATTAGATTTCTCTCATTTTGTAACCCTGCCCCCTTCATAAATTTTTTTCATTAATGAAGCGAATGTCGACAAGACATCTGATAAGTTTTCAGGATGGTAGTCCGGCTAAAGCCTCCTTATTGCTGTAGGATTTGACTAGCCAGTCATGTGACACTGCATATTTTATGTCATGTGACCTTCAGCTGAAGGCCCTGCTGGCGGAGTATCTGGATGCAGCGTCTGCACTACTGTTTGAGGTGGTGCTGGTGGCCCAGCAGGTGAGTGGATGACCCCCAGCCCGTAATCAGACCTGGAACTCCGCTCCCTGCCCCCTGTTCTCTGCTGTCTGCTTCACAAATCTGTCATTACTAATGCAGCCAGACCGCTAGTAGTGTTGTCTCACTCACCCAGGCAAATGTGAGAAGTGCTGAACCTCTTCCGTTCATTTGACGGGCAATCCATGAACTTTATTTTTCACAGCACCCACATATGAGATATGGCTGCTATTTCACTGTTGTGCTCATCAGGAATTAAGTGTCATGGTATTGACATTTTGGAAACACTTAGGCAAAACCTGTATTTGGGAGCCTGCATGCAGAACAGAGGAGCCTTTCTTATGGGAGGTCAGGGAGGGATTATTTTACTTCTATAGCTATGAGATGTGATCTGTGACATGATGACTAACTGGTGCTCTGTTTGTCCTTTCAGGCTAGCCGTACTTCGGGTTATGGGCGCTTCTTAACTGTGGGTTGGGTGCTGAAGACTCTGTGGTCTCACCAGTGTATAGTAAGCCTGTGCACTTTATTGTGGCACTGCCTGTACATGTTGTCATGGCATCTTTTTAGTACTTCTGTCTTAGTAAGTGGTAAGAAAGCTTTTCCTTACACACTGTCCACTTACTTTGCACTGCACAGATACCTTTTATTAGTTACGTGGCACAGCAAGTGGTTCTGGTACTTGCCCAGCCAGTTCTGAGCCCAGCCCAGGCAGTGTTGCTGTACCAGCGGTGCCGGGTCCTCCTTGCCTGTCTGCAGTACAGTGCTGATCTGGCATGCCACATCAGGACCGAGTCCCGGGAGGAATTCAGGTCAGACTGGAGCCAGCGTCACTGGCACACATTCTGCATGAACTTGCAAATTTCTGTTATTTACTGTAGGGTACTTATTATGTTCAGTTCCTTTATTTATTGATGTGCGTGAGATCATGAATTCTTTCTTAATGGGCCCTTACTGAAAATACCATTACCGAAGGAAAACTGGCAAAAGACCTAGTGGAATTCTAATACATATGTATTAATGAGAGTGATATTAAGTCTTGTACTATGTTTATCCCTGCATGTTACAAGCTTACCTGATCAAACTTGTCATCCACACATCAGTCAGCGCTGACGCACAAACCTAGTCTATGGTCTCTGTTTCAGGTACTATGTGAAGGTATCTTGGGTGGAACATAAGCTGCCGCCTCATTACCGCATCACCCAGCCCACAAACAAGCTTCTCTCCCAGCTCCTGCACCTGGTCCTGCAGTAACCCTGAGCTGCCCACTCTCACAAACACAAAGGGGTCTAAAACTGCTGAGTGCTTAAATAATGTTGTACTTGCTGAACTATTGTACCTTTAAGATGAAACCTGTAATCATTTATTTTTCATGAATGGTTGCAGGTCATTGCAGAATGTGGGAGCAGTGGTCTGCTCCAGTTGTTTTCTTCTGTAAACTTGTAGGAACAAAGCTTCCTTTGTGTTCTGGGAATACAGTGATTACAAAATGAATGGTAACTGAAAGCACTATTGCATCATGCCTAGAAAAAGCAGCAAGCACCAAGTTTAAGGTTGGTTTCCGTTTTTGATTTGTGTGACATATACATTAAATGGAGGGAGTACCAGGGGAAGCATGGTGGTGCAGTGGTTAGCACTGTGATTTCACACCTCTGGGACCTGTGCTCAAGTCTCTGCCATGATCGTGTGTGTGGAGTTTGCATGTTCTCCCCATGTTGTTGTGGAGTTTCTTCTAGGTACTCTGGTTTCCCCTTACAGTCCAAGAACATGGTTAATTGGAATTGCCAAATTATCCATGAGTGCTCTGTGATGTGTTGGCACCCCATCCTGGGTTGTTTCCTGCTTTGTGCCCATAGACCCTGGGCCCCCTGCGACCCTGAATAGGATGAGTGATTACAGAAAATGAATGGAGTACCAAGTCTCTACATCCTCCCCTGCCCGTGGGAGGGCAGATACGGATGGAATAGCCTGACTGTTTGCCTCTGACTGGATTTAACTCAGTCAGGGCTTCTCTTGTTCTAAAAGATGTGTAGACATCTATATGCAAGCACTTTATTTGCACTTTAAGGGTCTTTACTAATAATTCCGCTTGTAATGCACATCTGCAATACTCGTGATTATTATATAAAGAACTTACCTCAAGTTAAGCATGATCATCATTGGGTGACAAACAGGGCTTTCGCCAGTCAAGCTGAACCTACGGATGACAGCGTTTGTAATAATATAAATGACTGTTCTTTTTGATCATTAATCATTTGTGGACCTAGCAAAATACATCAGGAATTATTTGTAACAATTCTAAATATTTGAAGAATAAAGAAGAGAATGACTTGAAGAACTACAGCGGTAATGAAATCCAACTGGTTTTATAGTCTTTATTGCATATAAAGTTTCAACAGGAACAGAACAGTTTTATATCCACTGTGATGCTTTAGTATCTCTTTTATTTAATATTTCCTGCAGCCAAAGAATATGACTTTACAGTGCTGTGTTTTGCTCTTTTTTTAACTGCGTTTATTATTGCATGCCATTGCTGTTATGAAACACAAAGATTGGGGACTCAGGACGTATGCCGTTTTAAACATTCAGAAATAAATATATATGGAAACTCAGATGTAGTGTATTTGTTTTATGTTTGTGCTCTGTATAGTTCCCTCATAAACACGAACAACTCTCAAAAGAGAAGTAAATATAAAAGCGTATTTTAAAATTTGATGCGTAACATAACTACACAACCGGTACAAAGACACAGGTATAACACCGATACTTGCAAAAGGCAATGCGACACACGTGACATGATTTCCCTAGCTGGATCATGCAAGCACTGTACTATTACAGAATTGACTCCCTATGGAAAAAATCTGACTTAAATTAAGTGAATCTCGAAAAAATATAAATGAATAACTTTTGAAAACCTAGGAATAAATTAAATATTAATAGTCGTGTTTTTGTTCATATTGACACACTAGGACCTAATTTCATTCTAAATGTTGCCGGAATTGTTTTAGTGACGGACCGGAAGCAGCGTATGGTTACCCGAGTACTCGCGGTAAGTGAGATGCGCATGTAGTTCATGCAAAATCTCAATTAAAGAGTTCTCTTTGTTTTTAAATGTGTGTTTATATTTTAGTGTGCAGGAAGGTCCGAAATTAGCGCTAGGTTTACCAAGTTTTTTCTAAGCTTTACTGAACGTGTCCGTCTTTGAAAAGTATTATCAACCACACTTTCAGGCAGCTGCAGCTAAATTATATTTTATGATTGTTTTTGACTTTCTTATATTTCATATGTAACTACACGGTAACGTATTTAGTTAAATCAATATATTACGTTATTTAATGGGTTAGCGGTTTCTAATACGAGGATACTTTATTTTACAACATGAACGGTTATCGCGTTGAGTCCGCATTCTCCACGGAGAATTGTACTTTGCATCATAGGCTGTTTTTTATTGTTTCAGACCTCGCAGCAGTACCACCATATCTACATTATATCTTCAACGAAGACAGAATGCATAGAATGGCGTCAGCACAGGTATTATTCAACGGAGTAACAAAATGTGCTTTATAATTGGGAATCCGTAGAGATGTCATATTCAGTCGAGAACGTGGGAATGTGAATTTTTTATGTTGTTATAGGTGTTCAGGCAGCTGGTGAGACACATGACCACAGATGCAAACCTCATCCTTGAGAGATGTAAGCACGGGTGCCGTGAAGGGGGGGGGAATTCCAAGGTCTCCTAAGTCAACTAGTTTGTGAAACATTCCATAGCTATTGAGATTGAGATATATGCTGGTATCTGCTGACAGCAGTAGGTAGCATACAGGGGCGCAGTAAAGGAGGGGAAAGTTAGACGATTCCAAGTTTGGAACATACTTGGTTTGGGGGCCCAATATTTCTAGTGGCACTGCTGAATGTGAGTATGCTACCTACTAACAGTGAGGCTGATAAATTGTTTTTAACCTGATTTCTTATATAGTCATTGTTCTGTTGACTTTGAGATTTTACCATTGTGTTGGCCCTTAAATCTCTAGTTGCTTCTAATAATTGTTTGTATAACACTAAACCCAGACCTTTCTCTACTTACCAGCTATAAACCGGGTGCAGATCTTGGGACGTGTTGGCCAAGACCCACTGATGCGGCAAGTGGATGGGAGAAACCCAGTCACGATCTTCTCCGTGGCAACCAATGAAATGTGGCGCTCTGGAGAGGGGGAGTCTACGCCAGGAGGTTAGCACTCGGGCAGCACTTGTGATCTCACTCCTGTACCGTGTACTTTTACTGACACCGAATGACTGACTAACCTTTCAGCAGCAGAGAAATATTTTATTGTAAGATTCTGATAGTCGCTCTGGATGATAATGCATTGTGGTTTGAAAATGATAGATGTTGCTGGGGTGTCCTTTGCATCCCAGCTATAGTTTAGGCAGCATCCCTACAGTAAGTGTGGTTAAGGGCCTTGTTCAGTAGCTTAATGGTGGTATGATGACTCTGCCAGCCAGGGGATTTGAGCTCACAACCTTCTGGAAATTGACACATAGCCCGAACCTACTAAGCTACATGTGGCCCCCATGCCCTCTTCAAGCCTGTTAATGGCCGGTGAGGTTATACTGAACCTGAAGAGCTGCTTGTATACATCCAGGATAATGCAGCTTGGAGCATATTCACAAACGCTTGAACTATGTTGCAGGTGATGTCAGTCAAAAAACTACATGGCATCGTGTGTCAGTCTTCAAACCAGGCTTGCGCGATGTGGCCTACCAGTACGTGAAGAAAGGGTGAGTGACAGATTCACGCTGTTAAAGACACCAAACCACTGGAGTATCACTACCGGTGTTCCTTTATAGCGACCTCCTCTATGTACCCAGCCGTGTTTGTGACTGATGGGGAGGCTTCTCTTTCTTCTTCAATGGTCTCCCAACACCCCATGTCCTCTTCCAGGTCTCGGGTACTAGTGGAGGGGAAGCTGGACTATGGGGAATATGTAGACAAGAACAATGTTAGGAGACAGGCCACAACCATCATCGCAGGTACGTCGAAACATTTACCCACCTAAACTAAAACTGGGTAGAACTTCTGTTTTATAAATCATCGAATATTTAAATCATACTTTTAAAAAAATACTTGACTTTTAATTTGTATCTTAATTACCCTCTTTTCTTTTCTTTCACAGACAATATTATCTTTTTAAGTGAAAACCCAAGAGAGAGACCATAAACAAAATCTTATACCTGTAGAATAGTAGAAAACCAGTGGTTCCATTGTGTCGTGTCTCTTTTATTTTTCCAAGTTTGACTGAGTTAAACAAGGACTGCCAAGATTTCTCCCCTCCTTTTGGATGACAAGAGATGCCTTGTTTGCATGGCGTCCACTAGTGGCAGAGTTCATGACACCATAGCTAAAGATGTGACTTCCCATTAAATTTAATGTTTAATTCTTATAATTTTTGATTGTGCACTTCCCAGTGTTATACACAACTGATACAGTGAAAGGCTGGTTGAAGACAGCTTGTCAGCTGTACTTGTTGGCAACCAAAACGTATTTGGCCAGTTTGATTTAGTTTCGTTTTTTGATTTATTTCTTCAGGTGAAGTATCTCAGTATATTAGTTAGGTGTTTCTTTATTTTAAAAATGAAAAATGGACCTATTCCGCTGTTAAGTTTGGAAGATATTTCTCTCAGTGTCAGTCCCTTTAAATATCTGTAACTTATAAACCGGGCTGATCATCAGAGTTTTGCATTGTCGTTGCCCGGGTGAAAAACACTTGAGCTCTTAATCTATTGCCGAACCGAGTGTGCTGTACTATAAACCATTGCTGAACTGCTTCGGCGGATTGTTCACGCCGTTTAAATACTAGACTGTAAAACTTCACAAAGCCTATATATCTCCCAGTGTTCAATAAACGCATTTTGATAAGCAACTCAATACTGTATCGTTGAATACGGGAATGGTTTCTACGCTTTCGGCATTCATGAGATGATTAAGTGCTTTGGAATAGCCTAATTAGCGTAAACAACCTTGGTATGTTGTGTTTACTCCACTGCTCTATGACCGGTGAAGTGAGAGAATGGAAAAGCTGAATGTGGGCGGTGTCTGCGGTGAGGTATTCTTGTCGCTATTCTATTTGTTAGAAGAAGATGCCAATCATCTCTTGATTGGTGAGTTCTTTAATAAAAGCCTGGTGGGCGGGTTCTTGGACGTTCCCCATTGGTTCTTTTGCGTGACAGTCTTGTGATAACTTTAAAAACAACCAAACACTTAAATACAGCCAAGCAGATTCTGTGGTTGGAAATGACGGATGGCTTCTTTTTATATTCCTAAATTATTTTCATTTTTTAATCCCCATCAGATAGCTGGACCTACAACGATTTTAAACGCAATCAACATATGTACTGCTGCGAGTTCAACTCTTTCTGCTACGGACTCCGTGTGGGGGGCGTGTTTTCTGTAATCTCGACACTTTATTGGTCCTTTCCACCCTCTAAGGCCCGCCTCCTTTGTCCCCGCCCACAAAATTCCAGTCTGTCTGGGTAGCGTCTGTTGGCCGTAAGGAAGGGGGGACCCCGAATTAAACTTTGTGGTTCGGAACGGCAGAAGAAACGCAAAATAATTGGTTTAACTTCAGCATTTACAGACACGCCATATTGGGGCATCCTCATGCAAACAGATACCTTATGACATGTTCATAGTAAACGAGTATTTAAGTACAGATAGCCGCGTTTGAGTAGAATTTTCTGCGAACTTTTCACGTTACCAACAAGTGGATCGTTTAAAGGGACTCTGGGTGGGCGGATTAGCGGCCATACTCTCTTCAGACGGGTCTTCGGTAGCCTTCAAACGTCGTGTTGCGAGCCATGGAGTTACTGGACAGCGGCGAGCCGTTCCTGCATTGGGACCGGAATCTAAGCGAGCTGTCGGAGCCAGGCGACACCGACGCCGTTTTATACAGCACAGTGAGTAGCACCATGATCCTCCGGCACAGAAATGTCCCCGGTGAAACCCCATTCCTGTCCTCAATTTACTATTCAAAACTCTTGTTATCCGCCAAGAAATAAACACAAATGTATTTACACACGAAATGTAAGCGGATAAACTTCGGTCAGTGAGTATCTTTAGGTTGACAATTTTATCTCCATCTTTTATCATCTGACATTAGTCGCTTTTATGGAAAATAATCCCAGTATGGTTTAATACTGCGTGCTGAGGGTAGTTTTAGCCTGTTTCTTCCCGGATGAGACAGGTAGAGGTGTACTGAAGCGCTTCGGATGCCTGCGCGGCCAGGAGCCTTAACTCCGACCCTGAATTATTGATGCCGTGATAGAGGCCGGGGAAGAAGCAGTGTCTCAGCTCCACCTATAATTAGTGCATGCGCTTGCACAAGTCGTTTACAGCCCTCACGGCATGTACCCTGAATATAATTATATTAGATTAGATTTGAAATCACGTTAGCTGGGATGTTAAGGATGTGGAGTTGTAACTGTGGTTGCCAGATTAAGTCCGGGTCCGAGATGATCTGTTCCAAGTCATGAAGGAGGCGTGTAAGCTTTCATGTATTTAAGTATACGTTACTTCGGATAACAGGGTAGGCTACGCACTAAGTGC
>JAAGVU020000061.1:24582985-24610755 GCA_011763525.2 Mormyrus iriodes
GGAAGCCCCAGTCCAGGTGTGGGGGCGGTCCCTGCATTGTGGGACTGCCATCTGAGGAGGGAAATGAGTGGTTCTGTAGGATCGGCCAGGACTCGTCCTTTTTTTATCCGGTCTTGCAGAAAGTTTACTGCCACCCAGAAAGCTGTCGGATTGTTTTAAACCTCCTTCATCAGGACCCAGGAAATTTAGATCCTGCGGATGACCGGTGCTGGGTCGTCCGGCACTCTGCTGGAAGGGGAAAGGGGGTGTGAAGTCGGCAATAAGCCACGACACGATCGAGTGGCTGGATTCCTCTCTGTCATCGGCTTCTTGGAGCGTCTGTCTGGATGGCGAGCACTGCTGTTGTAGCTCTCAGCAATAAAAGATGTTTTTATGGGGTTTTTTTTTTCCGTAAAGATAGCGGTGTTTTGTCTTGGTCATGTTTATCAACCGTCGTTCTCAGGCATGGCCTCCTCCTTTTCTGGCATCCCCCTAATCCTGTGGGAGCCAGGCTGTGCTTATGACTCTCCGCTTTACACCACAAACACACACGCAAGCACACAAGGCCCTCTAAAAATAGGAGGAGATCAACCCTGCGGTACCTTTATTCTCTGCTGTCTGTCTGTGAACACAGTTTATTATTATCTGTATATTCTGGGCCTTTGTAAGGGAGTGCTACTGTGGTCTGTGGGCCTTTACAGATCAGGTGACCAGCTTGCAGCTGCCACCTCACTGTCCAGCTCAAGCCCAGATGGATCCAGAGGCAAAGATGGAGGTGGTGGTGTAGTTGGAGGGGAAAAAAGCAAACCGCTACCGCCTGTGCGATGTGGTTGGAGCTAGGGGAAGCCCTGTCTCTCTCTTATGTACTAGGAGAGTGGTGAATTCTGGGATTGCTCCAGCTGTTTGCATATTAGAATGAGTTTACCGACTCTTGAATGTCCGTAAAAGGCTGCACCTGTGGTGTGGGGAACCTGTGTGTCTCTGTGTTCTGCGTTGTGATGTTTTTCTTGTGGTTTGTCATTTAAGCTCCCTCTAGAATGTAAACTAGATTCTGGTGAGAAGTACCCATGGTACGAACAGTATGTCATGGTTTTCCCAGCACGCACCCACGTGGTTCTATCGGAACCCGTACAGCTGGATGGTGCTTTGGATAGGGGAACTGGCTGCTTCTTTAGCAGATGGGCTGGTTGGAGGGTTTTATGCTTTATGATGTCTGGCGAGCCTCACCACCATTCTTCATGCCCCATCACCGTGTTGTTTCGGCACTCTTGTCATCCTGGGGCCTGATGGCTGTTCCGCTGTGCGCCCAGCAAAGAGCAGGTTAAAGAACAAAACTGAGCTGGCCTGCCAGTGATGTCATGGGAGCAAAGGCCGGGACAGTTCCCGTCCCAAAGCCATGACACTTTCTGGTGGACGCAGTCCAAGGTACGCCATCTGTGCTGGGCACTTGCCCCTCTTTGAGTCCCGGCCTTTTCCAGTCCCTTCTGCAGGGTCGGGAGGGGCCTCCCAGAGGTGCCCCTGAGACTGTAGCGGACACAGATGACTTAGGGACCCAGTGGAGGGGGGAATACAGAAAGGGTCCCATAGATTCCAAAGATGAGCTCAAGATGTTTTTACAGGCCTCTTTGAGAATCAGCACTCTTGGTTGTGTGTGTGTTTGTTTAGACCTCAGAGTTCCTGTCTTCCTGGACACATCTGTTTTCCTGATGTTGGTTGGTTAGTTGCCAATTAGCAAAAGATACAGCAGTCCCAGTAGCCCTGATCTCTTCCCCTGTTTCAGACCCCCTCCCCCATAACGCCATCAGCCCAACACGTCATCCGACAGCCGGGGGTGGGGAATGTGAAATTACAGGCCTCCATTGAAATTCCTCCAGGTCCCTCGTTACTAGAGCTCCAGCTGTAAAACAGCTCAGCTCTGGGAGGCATCGGGTTACAGAAGCGTCTTCCGCCTCGTGCCCACACCCCCACCTCCCGGACACAAAGGACCATTTTAGTCCCGTCCAGCCGTCTTCCATACCGGAGAGGAGTGCCATCCACATCAGGTCGTCACTGTGCCATTTTGCTGTGGGGACTGTGAACCTGTGATGATAACTCACACCTGTGGGTGGCGCTCATGCACGGTGGGTTGTGTGGTCCAGGAGCTGCTGAACCGGCCCTTGTTCATCCATGACGGCGCCAGAGGCTTCTCTCCATATTCCTCTTCACCCTCATTCAGCCTGAACAATAGGCTCTGTCAGCCAATTTGTTTAAGTGGTTGGTTATTTATTGTCCTCTTGTGTTTATACCACTATTCATATTATTAATATAGCAGCGTTCTTGACGCTGAACCTTCCGGGTCTTGGTGTATGGAGCTTCCCCTCCTGCTGGCTGGTTATAATCGAACGAAATTTCACCTTCTGGCTTGTTCTTTAACGATCTGTGCCCACTGCCAGTGGGATCTCACACAGCATCGCAGTATACCCATATTTACGGCCGATGGCGAGAACACAGTGTGGGGGTCCCAGCTGTGCACCGGACGTCTGCTGCACGGTGTCTCCATGGCAACAGCTCCCCTGCCAGCCACCCATGGATACCCTGTGGGAAAAGGCCGCCGCCCAGCCACCGCTAATACACATAACCAGCAGTCCGTAAAGGGTCACCTTGATTGGATGTGACGGCAGACAAACGAAAATTTGAGAAGCGCTTAAGTGCGGAAGGACCAATTTAGTGCTGTAAACTGAACCTGTTTAGATGAGATTTTTTTTTTAAGCATAATGAAACAAAGTGACACGTTCAGGTGTTCTTGTTTTTTCTGATGGACTGATCGGTGGGACGAATTTATTTAAGTCATAGTGTGTTTGTTATAATGATAATGTATGTAATGAAATGCCACATTCAGAGTCTCGATTTATTAAGCACATTTATTAAGAGGAAAACAGTGGTAAATGTATCATGAAATTATTTGATGCAAGTAACATAAATCATTTAGCCCCCTTGCTCAGCCAATTTTATTGTGCCCCCCCCCCCCTTCGGTCTCTGGTTTAAGCCCCAGATGTCTTCATATCCTAGCTACGGCCTTATGTTAAAGTATAGGGGCTGGGGACCAGACCCGCTATGCGAGGCAGAGTAACTGCCTGTCAAGAGGATGGAATTTTCCAGAAGGAAGCAGTACAGTCTGTGTCTTGCTGCCCCCAGCATGGAGCTGCCTTGCAGGCGTGTGATTAAAGCCACATGTCCGCATGCCGTCCTGAGCCCCGCCCTCTCTGCTGACTCATACGCTCGCTCCCTCACGTTTGCTAATCTCCCTCCCCTTTGGCTCGTGCTCTGCCTTCTCTCACAATGCCCCCCTCTCTCACCCACTGGACTCCACCAGCCCACTGCCTTGTACAGGCTTTAAATGGAAACTCTTACTCTCCACATGCCATTTTAATATTTTTTCCTCCCCAAATCAGCTTAGAAATGTTTCATAAGCTCTGTGACTCTACTTGAGTCATCCTGATAAACTTTTTAGAGGGCATGGTTTTGGTCCAAGGTCTTCCTGACCTGCGGCCTCCCCTGTCTGCCGGGAACGACCTGGTACACACACCCTCCTCCCTGTCCAAACGCAGCTGGGGGTTCTGGGAACAGTGCCTCCGTTGGCCTGCAGCTGGCAGGGTAGTCTTGTCCCTGGGAGTCCAGGTTGTAGAAGGACACTCTCCTCTTGCTTAAAGGAATCCCCCTCACATTGGACTTCGACGGGTCCTAAAGGGCGTCAGCGCCTTTTGCCCTGGGGTGCTTCAAGTGTTCTGGAAAATGCTTTCAAACTGGGGAAGCAGGCTGAGCTGCATTGGGGGTGGGGTGTTAACAAAGTTGTCAGCATTTGTCGTCTGTCACTTTAACATATTAGTTCAAAGTGAAATCCTCCTCCACCCCTCCGAAAGAGAAGCAGATTCCATGGTCAGGGTGTGTCGCGTCAGACTCACTGAGTTCACTGTGATTTGCAGGGCGGTTTATTCTCAGTCTGTAATAAACGCCCAGTGGGCGAATGTAGTGATGAGACCCTGGGCTTTAAGGCCATGCCACATCTCCTTCCCCTTCTCAGCCCCACTGCGGTTCCTCTGCTATCTCCACTCCAGAAGAATGCAGATTTACCTCTTAATCAGCAAATGAATGATAATGACCCGTTAAGATGTTAGAACTTGGGTAATCGCTCTTGATTTGAAGTTGTTTCCAGTCTTGTGACGTTGGCGGTTTGGAACCCCGACCTTCCATCATCGGTACAGCACCCCCAGGTGAAAGTTCTGGAGTGAACGTTATGGGATGCCATGCGCTGCTCCGATTGGGTGTAAAGGGGATTGGAGTGAATGATCACTTCCCGGAGAGCAGGGTAACTGCTGGGTTGCCCTGTTGCTGGGAGGCAAAGGCATGCTGGGGTGTGATTAATGTAGGTATGGAAAGGATATCTGCATCAGCAGATGGAGGGTGGGGGGGCGTGCATGCTGAGACTGTTAGACAGGGGGAGGGGGGTAAGCCCTGGAATGCTGGAAAGGTAGGCATAGCCAATCGTGTTGGGTCTTGTGCATAGCGGACTTTGTAGACTGACTCTAGACATGGATTTAGTAGCTCTGTGTTTGTGTGCCCCTCTGGGGGTTAAACACGCTTTGGAGATTAGGGTTCAAGTCTCTGCCAGACTGTGCGTTTGGAGTTTATGTAATTCCCATGTCGTCGTGAGGTTTTCTCTGCGTTCTTTGGTTTCCCCCCCATAGTCCAAAAACATTAAGGTGAATTTGAGTTAACAAATTGTTGGTAGGTGTTAATGTATGTGTTTGCCCTGCGATGGATTGGTGCCCCTTGCTGGGGTTTTCCCTGCACATAGCATAGGACAAGCGGGTATAGAAAATATGGATGGATGGATAATTTACAAAGCCGTTATTGAAGCTACACACATTTAAACAACCCATTTCTCATACTGGAATCAGTAAATTCCTTTCAATCAATATGTTTGTCTGTCTGCGTCATTACAGAATGTCCCATTTTCTCCTTCAGCTTATGACAGCAGAATCCTCAATGAAAATAGAATGCTAAACCAGGTTTAATCTCCTGCACCACTACACCACCTACTGGTGGTAGACTGCAGCATGTCTTGACGCTCATTTTTTCCTTTGTCTGATTGCAGCACTTCACAGAGCTGCTAGATGACATATCCCAGGAGGCGTTGCTGGGCCAGCTGCTGAGCGACCCCTTTCTGTCGGGCCGGGGTGAGTGCACAGATGCAGAAGAGGACCTGGGTCCCGCATCGCCCGCCCCCCCCCACATCCAGGTGGAGCACAGCTATTCGCTGAGCGGAGACTCGCGCCCCCAGTCACCGCTGTCTCACCTGCCCAGTCAGGGGAGCGATGCGGGTGAGTCCAAAGGGGGCCGGTGGGTGGGGAATGGAGCAAGGCGATGAAATTAGCAATTGGAAGCAATTGGTGGTTGATAGACTGAAGGCAGGATTTATTTTGCAGAGCAGAATTCTGTGTAGTGATTGGTGGAGAATACCAGAAATGTGATTGGAGGAGGCCCTCGTGGCTAGAGTAGCCAAAATCATTTCCTCAAGTAAAAGTACTGTTACTATAAAGACATTATTACTCGAATATAAGTAGTAGTAGTAGTATAGTATTCATTGGAATAACTACTTGAGTAAGAAGTACCAACAAAAATACTCAAGTAGCGGGTTACACTGGTCAGATTTAAATGTCTAAACTAATAACATTGACAAGAATGATTGCCACCCTTATAATGAAAATAACTGAGACTGAAGAGATTTTAAGGCCTGTATTTAAACACACGTCATGAATATAATGCACACCTTAAATCTAGAGCTGTCACCATTACATGATTAAACACGATTACTTGATTATTAAAAAGCATTGATTAAAAATTTCCTTCTCAATTACTCAGCAATATGGAGGAAGAAAGCATAGTGGATGGGGGTGCAGATGAAGAGCGAAAGCCTCGGTTCTATGGAAGCACTTTATGTTAAAAGTGAATGAAAATGCAGACAGTATTGCAAAGCAGGACTTAAATATCAGCACAGCACGACTGCATCGTAAATACATCTTAAAGGAAGACATTCACGTTTGACGGACTCAATAATGCGAGGTTGGCCATAGATATGCGCCGTTTAGCCTCTCGGAGTAGCCTAGCCTGCCTTTGCCATCACTTTGACTTAAATTATTTTGCCTATTATGATTGCTGTATGTCAAAATAGTCGCGGCTAAAATGAAGGTTAGCCCTGATGCTTTGCTGCATCATTTTACACACATTGTGTGTTCTGAATAGAGCAAAACGATACTAGAAAAATATATATACTGCGATATTTAGGAGTTGGGAAAATTAACTATATTCCAAACAGAGCTTAGAGTATTATCTACGAGACTCTGTCAAATAAGTCGGCGTTGCTTTGAGCTGTGCCAAGACACACAGCGGCGCTGACGAATCACTTGCTTTTGCTCATTATTTTCCCTATGGAATACAAAATATTTCCATACAGTGGAACACAAATGTCTTTTTGTGACCAGCTCTAGTTGTCTTTTTTCCTATTCGCTTATTTTTGTTTAATTATTCACAAACGCGCCAGACATCCTATGAATGACTTCAACAGCAAGGATGAGAAAGATCGATTGTCTTGGAGATCGCATGCAGATGTCATGCAAAAACCTGTACTAGATAATGCTGTAAAGGAACCATCATTAAAATCGCGAAACTTGCTAAGTTTAGTTTCCTGTGACCAAAGTATTAACGTTTTAGCACAACTTATTGGTAGTTTGAGCCAAACGGACTTCCACGGTCCTTGCAGTGTGACACTGTATCTGCATGAAATGCCATGTCTGTAACATTTGCACGTCGTGCGAGCCTGGTGCGGTGGCTAGCGCTCCCTCCGCCACTTTGTGTGTGTGTGGAGTTTCCACGTTCATTCTGTGTGGGTATGGCTTTTCAGCAATGTATATATTATATATAAACAATTACTCAATGAATCATCAAAAGAATGAGTAGATTACTCTGTTATTATCCTTACTCCGATCAAGAGGAACTGAATGGAAACATGTCCACACATTTCAATACAGAAGTTATAAATTTAGTAAATAATACTGCAGCGATCCTGAGATAAGGAGCAGTTTACATGGGTCTGAAAACAGAACGGTGCTTTAATAAAAAGTGTTTACAAAGGGCTGCTGTCGGCCATAACCCATGCCGAATTTGTATAAACGGAAACTTCCCTGCTAACGCCAGCATTGTACACCTGGCAACCTGCTTATATACGCCACAGGTTTATACACTTTAAAGGGTAAACGGCAAAAAGAAAAAAACATTCCAAGCTGTTGCCTCTGTGTTCATGTAAGATAAAAACAGACTTACAGGGGTTGGGCAATGAAACTGAGACACTGGCCAATATAGTGCTTGAGGTTTTACACGTATAGCGTATGGTCTGGTGGCCAGTCTTCACTGATTGCACATTCCATCAGTAAGAGTGTGAAGGTTGAATTAGTGGAGCAAAATCGCAGCTGTACATAAAATATTACAATCCACACAACTTAATGGGAGACATGAGAGTTCAACAGAGGACAAATTGTTGGCGCCCGTCTCACTGGCGCATCTGTGACCAGGACAGCAAGTCTTTGTGGTGTATCGAGAGCCCCAGTATCTAGGGTAATGTTGGTATACCACCACGAAGGACAGACCACATTCAACAGGAACAGTAACTGTGGATGCAAGAGGAAGCTGTCTGAAAGGGACTATATCCAAAAAACATAAAAACACAGCTGTTCAGCTGACTGCAGAATTAAATACGCGGTTTCCACCAAAACACTTCCTCGTGAGATCCACTGGGTCAGTATTCATGGTCAGGCCACTATAGCCGAATCATTGGTCACTCCTGCCAATGCCAAACGCCGGTTTCAATGGTGCTAGCAGCGCAAATCTTGGGCTATGAACAATGTAAAATATGTATTGTTTTCTGTTGAGTCCACCTTCACTGTCTTTCCCACATCCGGGAGAGTTAGTGTGGAGAAGCCCCAAAGAGGGTGGATCAGTGATGGTTTGAGCTGCAGTATTATGACATTTCCATAGGCTCACTATTTGTTATAGATGGGAGCATTACTGCCAAGGACTACCAGACCATTCTGGAGGACCATAGACACCCAGTGGTTCAAACACTGTACCCTGAAAGTGGTGCCATGTATCAGGGTGACAATGCACCAAAACACACAGCAAAACTGGTGACAGTGGTTTCATCAACATGAGAGTGAAGCTGAACATCTCCCATGGCCTGCACAGTCACCAGATCTGAATATTATTGATCCACTTAGAGTTATTTTGGATGAGCGACCTGGCCATGGTTCTGCAGCAGGAACAGCTCAAAATCCCTCTGACCAGTGTGAAAGACTTGCATCTGTCATTCCCCAAGACAAACTGATGCTGTATCGGCTGCAAAAGGAGGCCCTATACCATACAAATAAATTGTGATCTAAAACAAGGTGTTTGTTTCAATGTCCGACCCTTGTAAGTCAGATTGTGCTGGGTACAGACGTGTTACCTGGGGACAGTGTGGGAGAAGACACTTGTGATTTTGGCGGTTTTCAAATGAGGGTTTTCAGAACCCTTTCTCTGCATGGGTATAAGTTTCTGAATGCAGAAATATCAGCTGTTTTTGGCTGGCATAAAAACCTCGCATCGTATTTGTTCTTGCACTAGATGAAAACACTGGCTTAATATGTGGCCAGGGGTGTTCTCTCTCATGTGTCTTTCTGTCTCTGAGAGCGAAGCTGGCGACGTTTGACTGGGGAGATGTGTAAGACACTGGCTTATGTTTTGGAAACATACATTTTTTATTTACTCAACAACTGAAAAGTATCCCTCTTGAAAGCTCTAACAAGTATTTTTTCCGAAGCGCGTGGCTAACCCTCCAGCTGCTTGTGACAGGATCCTTCACCCTGTTATAATGTGCAGTAGGTGCAAAGCACCTCTAGTGTGCTGCCGCTGGTATCATGCCGTTTCTCACACTTTCTATTTTCTTAATTTGCCCTAGAGTAACAATTAAACCAACTGTTATTTTTTATAAGCAAAATACTGGCCGTTAAAGAGAGACGGAGGTAGGTGGGGTGAGATGAAATGGGAGAGGCGAGTTTGTGCCTGTGCAGCAGAGGGACTGTGTTGCAGGAGGTGGGGGCCTCAGTCGAGTTTAATGATGACATCCGGTATGGCATGTGTGACAGCACCTATAGGCTCACACAAAAGATGGCCGATGAAGGCTAACTGTTGTGACCGTCACCCCCATCAAGTGACGAGCTGCCTACTGTAATGATATAACGCAGGCTGAAAGGCAGGTGGCCTTCGCGAGCTGCCTGGCCCCAGCAGGGGGTGGGAGCTGTGATCTGGCTCTGGGATGGTGATAAGCTCGCTGTTAGTGGCACAGAACTGCGTGGTGCGTGTGGGAGGGCGTGTTCATGAGTGTCCACTTCGGCAGAGGCATACTATGCCATGGCACCATGGCTAAATCCGCCCCTTCTCAGGATTAACCGTCCAGCCATACATGACAATCAAAAATTTATCTTTTCGGGTGATCCGCTTTTCAGGCCTTAATGGGCTGCTCGCTAAGGCCTCGGCTGTCCTTGTGAGAGCGGGCGCGCTTGTCCTCAGGTGCCACTCCATTCGGACTCGCTTGGCACATGAAGCCACGCAGAGTGCCGTGGTAAACAGCCCCGCCCTTTGCCGATGTGAGTGCTCTCAAACTGTTCGTTTATTTTGTCTTGCTTTCAAGATGTAATCACCCCCCCACCCCCTCCCCTCCACAGTCAGTTTTTCCTCAGGATGAATTAGTCACATAAGGACAAAACACTCTTTCAAGCAGTAATGTTGTGTTGGATTTCGATTCCAAGTTTCAATGGGTTCATATGAGTCAATTTGTAAATGATGAACCTTGTGTTGCGGACCTGACTCTGTGACTTTTCCATGCCTTCCAGGAGACTCTGAGAGTGATGATTGGCCCATGCAGACTGAGGACAAGGGCCTGAAGATGGAGTCGCTCCTGGAAGAAGCGCCGGCCCTGCTGCCCACGTTGTCCCTCAGTCTGGCCCCTCAGGGTCACACTGACCCCCCGACTCTCTCCCAGCCCACACAAGTCCAGGTGATTAGCGCTGAGGGGCAGGGCCATATCTTGATAAAAATGCCACTGTGCACCATAAACAGCGCTTAATCTGCCGTAGGCTAAATGTACTATGGTGGGGTTTTTTGTTTTTTTTTTTAGATGTTTTTCCATCTCTACTGACAGGTCAAGGAGGACAGTGAGAATCTGAACCCCAAGATCAAGCTGGAGCCTCATGAGGTGGACCAGTTCCTCAACCTGTCCCCCAAAGGTGAGACACTCATGCTGAGGGTGAACTTTCTGGAATGGGTCAGGCATTGTGACGTCTAATGGCCTGTGACACCTTGGACCCTCTTAGAAGATGCACCTGCAGTCAGTGTAAACGGCCAACGTGTGTCCGCTCGGAAAGACGCAGCGAAATGGGGTACAGGCTCGCTCTTCCACCTTGTGGGTGTGACCACTCTCTCCTCCCTCAGGCCTGGAATCTCTCCAACTGCCCCCCACACCCCCCAGTTCTCATGGCAGTGACTCTGAGGGCAGCCTCAGCCCCATGCGCCCCTGTGCCCCTGCCAGCCCCACTCAGGCGCCGCCCCCGGCCACCCTGAAGGTGGCACCTCGCACCCCCTCGTCCCTGTCCAACTCGCCCTTGCTGACGGCCCCCCATGTGAGTAGCAGTTGTTGGTTCTTTTTCTTAGTTAAATACTCTGATTAATGATCTCTCTTGTGGATCCCCCCCCCCCCCACCATAGAAACTGCAGGGCTCAGGACCACTCATGCTTACAGAGGAGGAGAGGCGGACTTTGATTGCTGAGGGCTACCCTGTGCCCACCAAGCTCCCCTTGTCCAAAGCCGAGGAGAAAGCCCTCAAGAAGATTCGCAGGAAGATCAAGAACAAGGTCAGCCCTGGGCCCGACCCGTCACAGCTCCGAAACACGCTGTGCTGGAGCTGACCGCTTTATGTTTAACCTGCAAAATTGTCCCTGTTAGATCTCTGCCCAGGAAAGCAGACGGAAGAAGAAGGAGTATATGGATGCATTGGAGAAGAAGTATGTTGATATCAAATGTGAATATGCAGGAGTACATTTCACTGCATTCGTTGTAAGCTTATTGTAGTCAATAACAGCTTCCTCATTGTGGCCAGTTGCTACTGTGTCACCATCTGTTAGCCTTGATTTTTTTTTTTTTTTTTTTTTTTTTTTTGTGTTTACACAGCAATTCTGCTCTTGTCCACAGGGTGGAGACATGCTCCAACGAGAACAGTGAGCTGCGCCGCAAAGTGGAGACTCTTGAGTGCACCAACAAGTGAGTAAACACGGGCGAACCTGGATCTAAATGGGCACCCGTGTGTTTATTCGTGACTGGACTGCGTCTCCTCGTTCGCGCCGTGACTAATGCGGTGTTTGTGCCCCGCGCGTGGCTGTTCTGTGATGCCCGCCTGCGGTGACAGCTGGAATTTGGCGAGGGCCTCAAAACAGAGCGCGGTGCCACGGCAGCGCCATAGCCACTTGTGAAGTGGGAGAGCCATGCGCGTGAGAAGGCGTAAGAATGGGAGCGAGCGCACTCTGCGGAAGGGCGCGGGAGCATTCCGCCACAAGTATTTAGCAATTAACTTGTTTTTTATCTGACGCACACTCTGGGCATCCGCACTTTTACTCGGTCGGTCAGATGCATTTTGCAGTGCCGCGGCTGAACACCTCAGCATCTCATCAGGACGTTCCACCCCTACCTCTCACAATAACGCGTCCGGAAGCACCCTACAAAGTCTGCTGCCATCTGATTATTAATTGCACATATAACATCTCATTTTCATTATTCTTATCTTTAAATTTTATTTTGTTTTTCCAGGATATTATATTTTTGTACTGTGTAAATTTACTTTGCACTACATTTACTTGTTTGCACTGTGTATCATCTTTGCGCCTTGTCTGTATGGTACTATATGTATGCATGTACATGTCTGTGCACTATGTTCTTGCTGCTGTATGCACCAGAATTTCCCCCTAGGATCAATAAAATGCATGTTAATCTTTATGGGTAAATTTATTAAATGGACAACAGCAGCTCATCCGGGGTTCTGAACCTTAACAGTCTAGCCTCCTGTTAGTCCGCATGGAAGGATTTGCACTTAGACCCTACTGAAATAATTTGGAGACGTCCGCAGATTGATGAGGCTTTGCCATACACCCACGGAATGGATCAGTAGATGATGTGTCTGTTAGGGAGAGAGAGGGAGCGAGAGGGTCAGTGTGGAGGAGAACCGAGTCTGCAGCAGACTGCGGCCATCTTTGGACAGACAGCATGTAATGACAGTATGGAATTGCTATCGCGTGACTGGCTGTGTGCACGCTGTGACTGTGCATGCAGACTCCTGCTCTGACTGTGGCCCCACCCTCCCTGCCCCCGCCCAGGTCACTGCTACAGCAGCTGCACTCCCTGCAGGCCGTGGTGGCCGGGAAGGTCCCCCGTTCCTGCAGGGTGACTGGCACGCAGACATCCACCTGCCTCATGGTAAGCCTCAGGTGGCCCTAACTGGCAGACACAGCAGAGCAAACACAACTAATGTAGCACAGCAGAAAAAACAAGTCTCTTCAGTGACTAAGGAATTTTTAAATAAGGAGTAAAACATGGAAGCTTTTTAATACTTTTCTGTCCTCTTGGTAAAGAGAGGGTGATTAATACAAAAGTTATATATATGTGGGTGGAAAATATAGCATGTAGAATATACTAGTGTGTGTCTGTGTGTGCAGGGTTGCCAAATCTCACGCATCTGGTGTGACAGTGTCTGACTGAGGTTCACGCAAGAAATCTTACGCAAAATATATATATTATTCCCTTATAAACATAAAATTAGCTACATGAAAAGCGTTGGGGTAGTTTGCAAACCCTATAGATTATGGTATTTATGGTAATAAAAATAACTGTGCTTGTGTGTGCAGACTTGTCTCGAATTGAAAATCTCATACCAGCCAGCTGACTGAAGTTGGCAACCCTGTGTGTGTTAAACAGAGAGAACTTTGTTTTGTATGTCTGTCGGGTCACACAAGGACAAGGTGTCCTGGGGTGACTGCTGATCTGGCTTTGCCATGTTTCCACCCTGTCTGGTGCAGGTGGTGGTCCTCTGTTTTGCCATCTTCCTGGGCAGCTTCTACCAGGGCCTGGCTCCCTGCTCCTCCATTAGCAGCACGGGCCTGTCCAGAGACCTCAGCATCCAGGAGTCCTACACAGCCACAGGTAAGACCTGGAGGGTGGGGCGGGTGGCTGTGGAAGGAGGGGAGGAGGATTTAGACTGGCATTCGATATACATACATCTGTGAAAATGTCAGGCAATGGCATGCCACAGGACAGACGCTTCCAGTGTGGGGACTAAGTGATTGATTGGTTAATTGATGGTCACCTCTGAGTTGTGTTAACCACTCTGATAAGGCAATAGCTACTTATTATGCAAATGAAGTGTTTTAAAGCACTTGAGTTGGAGCGTGGGAGAGAACACAGGCCCGGATTCCCACTGCCGCGTCCTTTACAGGTTAGCGCTCGGATTTGAATAGGCACGGAGTCGCTTTGCATGGTTTCCAGCCGGGGCGGATGCGACCCCGACTTGTCCGCCGTGTGGAAATTGGGCCTGTTCTGTAAGCGATACCTTTCAGTCTCATTCTCCCTAACCACACAGTTTCGGTATGCAGAGACGGACTCCGTTGTCCTGACTACTGATACCCCCTGAACGTTGGGGACAAAACTGTGACACAATCACGGCAGCTCCCCCAACCAATCTTCTGACATGCTTTTGTCCTTTACCTTCCCCTGAGGCTCACCATCTCGCCCCCTTGAAACCGAGGTTTTTTTTTTTTTAATTCCTTTTTCATGTCCACCTTTCGGTAAGAGGGACGGCAGTTTCGGAGCCAGCATTCAGTTTGGGGAATGTGTATGAATACATCACAGCACCCGTCTCTCCACTTGTGGCCCTCCTTCTCCTGAAATCGCTTTAGCGACGCCGGCGAAGAGGACAGCTTATAAATAAATGAATAGGCTGCCAATTAACTAACGACAGGTGCTGGAGTGTTCGCTCTCGAAAGTCATTATCTGTCATTTTGTGCGATTATCGTCGCTGCGATCGGAAGGTTTTCCCCGTAGACCCTGTTTTGCCATCAAGTTGCTTCCAGAGCATGTGCTGTGTAGTCAGCGTCTTTGTGGGCCATTAGGCATGCAGAGGGTAAGCGGGGGTGACCGAGCGGTCAGGATGATGAACACGTTTTGTAAAATGTGAATGCAGCTCTAGGTCGAAAGTGTCACTAGGTGTTGTGATGACGTGGGACACCAACTCTGTCCACAGTAAAGTCCAGAAACCTGCTGGGCTATGAGGAGCACAGCACCCTGGATGAGACCCCCTCTGGGCTAGCGGGGGATTACCCGGAGCAGTGGGACAGACAGATGGACATTTTGCCGAGCTGGCGGACGCAGCAGAAGCAACAGCAGCACGCGGACGAGGTGGACAGACACAGAGCAGAGCTCCGCCCCCTGGAACCATTCGTCCACAGCAATGAGACACATGGCCAGGAGCCAATCCTTATAGACCTGCACCCGCACAGGTGAGGAACCAGTGCACACCATTGGTCCACATGACCAAGCAGAGAAACAGTATGAAGAAGGACCTTGGTGTGATAAGGAGACATGATTATGGATTTCTAAGAGCCTAGTGTGGTGCCAATTACCCAGAGGCAGGATGTAATGTTTTTCTTTTTGTTTCTACAGACTTAAGTTAGTGTAATGAATAACTAGTGCCTATGTGAGGCCTATAATAATTATGGGTGGTGTGCAGAAAGACATTCAGAGGGTAGGGAAGTCTCAGAATGAGAAGGTGACCGTGCAGCCCGGCTGCATCCTGTACTCAGGGGTGTGAAAGGAACTGTGTCCATCTGCCCACAGGTCGCTGGAGCGGCGGGAGAACAGCAGCACCAAAGTCATACAGCTGGAGAGGACAGTGAATGAGACATCCTGAGGTCCATCAGGCCCCTCCCCCCCAAACCACACCCACTGCAATATCTGAGTCCTACAACTCACCCTATTTATATGTCCTCTTTAAATCACGCTCTACATGCGTAGCTACTCATTACATGTATTTTATTCCATTCCAACATTAGACAGTAGCCTGTATTACTGCTTAGTTCTTTTGTCTTTATTATATATGCATATAATATAATTCTTTTTCCACTCTTCTCCCATTTTGAGGAGGAAGGGAACTTTTTTAATTCACGGGGTAGTTATAACATCTACCCTGCTTGGTGTATTGAGGACTCCATGCCGACTTGTTCGCTGGAGAACGATCTCGACAAGGACGGATTCTGCCCTTTCTGATTTGCGGAGGTTTCGATAGAAGCCTCCCCAATCCATGAGAGGAGGACTGCCGCTCCTCCTGAAAATCAACGGGCTCGACTCCCACATGCTTAATTTTTTTTTTGTTCTACAAGAAGGGTTGTAGATGACACCAAAGACCCCTCACCTCCAAAGGGATATAAAGACTTGATACGCACTGAATCTGTTTCTCTTATTGAACATCACGTGGACCAGTGCAAAGCTTTTCTTTGAAGAGTAATATGAAATGCTCATTTTCACTGATCCTCCAGCGCAGTCTTAGTACTTTCTTGGGTGTATGGTGACTGGCTACGTACACCAGTTTTACGGTAAAATCACATGACCATGTGGATGTTCGGGTTCATTTATAATACCCAGTCAAATGACGGACAAGTGTTGAAAGGCTCTGGTTTGGTTTTTAACCTTTCAGACCTCAAGCTTTTTCATTCTTGTGTGGGTGATTAAAAAGAATAACTGAATGGTTACAGTGTACTGCAGGCGGCCAGGTGTCACCCAAAAGAAGCTTGAATCTCACTGATGTGGGGGACTAGCAGGATCCTTCAGGTTATGATGGCATGATGAACGGCCCCACCCACCATGGGAAGTTCAATTTCTCCCAGTTAACAGTAGCGACAAATTGGGGTCGACCCCCGTTTCTCTCCGTAATATATAAGCCCCCCCCCAGGAAGCGTCCTGCTGTGAAATGACTTGCACTGCCTACCTAACTAATGCTTTATTTATTCCTTTTGTAAATGTAGCATTTTATTTTATTTTGCTTATGGAAATCGGTGCCTTCAGACCCTGTCCTGGCTGTGCACACGCTTACAGTTTGGAGTTTCGGGACTGCTCAGTGGTCCTGTCACAGACTTGAGCGTTTTGCTTGTGGTTCCTTAGAAGCCTCCTGTTGCTATATAATTGTCAACGGCTTTGCTATATTGTACCCCCCCCCCCTTTTTTTTCCAGAAGTAAATAAATATTTTTCCTTAGTAAAAGCACTGCTGGTGTCGTGAGGTTGTTTGTGCATGAGTGTGTCATCTGTCCATTATCATGAGGTTAGACATACATGTGTTCTTCATGAGTTTGGGGTTTAGCTCTTGCAAGTCATTGACGGCTCTGAAAATATATTAAAACACAAGGTTTAATAGTTCAAAACTCTGATCAACGGGGACAAGGACAAGCCAGCACTCGCTGGCCTGTTCTGAGCTCGGTCGATTTCAAGGAATGTCTCCCGGCTTCCAGAGACCAGGTTTTGGCTTGTCTCTTCTTCCATTGCCATAAAACCCAGTGATTAACTTCTGAATCTTTTCAGTTCGCTTTGGAAATGGGTTCTCTAGGTACACAAACTTAGTGACGCTGCCACAGAACACGTTAGATTTCTTCAGTTGAAATCTGCACTTATGACATCGTTCGAATGGAGTCTCCGTGAGTCCGTCCGACTTGAGGGCATAATAGTACAATTTGGTATGTGAGGCGGATCTTTCTGTGCATTTGTTGGTTGGTTGTGTCACTTGACTAGAGGAAGTCAAAGAAGAGACGCACGCCCAGAACGAATGATCTGACATAAATATTACACAATCAAGCTGAACAGACGGGGTAGACATTATCGAGAGCAAATTACATGCAAAAATCCGTGTACTACTCCGCGGTTACTCTTATATTTTAAGAATAACATCGCAAAACAATTCTCGGAAAACCAAGCTGTGCTGCTCTTTTAAGCGCTATGGGGCATGCTTAACGACCTGCGTGACTCTTAGGCACTGTGCCTCTGGACGTCCGTCAGTGTGCACAGATATACGTGCCACGGAGCTAAGAAGCAGGCAGCTCAGTCCAGAGATCACAGCACTCCCCCGGAACAATCCAGGGAAAGGACGGCACAGCGGACCTTTGGGGCGGCCCCATCGCACTGGGTCACGGTGCGGAGCGCTGTACGTGCGCGCGCAGAGCGTCAGGAAGCCCCGCGCGCCCCACTTGGTCCGCGCCGATGCTGCGGTTGGGGTAGGAGTATCCCACAATGCTCTTGTAGCGGCGGCGCCGGAGATGGATGCTCCTGTCGCCGTGGCTGTGGCTCGCCACCATCGTGACGGCTTATGCTCCCGTTTCCAGTCGGCCGCCTCCGTCTGTCCAGCAGGTCGGCTGTGCATGTGACCGTGCGGCGCGGCCGGCGAGAGCAGCCCCGGGCGCGCCGCTACCGTCCGCCGCCGGCAGCAGCTTCACCGTCGCTGCCGCTTGTTGGGGAGGGAAAGCAAGGGGCATACAGGAGGAAGGGGGTCTACTGCTAAAGCATGGACCCCCTGGCCAAGCCTTGCCCTTCACAGGAGGAGAGGGGCTCCCAGGCTTACGGGAATAGAGCCGCCTCGCTAGGGGCCACCGGCGGGGAGACAAGCGAGAGGAACCGCGGCAGGGACGAAGCGATGGCCGGCGGGGACACTCCGGGTGGCTTTAACGACACGGATGAGTCCGTAGAGGAGAAGCTGAAGGGTCTGGTGTTTCGGAAGCAGACGTCCTACAGGTAAAGTGAAAGTGCGGGGAAAGTGAGGAGGGGAGAGCGGGGTCGGCGGCACCGACACGGGCAGCTAGCCTGCGCAGCTATCGGGGGGAATAAGCAGCCGAATAGCGGCACCGTCTGCACTGCTCAGCTGCTTAACTTTAAAATGACTGTATTGTTTAAAACCCAATTTTCGTGCATATCGGTGTCAGCTGTAACTGACCGGATGTAAAGGGCATTTAGCGGCTGTCTAGCTGCGCTCCCACCCCGTGCGAGGCGCGCTTACAGCCCCGCTTCGGGTCTCGACATATAGCGGGGGGTTTCTCCACGTCTTTGGTGCTCCCAGCCTTTCCAATATATTCTCTAAACCGGTCACACCGGGCACACGTTTTCTGACATGTTGAAACGGGTAGGGTGGTTTAATGCGCACCCTAGACCCGTTTCGGCACCCGGTTTCCGGAGGGGGGGCTCGCTGTCCAGAAATTCCTTATGGCCCTTTGAACCTATTATATCCCTGTTACCCCCCGTGTGCGGCTTTGTATGCAGCATAGCTGTTAGTTTCATGGTGGTGGAGAGGGGGCGGGGGGCTGACTTTCCCCGCAATGACTTTGCCCGTGTGGATTCAACTCCAAATGCTTTGGCGAAATCCCCGGGCGGAGGGTGCAGCAGCTGGCGGGTCACGCAGCTGGCGTACGGCCAGGCAGCACAGACAGCAGTCACTGTGCAGATAGCTGCAGGATTTCCCAAGCGAGAAAAAACAACAACAATACCAGCCGCAATGTAGTCGTGGCTGTTTTTTTTAATTTGATCGTTGAGTTTTGCATGTAAGACGACGTGTAGGTGGATCCTGGATCCACCCTGCGCTCACATTTGAAATTGCGGCTGAGCGTTGTGGCTTCATTCTTCCTCAGATCTTGTCCGAACTGCTGCAAACTGCAGTGTTCTCACATATCAAAGTCAGACAAGTACAGAGAACCTGAAAAAATGGTCTACTGCACAGAATTTGGTGGGCGCAAGAATGAAGGTTGTGGATGTTTTGAGCAGACACAGCATGAGATGGTCCATGTTAAGCTCTTACATGTGAGCCGCATGAGAATTCTTGACCAGAAAGCATTTTTCCTTTTGGGTTATTTTTAGAGATTCTTTAGGATTAATGGGATACAGTAGGGAGTCTGTTCATCCAGCCCTTCCTTGTTTTGCTGTTAGTCCTGGCTGTGGTGCTGTCGGCCTTCTCTCTGGGAGGGTTGCCGTTTGTCTTGCCTGCCACTGCCCCACTCCTGGCCCAAATACCTCACGGGCTCAGGAAGTCCACCTCATTGTTAGAATGTAAATACACCCCAGAGGTCTCCTTTCAAAGCTTTCATTTTTAACTCTGTCACGTGCCGAAGAGGGGAAATGCCAACGTGTAGTTATAACTTCTGCCTAATAGCAGCCTTTCGAGCCTCAAGAAAATCCCAGGGCCCAACGTGTGCGGATGCGAACTAAAACAGAACGAGGGGGAATGGAAACCGCACCTCGGGTGCCGCTTTGAACCAGCGCTCACGCTTCGGGTTTTAAACTTCACCTGGTGAAAGAAGGGTGCACGCTTTCTGCAGGGCAGAAGTGATAAAGCTTTGGTGTGGGATGTGGGCTCACACAGCGAGCAAGCGAGAGAATGGGAGAGAGAAAGAGAGAGAGAGAGAATCTGCGGGGTGGGAGTTCCCTCTGCCTTCAGTCTTGTGGTCTTTAACCCTTCAAAACTCAGCTTTTCATCTTAGGGTCAAAATCTCCATTTCTACCTTCCCTTTGAACACTTTGCTGTCAGGTTACAGACTCTAATAGATTCTCACTCATCACTTCTGTTTCTTTTTAATAAATGGTGTCTAAGGAAGCCATGGTGGGATTTTTAATCAAGTTGAGGAGAACGGACCGGTAACCTTGTCGGCCGCACAAAGAACAGATCAATTTTTAGGCCTAAACGTTTGCAGATAATCCAGATTGCAGATTCTGTATCGCTGTCACATTTTCCTGTCTATCTAGAGATATGATGAAGTGTAAGCTGTTTTTTTTCTGTTTTACACACAACCTGTGATAGGCTGGCTGTTAGAGGGGGTGGGCCACTGGCTCTGTCCATAGTTGGCTGCTGAACCTGTCAGATACCAGCTCTTGGCCGCACCTTGGGTGGACCACAGAGGAAATGGCCAGGCCTCTAAGGAAGCAGTTATATAACATCTGCTATGATGAATAAAAAAATGTTCCTTCAAGCAAGATACTGAAAATCTAGATATATAAAATTTCATAATGTATAAATCAAGCAGGCTAACTGTAACAATATTTCTGTTGTGATCTAAAGTTCATTAATATGAGTATGGTATCATACTTGTATTACAATTGTTACTTAAATGTGGGGTCTGATAAATCTTTATAATGAATATGTCAAAGGTATTTGCTTGCCTTGTATATCATTAGTACTAATTTCAGACCTTTTGTGAAAATAATAGGAAACAATGGATACATTAATCAGTTCTGGGGTTTGACATTTTATATACAGGGGGGATTTTTTAATGTTAGCTGTAAGCATGGATTACGTTGGAGGTTTTGTGTGGTCGTAGTGGTTCTCTGTGTGGATAGGGTTTGTGTGTTTGTGTGTATGTGTGTGTGTGTGGGGGGGGCGAGTTTTCTGTGCCTTATATGTGTGATCGTGTGTATAGGTGATGGATGGGCATGTTATAGGTGTGTATGTGGGTGTTTAGGTATGTGTTGCTGCGTGGGTCCTGGTTAGATGAGTCATGTGGGAACTTGGCTGAAATCGTTACGAGGCTGACACCTTTTTTTCCTTGCTCATCTTCCTACATGTGAAGTTAGCCAGCCTTAGCTATATTTTTAGCCGTTCTGTTAGCTGTCCTGTTAGCTGGACGTCTGATTAGCCATGCCCTTAGCTGTTCTGTTAGCTGTCCTGTTAGCTGGGCGTCTGATTAGCCATGCCCTTAGCCGTTCTGTCGCTGTTCCGATAGCCATCCCACTATCCCTGCCTTGAGCTGTACCTTTCGCTGTTCTGTTAGCCCGTTCATTAGCTGTCCCGTTATCCCACCTGCTAGATGTATTGGCACATCGATATAGTGACCGCATCGGCCGTGTGTCTAGGTAGGTGCTGTGTCTTATCAGAGGGTTGGGGATCTCATGCCCAAACAATGAAAGTGAGACAGATTTCTGCCGGAAAGCTATCAAAGGGGCACTCCGCTGGAAAATGAGCGTTTTTCTTGTTTGGCACAGCCTCCGTAATTGGCTGCCGATCCGTGTTAATGACATGGCTGTGCTTGTGAAACTGCCTTCCCCTTTTTTTAGAAGCTAAAGAGTTTCGTTATGAAAATAACTGTAAGCACTTCACGACGTGGTTCGCACTAAGTTGGCGTGATTGAACAGGCCCATCGTTTCTACTAGTAGATATGGGTGCTAGTATAGATTAGCTGGTTACCGGCAAGGCTTTAGGTGCTAGTATGAGGTGTTGGGAGGGGTGCTGGGTCTAGGAGCTGCAGTAGTGATCTATGAAAAGCAGTTCATTGCTGAACAAATCAAAACAATTCCATGAAGATGACTGTTTCACAATTCAGAACGTTAGTGATGGTCTAGTTCCTGCCCATCATGCCTTTATTAGCAGTAACACAGTCTGATGTTGCACTTTACTGGTGTTGTATTTTTTAATGCTGTATAAGGACATTTCTTTTTAAGTATATGCCGAAGAGGTTTTCCACTTTCCTTTGATAATCCCCCCCCCATAGTTTCCCATGACAACACTGCCCCCCCCTCCAAGTTACTGCCTCACCACCCAAGTGTCCTTGTCTTTTGCATCTGGGTCAAGGGTTGCACATGTCATCCCAGGACAGTATTGCTTTGTGTAGTAACTACTTGGACTTTGGACCCAAAAATTGTCAGTTTGAGTCTTGGCATGTCTGACCTTTCAGTGATATTATTAACATGAGTTGCTTCAGCAGAAATATCCATCCATCCATCCATCCATCCATCCATCCATCCCTGTTTCAGCTGCTTATCCTGTGCAGGCTTGCAGTTTAGTATCCAGTTGAAAGTATCGATTTTCAATGATATACAGCCAAGAAACCTATGAAAGGCCGTCTCAGTGATTGGCCTTTTGATTTAATATTTGTCAGTGTGACTCACAGGCATAAATAAATTCAAATAAAATTCAAAGAAACAGTACATTTGCACTGCGGCCAAAAATATTCGAATGCCCATAAAATATGGTGTTCCGAGGAAAACAAAAAAAAACAAAGGAATTAAACCTTTAAAAAATGTGATTTTTTTGCAGGCTTATTTCTAAGAATATCCGCACATTAACAACCTTACTGTTAGAAAAATTCACTATGGAAACCAAATGTGTTTGAATTACCCCAGTTGTCACTTTGCCACAGCATGATGGGCTGTGTGTGTTTTCTTGAACTGAGTAATGAAATTAGCTCCTGAAAATAATCAAGAAGAGTTTGAACTTACCTGCCAGCCCTCCGAGCCCAGCGGCCGACTCAGAGGCATCGGCGATTGGCTGCTGCTGGATAGCAAAGCCGTTATGTCATTGGGTTAAATGTAAAGGGCATGAGATGTGACTTGAAATGTGCAAGTAGGACTTCCTGGGTGTACTTTGCTGTCCTCCGTCCCCCCTCCCCCGTCATTGGGCAGAGCTCTCTGCATTAAAATGGAGGATGGCGGCCCACGGAGCGTAAGCCGTGTCCCACCGTCAGGCCCTGGCTCAGCTTCAGCATCAGGATCTACATGCCGTCTTCCATGTTTGATGCAAAGGGCTTTTTGCTTAAACAAATTGCCTGTG
Source organism: Mormyrus iriodes (assembly GCA_011763525.2). Classification (NCBI taxonomy): domain Eukaryota; kingdom Metazoa; phylum Chordata; class Actinopteri; order Osteoglossiformes; family Mormyridae; genus Mormyrus; species Mormyrus iriodes. The sequence goes on from JAAGVU020000061.1 coordinate 24,605,696, forward strand.
CCTCTGCCAGGAGGAAGACAGGGAGTCTCAGAACCAAGGAGGTACGCCTGGCACTGGAAATGCAGGGATGCATGCAATTGGCTGATTCAGTCCTGCCGGCATTGCCACCCCTGGGTCGTACCACAACTTTTCTGACATGTTTCCAAAGTATCAGCCTGGCGCAAACTAAGAACGATTTAGGATAGCAGATTATGGTCAGGAGTCAGCGTTCTAAAGACTTTCCTAAAGGATAAGCAGAATAGTGAGCAGATGAGGAATATGCCGATCTACTCGCTATATGAAGGATTTTGGACAGGAAAGCGGTGAGTTCAAGATTTTTTGTTTTGTTCAGTTTTTTCTGCACGCCCTCAATGTGCTCTCATTTATCTTAGGGCCCTGTTAAGCCCTTCACTGAGACAGACTAAAACCTCAGCTGCCTGAAGCAGGTCGTGTTGCAGATTTTCTGGGCTGTCACTGTAGATGTAGTTTTTGATGTATTGTTCTTGTCCCTTATCCTGTGACTGAAGCTGTTTGACAGAATTGGGTCAAGGGGCAGCTCCTGGACAGAGAGTTGTCTCTGCCATCATATGGGTGACTGAGTCAGACAGTCCGGAACCGACGGATTGAACCGCCCTTCGGTCTGTTACATTCAGGAATAGCCAAGGAACTGTCAGAGACTTCCTGTGGAGATGGACTTGGAAGAGAAGCCAGTGATTTGATGGAAAATGTCGCATATCTCAGAAGCTGGTACTAGGATGGTGCTGCAGGTGCTGCACAAAAGCCACACCCATCCTGATACACGTTTGGGCATCACCTGTATGACAGTCAGTCCGCCCAAAAGTGGACTATCATTATATTCCTGCTTCCAGCTGGGGCTCCGAGTGTGGCGGCATTTTCCTGACTGACAAGTACAGCTGCTGTTTAATCCCCATGGCCTGTATATGGGCCGTGCCCAGAGGCCCGATTCCACAGGTCCTGTCCACACCAGACCAAACAGGCCCTTTTAAACATCGTTAAAGGACAGTATGGCCTTCAGAATAGAATTGTGATACTTTGTTCATCCCTGTGGTGATATTGGGGCCTTCGCCTGCCCCATCTTGCTCTCCATGAGACACACAGACACACGTGCAGGTGAGAACAAGCTTGGGGGTCACAACACTTACTATTAAGCAACTGGGATTAAGGGCCTTAAGGGTCTAATGGTGACATCACTCTACTGGCCACCAGATTTGCACCAGTAACCTTTCGGTTACAGACACAGGGCCCTAACACGTACAGCTACACACCGCCCTTTGCTGGAGCCTTGCATTTTTAAAGACTTTGTAAATACGTGACCACAAAGAAAAAAATCCATTTGTGCTGACCTCAGTATTAGTGGTCTGTGGTTCAGTCTGTCGAAACTGGAAGAGAGCGGTGGGGTTAGCGATGTTATCTGTGTCCAGACAGTAAGGGAGAGATCTTCCTAGATAAATCTAGTTCAGACTGGGACAAAATGTACCCGACTTTGCACCTCCCAGCTGCTCCATCATTCCGCGAAGTCTGCAGTTATCCTGTTTGGGAAGGTTTCCTTGGCGTACAGTAGATGTGAGTCTAGAAGCTATAGCCACATAACCTGTGCCTTGTGACCAGCGTGCAGAACCCTGGTGTGCGCCCAGATCAAGCAATTAATCTTGGCAAACACTTTTATCAGGAATCACTTTCAGACGAATCCTCATTAGTGCTGCACCTCCCCCGCTGTGGGCCTGGAGGTGGCACGGAGGTCTCTCTTTTTCCCTCTCTGATAATGGCTGTGGCTTCACTGGCGGACTCATTAGCCGGATGATACAGTCAATTAGGCGAGAGGAAGCTCAGGTGGAAATGGAGAGCATCAGGCCCATCGCCTGATCCAGCGCAGCCAGAGCTGGCCTGTATTAACCTCACCGTTGCCCTGGGAACGCTCCTGGGATAGCAGATCTCTGGTCTTGCCTAACCTACAGTACGTGGACAACATGTACCGATGGCATATGGCAAAAAAAAAATCGGAAAGGTACATTTCCAAGAAAGATATAAAGAGCGATCCGATATTTGGTTAAATGTAAAACTGATGAAATTGATGTGGGTTTGGTATAAATGCATTGAGAAATCAGTAACACCCCGCTTGGCCTACAGGTCATGACTTTCAAGAAAAAAGAAGGAGCACAAAACTGGTGGTTGTCGTGTGAAAATGTCACTCTCTCAAGAACAAAGTAAGCAAGTGAATTTTTGTTAACGAATGGCGCACTGTGACTGAGCCTCCCGGCTCCTCGTCTCCCGCCGGATGGAATGTGCAAGGCGCAAGCGACTTTTTCGGAATCGTCGGACAGTTGCTCGCCTCTCAGTCTGGGTTGTTGTGTAACGCTGAGCAGTTCACCGGGTCTGGCATGACGGCACCGGGTGACTTGTGGGCGTTTCACATGACAGAGGGTGGATTTAGCTTTAACTCACCCCTCCTCTGTTGTTTTTCCCATGCGGATCTATTTCGAGTAGCAGATCTGTCTTTTGAGTAGATGCGGGGTCGGTATGCCCCCCCACAAAGCTCACGGTGGCACCGCTGTGGGGGGGTTGATTATGGAGGAGTTGGCAGTCGTGCCGAGCGGAGGTGGAGGAGGATCAGGCACTGCAGGAGGGCGGGCACAGGCGTGTCCCAAAACCAACATCCTGACAGCCTATGACTGACGAAGCAGCCATGACATGCCAATTCACGACCTGCCAAGTCAGATCAAAGATTTCTGCTGGTACTCGATACCCGCACCTGTGATGCGGTGATACATGCATGGGTATGGAGTGATACACAGACCCTGATACACTGATACACACCAACATGCAGCTGATGGATTTGGAGTGAGCTGGTGGTTGCCATCAGACCAACTGAGATTGGTGTGCTGGGGAAAAGTTCTGCTGTGGGCTTGTCAGCCTAACCCGGCAGTGTGGGGACCGTGTTCTACCTGTGATCTATGGGGAAAGCACAGGGGAACCTTCTGGAACATTCCAGTGTGTTTCAGGGGACCGGTGTAGGTGTATATTTAAAACCATGGTGACATTAAGGCTGCTGTGTGTTCCTCAGTGCTGCTTCCTGGGGTTTTCTGACACGCTGACAGGTACCACCCCCACTTTTGAAGAAAAAAGCAGTTTTGGGATGGGGCTCTGTGTGAAATTCTGCTCCGTTTCTTCTTGTAGCTAGTAACAGTGAATCAGGAGGGAGCAAGAGAGAGAGAAAGAGAGCATTCTATTTTTAAAAGAAGGCCGCGAGTGTTGGATCCCACCAAAGGGCTGTGGTGGGGAGCCACACCGCCCACGGCCGCTCTCCTCGTGCAGCAGCCTGAACGTGGGCCAGTGAGAAGGCGGGGAAAGTACTACCCCCCCCCCCACCCCTCCCATGGCGAAGAACGCCCATGACAGCTAGGCATGCACTACAGCGCTGTTAAGTTAGCTGCTCAGAACTCAGGATAGATACCAGCGTGGCTCACCTGTGTCATCTCCTCATGTCTGCTGCTTGCCGATTCACCCACAATGCAGTTCGCTCGGTCAGAGGCAGCTGCGCTGTTTTTCTGCTTTTTATTTTTTTTGTACTGTTGACGTGACTCAGATGATTTCTTGGTAGATTTTACGATTATCTAATTCCGAGTCATGAGTCAAGTAAGCCCCCCCCCACCCCCGCTGGTACCCATCCATCTTAGCGGTCGACGTAACAGGATGAGTGTGAGGAGAAGTAAAGAGAAGCAGGTCAGCTGAGTGGATGGGAAGAGAGAACCGCAGATGTAGCCCCAGACAGGTTATGCAATAGAGGTTAAAGGTCAAGCCCCCCCACACTCCAGGCTGCTGCATCTGATGACAGGGGCCGAGCATGGAAACAGCCCTTCCTCCACTCTCGCTGTCCCCCCGGCTCCTTCCCTCCTCGCAAGAGGGGAGTGTGGTTTCCTGACCTTAAGTAACAGACAGGAAACGCTTTGCATTGTCTGTCATCTGTGGCTCCGTGGCGGTAAAGTGCTTTGTTTTCATGGCGCTGCTTTCCCCTGCCGCGCGGAGAACGCAGGCCGCTCTCTGTATCGCCCGGCATGGAGTTCAGACTGAATTAATAAGGAGCAGGTGAGTCAGCAGCGCCGAGGCGGGGGGCAGGCGGTCTGCTCTCTCTTACTCTGCGTTACTGCACGGCCACTCCATCGCCGTTTATTACTCCTGAATTCAATTATAGAATGATGCTGTTTTTTTTTTTTAAACTGGGGGGGGGGGTTTGTCGTTATAGTGATGCCGGTGTCATTTCTCAGAAAGCAGGAGACCCTAAATTTAAATAAAGTGGGAAGGAAGTCGGATTCAGGTTGCCATGGCAGCCCCTTCCTGATCCCTCCCCACCGACATGCACGCCTGCCTTCCTCTCCCTCGTTTCTTCTCCTCATCTCTCCTCCACTGTCATCCTGTGTGGGTGTGGACAGCCTGGGCCACGTCGTTCGCCATGTACTGTGTGCATGTGTTGTGTGACACATTTCTGAGAGTATACCCCTGTGTGTGTACCCCCCCATACCTCTGTGAGTGGGCGTGCGTTTCTTGGCGACCCCTGTGGGCCTTGCGTGCTGGACAGCTGAACTTCACTGGCCGCCTTCCTTCTATTGTCAGCTGTTCTCTGTGGGGTGCAAAGGGCACAGCTGCTCTGGGGGGTGGGGCTTGTTGCTAGGGGGCAGAGCTTGTTGCTGGGGGTGGGGCTTGTTGAAGTGGGGAGTGGGGCTTCACTTCCACATCCCCTGCCCGCTAGCCCTCGCTCTGGTGACACTGGTCCTGGCCTGCAAGCAGAGCCTCTGTGGGTCCGCTAACACCCTGTCATTTAGTGCTGTTGTCATAGGAATGAAATGGCTCTTAACAGCTGGGACACTCTTTTCTTGAAACATTTTAACCAGAGCAGTTTGTGGGTAATATAGGCTGGAGGACATACCGGGGTCATGCTGGAGACACGCTATCAGGCTTCTCTATGCAACCCCCCCCCCCCCCCCCCCCCCCCCGCGAGGTGCTAATTCGGCCCCGCCCCCCCCCCCCACCCCCCACGAGACGCGCCGCGGGCGGGGGGGGGGGCG